>RSEF01000002.1:104817577-104844798 GCA_003993805.1 Himantopus leucocephalus | reverse complement strand
CAGATAAAAGAAAGCCAGCAGACATGCTTCATACAGATTTTTAAAAAGCCTTTTATTATTAAAGAAAACAGTTGCCACAGGACTGGAGGGAAAAGAAAATCTTTTACAGCTTAAAAAATATGAATCAAAACACAAGGCTTAATGAACACTTTTCAGGATCAAGAGGAGTCAGCACTCAGGTCCCCCAGAGACTGATGCTGGTTACAGCTTCATTCAGCTTCTTTATCGATGATCTGAAGAAACCACTGTACTGTAAAATCTGTGAGGCTGCAGCCAATTCTAAGTTCTTCCAGGTGGTCAAAAGCCAGGAACACCAAAAAGTCTTGACACACTTTGTATGTGGGTAAAAAGATAGCAGATGAGCTAGCAGAAAAGAGTACAGTTAGGAAAAAAATACCCTAAGGCTTGCATCCGCAGTGCTGAACTCAAAAAAAAAAAAAAACAACCAAAAACCAGTTATAATTAAGGATTATAGAATTATCACTTGCAGTTCTCTGAGATCATTGGCTTGCTGTACAGCAGCAGCCCAAAAAAGCCAATAAAACATTGACCATCAACAGAAAGGTGTTTAGAACAGGACAGAAGCCATCACTGTGCCATTTTAAGAAACTTTGGCATGCCCACATTGGGACTGCTGTGCACAGTTCAGGTGTCTGCATTTGAGAAAGGAGATAGAGAAGGTACAGAGAAGGTGCAGAGAAAGGCAACTAGATGGCAAGGGGCTAGAGAGATGCCTTATGAGGAGAGATGAAAAAGCCTGGGACTCTGCAGCATGGGGCGGAAGAGGCCTTACAGAATCATGAAGGCTGTGGAAAAGCTGAGTGCAGAACTGTTGTCCACCAAATCCTGCAATTAGAGAACTAGGTAGTGCTTGTTGAAACTAGCAGAAAACTGACTTAAAAAGAAAAAATACTTCTTCACCCAGTGAGTATTAAACTTGTGGAAGACAGGAAACAGAGGAAGGAGACAATATCACCACACACTAAAAAATGGGTAGACAGGTTCATGGACAACAAGATCATACTAAAAAGAGAGGTCAGGAATGTACCTTCTAACATTCCTAATACAATGACTGGGGGCGCTGGGACAGTAAAAGGGGAGTGAATGCTACAAGTTGCAAATAAACTGAGTCTCCTTTGTGCTGTGCAAAGTAAAAGAAATATGAAATATAACCAATCTTTTCAGGTCTTAAAGGTATTAATCAACCAAGAGATAAGGCACTTGTCAAAACTTGTAAAACAAATTCCTCCTTCCCATCCCATTCTTTTTCTTCATCAGCTCTCTAGTGGCATCTGTCTCCATTTTGACACTGCTTATACATAGCCTGAAATGCTTCCTTGACTGCTTTAGGGCTGGTTGTTTTTGATCAACTACTAATAAAAAGGGAAATAAAAAACTCTTGAAAAGATATTCAAATAAATGACAACAGCACACAATAAGCTTGTCAATCCATCTTAACTCAGAAGAGTAAAATAGATGTCAGCAAAATGGGTTGGCATTTCCTTAACTCCAAATTGTCAGGAAGTATTTAAGTACGCCAAACCATACTGAAGCTGACAAAATCTGAAGATTTCATCGCCAGAGGAGTTGTCAGCAGAGGGAAAAGGAACGGCAGGTATTCAGAGTCCTAAACACAGACTCAGAAACACAGCCTTTGCAAATTCACTTTCTTCTACACTAGTCTAGAAACTCTTACATACACCAGCTACATTCCAACTCTGCCCATCACCTTAGTAATATTTAAAACAGTTTTCTTAGAGCAGAGGAGGAAAGCATATGGAATGAGGTGAGAAATACAGTACTTTGAGACTATAATGAGAACCCCAGTCTACATAGAATCATAGAATGGCTTAGGTTGGAAGATCATCTAAAGATCATAAAGATCATCTAGTTCCAACCCCCCTGCCATGGGCAGGGACACCTTCCACTAGACCAGGTTGCTCAAAGCCCTGTCCAACCTGGCCTTGAACACTTCCTGGGATGAGGCCTCCACAAATTCCCTGGGCAATTTGTTCCAGTTCCTCACCACCCTCAGAGTGAAAAATCCTTGCTAACATTGGACTGCTGTTTTGAGCTTTACCATATGGCAGGCACAGAGACTTCACAGGAGACCCGAATGGGTACTCTGTCCCATACAGGTCTCTAGTTCTCTGCAGAAAGTCTACAAAACAGTCACATACACAAAAATCAGATGTGTTGGGGAACACACCAGGCCCACAGGTACTCTTGTACCCATCAAAGCTGGTATACGTAACCACAGGTCTTCTGGTAGAGAGGCGAAGAGAGATAGTTGGTTGTACAGACCCTGCCAAACAGTCATATGGCATAAACAGTAGCAATAGACACCAACTGTTGTAACTGCCTTTTCATTACCCCCAATTAATGGAATTGTTTCCTTTTTTTTGACAGCTACCTTCGATTAGATGAAAGAAATGGAGATTCATAATAACTGGTTTTGATTTTGGAATGTCAAAATTATTTTGCAGGTTTAAGCATGTACTGTCTGTTATCAACACATAAATCAATTTTGATTAAAAAATAACTAGGTTCAGCAAAGATGCCTGAATATCAGTGAAAAAATGGTAGAATTCAGCCTCCTGAGTCAGTCAAGTCTTTTCTTAAGTGCTTTTATGTGTTGTCTAACAAATTAAGAGTGTCGATTGTTTTAGACATGACTGCCTAAAATGATTAATTATGCTAAAATTTAAATGAAGTGAAATGTAAATGTACAGCAACATCATCTCGACGTATTTTTGAAAAAGTTATTTTTTGACATGGGTTTTCAGTTTAACTTGGTTTTTATTTAAATTTCTGCTGCAATGTCATTAAAACAAATAATAATAGTAAGGGGTTCACACCTGAGAACCAAAAACGAGGCTGTATTAAAAGTCCCATCTACATATTTTAATTTCCCTACCAACACTCATTAAGCAAACCAAATACATGATTCAAGAAATGGGGGGGTTTGCCCATTTCCTCGTTTTTTCACCTCTAAAATAATTTTGAAAATTTAACAGGCAAGACATTTAAATATATCTTTTTTTCCACAGACTGTATCTTTCCTAAGGCACCACAGGTTTCTTGATCTTCTAATCCATGTAAGTAGAGCTATCAAATTACTTCTGTATGCCTGATGAGAAAATAATAAAAATCACCACTAGGGGATGCTGATAGAAAACCAACAGAACTCTTACCGGTGTCCTCATGTTATTATTTTCTGTGTAAAAGCTTCAGTTTCAGGTTAGAACTTTATTCCAAAAGACAACAGGCCAGAGGTATTTGGTCAAATTTGACTGGTGAAGTCCTGAAGAAAAATTATTAGAATATTCTATACATTTACATTTAGGAGCACAAAGATGGTATGTAAATAACAGTACAGAAGTTTCTTAAGTGCTGGTATATTATAATGCTTTTAGCACTGTTTGTCATCAATTCAGATTTACATTTATGTAGTAGTTTATCCGAAAAAAGGGTCTTTTATTTGTTCTAGGATCTTGGTGAGTGGGATGTACAGAGGAGGAAGAAAAATGCAGAAACAAATAAGGGGAAAAACGAAAAATTGAACTCTATTTCTCCTGGCAATTGTAGTTTTGGAAGCTCTTTAATACTAAAATTAAGTCTAAACCTAAATAATTGATGTAACTGAGGGAGATAAAGTTAAGATATTATTTTACTGTTAACACAAAAACTCATCCACAAGAATCAAGATGTAAAATGAATATCAAAAATCTAAATAACTTCTGTTGAATCACCAGTGTGGTTTTACAGCTTGTACATTTGTGTCAAGTTCAGGAAAGGACAAATATTTCATAAGGGTCTTCCTTGGTGAAAGAAACTGAGAGGTTTTTTCTGGTTTTACTATTGAGATATTTTTCTTGGAGTTAAAAAAAAAATCACCTCCATCTCATTTATCTTAAAGTATTCTAGTTATTTATCTTTGCTGGTACAATGCTGTTTTCACCTGGCGTTTATAGTCTTTGGAGCCAGGTCCTGAGAAGTGCTGAGTTGATAGGGGAACTAGCCAGTCCTCACAATTTGGTCAATGTTTTCCTGGCCTCTTAAAAAAGATACGAGAAAATAACTTCAAACTTCTAACTGTAAATTTATGCTTCCACCTAGCCAACATGCAAACTGTCCATTGAAATTGAACGGGCATCACATGGTACAGTGAAGGCAGAGCTCACAGCTGAGCTGGGGATTAGCTCTCCTGGCTAGTGCCGGTGTGCAGAAGGAAGTGACGGTGTGATGAGATGCGGCCAAAGGTAAAATTATTAACAACAAAAAAGCGCTTCAAAATTACATGAGACACAGCAGCTAGCCAAAATTCAAATTATATACAAGCCCTTCCAGAGGCAGGTAAAAACAGCAGTGAAGTGGTTTAGGATTTACAGCTTTGTACCACACTGGGTGTGTTATATACCTCGTTTCACTTAGTACACCACCAGCTGAAATGGGAGTAATACTTTCTTGGGAAAAGAAGAAGGAGTCAGGTAGGATTTATTAATAACTGGCCTGAGGGTTATACGAATACATATGATCTGAACTATTTGGGTGTGTGGAAACAGACTAGTTTGACCACTCTGGCCATTTTTATTATGATTTGATAGCAGTAGATGGAAATCACTAAGAAGTACTTTTAAAATGTTCAAGTAATTTCTCTTCCCTGCTGCAATACAGTTTGGATGCAGCATTTATAATGTATAGGTCATATCCTGAGGGGTACAGTCACACATTTGCAACTATCTCATATCTGGCCACTTTACTGTATGTAGAAAGAGTCCAGTTCCATAAGTCTTGTGAACCTAAAGCCCCTGTCGGGAGTTCCCTGAAGTTGTTTTTAAGGGTGAAAGGTATGCAAGTTAGATTGGGCTCATCTTCCTCTCCTGTATGCTTGTAACTTTCTATGGAAAGAGAACTTAAGACTCTAGAGCTGTATCTAAAATAATGCATATTTCTATATCTACCATTCCACACTGATGTTTGTATCATATTCTTGTATATGCATCATATTCATATAGATTTGCATTAGACTGGTTCTCTTGACTAAAATCAATTGAACTGACTGCATTAATAGCCCAGAGAGATCAGCAGTGGTTGAGAAGTTGCTGTTCACAACAACAGTTGCTATCCTTTCAGGCTGCTCAAAACAAAGCTACAAAATTTTGATGTCAGCTAGCAGGACAGAAAATAGTAATGAATCTGATATTCTTAGATGCAGAAGGATACAGAATACACATATACACATACTCATACTCTTATTTATATGTGTGCATCAAAACAAAACATATAGACTGTAACTAAGGTGTTTTACTGATAGGCAACGACACCTGAATTTCTCATAATATTGATAACAGAACAGTATAATGATACTTGTATATCATTTCACAGCTGATGTGTGTGGAAACAAAGGTCTTTCACTTTCCTTCCTCTCCTCTTCCAACCTGCCCTTTCCATTCTGCCCTCATTAGGGAGGTATTACAAGAGCTACAAACTGTCTCCATTATTGCTCTGGGTTTTGTGACCTCTTACGCTGGCATGATCCCTTCCATTGCCCAGTCCTGCACTGGGATTTGCAGGCTCCCATTAGCCCCAAATGGTCTGTAGTTCTGCTCTACCCTCCTCCAGGGTGTTCTCGGGAAGACATAGGAGTGTGTTGTCCAAAGAAGAGACAAAGGGGGACACAGCCCCACAACTCCCTCCTCCACACTGCTGAAGCAATTGGGGGTGAGGAAGAGGGAAGAAGGGGATGCTGGACAGAAGCAAAAGCATGTATAGTTTTGCAGTGTGTCCTGGTGGGAGGTAAAACAGAACCAATTTTCTGTTGAGTAATTTCACTTTGCAGCTAAGCCTCTTCTAACTAACTGAACTCTCTGAAACTCTCTGGAATTAACAGCATATTGTGGAGACGTTCACTTTCAGAATGATAAAACCTGATTAACTGTAATTTATGCCAAGGAACGGTATGCAGAGAGGTTCTTGCTTGTACTTATTGCTATAACACCCAAGGGCAGCGAACTTTGTTATTTGCCCCATTGGAGGGTTGAAAGCAGAAAAGCATAGAGGGGTCCCACCTGCGGGGAGGAGCGGACAGGACAGGTGACCCCAAACTTACCAACAGGGTATTCCATCCCATCTGCCTCATGCTCAGTATAAAAGCTGAGGGATCAAAGGGTCAGGGCTCTTTCTTCAATGGCCGACATCTGAGGAGGACTTTGTCTGTTCATCTGCCTTTGATCCCGATCCGTGTATTCCTGAATCCAGATCCAGAATCCAGTTCCTGTCCATTGCTGAGTCCAGTCTGGGACTTTCCCAGTGCAGCACCTGCCAGTGATGTGATCGTCATCCTGAGAGCTCGATACTGGTTTTGTATATATTTCTTTATTTTCTTCTTATTTTATTATTAATATTGTCATTAAAGTAGTTTAGTTTCTTATTTAAACACATAAGTCTCTTTCTCTCTCTCCCTCCTCTCCTTGGAGAGAGGGGTGGGGGAGAGCAGCTCTCATTCATCTCAGTGGCCAATCTGGCCCAAACCACAACGCAATGCCAGGTGTAGTAGTACTGCTAATGTCATCAACATTAATAATACTGGCATCTCTTTAGTATAATCTGCACTGGGAACAGTGAAACTACATACTGAGCATCAATGGAATAATGTAATTGCATATATCCACATATGAGGAAATCCAGAAATTCAAATCACCCTTTTTTCTTATTCCAATGCATTTCCATGTATAAAATTTATATTCTGTGCACTTCTGTATCACTCTTCAGAAGGTACAGGGGATAGCTGCAAAACGAAAAAAGAAAACATACCCACCATGTGTAACTGGCCTTGTCATAACCATCATTTCTTTTGCTTCATCCCATAAATAAATGGGATTCCAAACATCCCTTCAGTACAATTCTATTTGTCAATACATACATACATACGCCTTCTAAGGAAGGATGTAATTCTTTATCTCTTTAGGTTACTTCCTTTAGCCTGTCAGTGTTTCCCAATTACATCGCAGCTCAATCTCAGACAGGCAAGTCTCAATGTATTCAGTTAGTTCTTTGAATTTTTTTTTAATTTGTAGGATGAAATAGAAGCATAAGTAATGTTATTTGTGTAATTCAATTAAAAGTAAAATAAAACAGAACTCTTTTATTCTAGATACATAACAATTTATTGTACAGTTGTATTAAATTAAATAGTAAGTAACAACATTTCATTTCCAGGATTCGTATCTATAGGAAAGTATGCGATTCTTTCTTCTAGGGCTGGATATATCCACAACAGTGATATGGGACTGGCACGGCAACAAGGATAATTCTCCTTACAGTGGGTAATGCTCATAGTTCAGGCATGTTAAGCAAAAAAGTCACATTGACTTCAGTCTGTTTATTATCATCTTCTGTCTCGAAAGCAGGGTCGATGCAATTTTCAGGAGAAAGACTTATTAATTTCCTTCTTCTTTGTAAACTAACGCATAGCCAGACATGCTTGATTTACACCAATAAACTATCACAGGTTCAGCCAGATCACTGAAAATACTTCCAAACCACAACGTCATCCTGATCCAGCCCAACTGAATTATCCTTAGCTGCCTTAGAGGGACATTTCAGAAAGACAATTTGAGAAAAGCAAAACAGTAAACCTGAAAGAGAAACATTTATTAAAAAAAAAAAAATAGAAACACCAACCAACCAACCAAATCCATAAACCCAAAACCAGCCCAAGAGAGGATCTTGACTGGGGCCTCAGTTGTGAACAATGTGTTATAGGTGGCCACATTTAGGTTCATATGCATAGGCTGGTTCCCCGGTCATGCCTGCACACTACAGACCTCTCCAGATTCTGGAATTGAATTCTTTCTTATGAAAACAAGGAGACAAGATGCCTACATAGCCCCAGTCTCAGAAGTACTTTTAGATCCTCCTGATTAGGACCAGGTTTTGTAGTTAGTCTTAATGAGTTGGGAGCATAATCCTTGACTGTCTGCCAGAATAAGAAAATTTAGACATATTGTGAGAAGTTTTCACTTGAAATTGTTAATGTAAGCCTAATTAAAAAATTAAGGATCATATTAGGGACAAAGTTTTAAAATTAAGGGTGAAAAAGAATTAAAGATTGAAAAGCCACATGTGTGAAACCTAAAGAGTCTAACAGAAATGAAGGAAAAATGAAACTGTGGGAAAATGTGTACCAGTAATCGCTGTCAGACCTTGAAAACACACGGAATTTCACAACAAAATCACTACCTCTTACCTAGAAGGTAGTCGCTTTCACTTCAACTACTGTCCATACATGATGGTCTTGTAAGAAGAGCTCTTTGATTTTTGAATCAAAGAAGTCTTACCTTGAATGTCTGACAGCTTCAGGATACTACACCTAAATTATACCTATTCCAACGCAACTTTCATCCTTCTCCAAATTGCTAAATTTGCCCCACATTCAGCTATCTTGTTATACCATCACATCTGGATATTTAAGTGAATAAAAACCACTTGCAATATGTGAATAGTTTTATTCCTTGTGGCTCTACCTTGCCGGAGGCAGCAAAGCACAGTTATATAAAGGGTGTTCTCAAGTGTGAAATAATGTCCTCAGCCAACAGCTCAGGCTGCATCTAAGCAGCAGTCTCCTAGAGTTTTAGTACCATGTCTAAACTGGTGAAAAGAGACTAGATACTCATCCACACAGAAAATTTTTGAAACCGAAAATGAAGAAAAAATGCAACTGAGAATAAAAAAAGGCATAAATTGCTTTCTGATTAAATGCTTTTAAAGTTAATGGAGAATTTTTCTCAGCAGCCAAGGACTGGAAATATCATCCCAAATCTTTTTTTTTTTTTTTCCTTGGTCCTTATTTTTGCTAGCTCTTTACAGACAATGACAAGAAAATGTAGAAGTATTTCCAATAATGAATTTAACTTCCTTCTGTTAATACAGTTTTTGTAAGCCGTTAATATCGTTGAACATATTCATTTAATTAAATGTATTTATTACTTTAATTTACTCAACAGAAGCTAGCAAGAATTATTTCATTTAATCTCTAGGCTGCACACCCACACACACTTTGCTGCATGAATTTTAGATTTAATGTTTGAAACCTGAGGTCTTTTTAATTGCAGAGGGTTGTGAATATTGTTTCTCCCCTCTAACTGGCTTCCGTCACCAAAGAAGTGTTGAGGGAAGCCGCTGGGACTGGGAATCTCTCAGGAAAAGAAGAGCAGTACTAGGGAATTGTAGTAAATATACATCTCTGAGTGGTTGGGGGTAATAAAGATCTTCCTAGGAAGTGGAATCCACTTCAAGTTTGCATACATACATAGCTGCATCCAGAATTTGATTTTTTAAATGGATTTTTTCATGTCACAGTCATGAAAAATTTTGACTTCTACTGTTTAAAGGCTCAGAGCACAAGGATTGTTTCACGATTCTGATCGTGTCTTGCACAGATATTGTAAAGTCTGCCATTCACTGAAACACGACTTTTCTTTGTGTTCCTGAATATGAGTTTTAGTCACTTAAAAAGTGAATCAATCAATGCTATTCCACTCTGCAGTTTGCATATACATTTTGAGATGTTTTTAAACATTGTTCATTAGAACTTTCTATAATGTGAGTATTTATGTTCTTTAATTAATTAGTTTGACTTTGCCCACACCATGGCATTTTAACAGCCTGTTTTGCAAAGTTGTGATGTTGCATTATTGCCTGGTATGTCTGGCAGTTGTTGANTTCTAGCAGTTGTTGAAAACTCGCATGAATCCTCAGGTAATTTTTAAATACACCTGCTAAAATCCTTAATTTATTTGTAATTTAGAAGACTGATTTGCAGCTGACAATAAGATAGGGCAGGTACCTGAAAATACCTAATAAATATCCTTATGGCTCCCAGGGGAAGATCCTTTTTCTATGAACCTTAGGAAGGAACATTCAAAAGGCATTGACAGTGACCTAGGATGGACCTTACCAGGCTGCACTCTGGTTAGTGCGTGAGCAGAGCTCCCCCTGGGAGACTGAGGAGTAACCCTGACAAAGAAGTTAAAATATAAGCAGCAATTTTTCTTCTCCCATGGGAAGTCACAACGGCCTATCAGACCAAAGTGCCTAAAGAGACTCTGTCGGACTGCTGCTTCTTACGTGAGGAATGTAGTCAATGAAGGGGTTACTACGCCATGTTTTTTCCCAATTGCTATAAATGTGGCTGGCTAAGGATTCAGGAAACATTTGCTATAGTTCTATGCCAGCACCTGATTGTGAAAGTCTGATTAGATTGAATTACTGAATGTATTGTCTGGTTTGCATAATAGAACAAAGAAAGGACACGCCCTTCTCCTAATCCTATGTGTGGTTCTGTGGCAGTGCTTCATTTCCATGCCAAACAGATTTTCAGGTTTTCTGCTTTCATTTTCTACCCTTATTGGGTGTAAATATAGGTTGTACTTCAAAAGTGTGTCACCACATTTTAAGTATGTGCTGTCTTTAGTACTGCCTTCTTCTAGCCAGTCCTAGGGTTATCTACCCCCAAGCCAGCATGTTTTTACACATCAGTGCACAATTTTCCACTACGTGGTAGTTGTTAACTTGTATTAACAAACGGTGTAAGACATCATTCTCCCAGCCTAGACAAGCCCACAGCAATAGTCCAAGAACACCTAACTAAACTTCAGCCTGGTTTTATTTTACTGTGACAATATTAAATATAGCTCAATAAGAGATTTGAATTCTGCCAGGTATGGGGAAGTCAGAAATAAACCATGAAACATTCAAAAGACTTCACTTTCCCACTGGTTGCTTTTAGTCTCTCATTCTCTCGTGTGAGCAGAGTTGGAACATGTTTTCACAGATGGGTTTTCTATTTGGATTCAGATACCTGTGAATATACTGCACTAGTTATTACTGACACATCTCTCATGCCCTGGGGTGTTGGGCTATGGATTAAAAACGGTGCTTTTTGGGACATAAACCTATCAGCTCCTTGATGAATACACTACGTCTGTTAGTTCACCTCGTTGCAGTTTCTGCTGCAAAGTGAAGTGCTGCCTTAGTGGAGCTGCTGTTTTTGTCCTTCTCATTTGTTTAATGTTTCTTGCTTCCTGCCTCATAAAGGCAGAACTGTGTCTACTGTGATAACACAGATCAAACATTTTTGAAACAATAAAGAAACTTAAATGTTTAAAGGATTTATTTTCAATATATGTGATTCATAATCAGAACCTTAGGAAGTGGCAGGTACAAGTGTTAAACTGTAAGATTTGAAGGGTACTCTGCTTTGTGTATATTGAACACGAATGACAAATGAAGCTGGGAAGCTCCAGCATCCTGGAGTACCACAGAACTAGCCATTTATAGAAGATAGCAGCAAAAAGCATGAATGGGTGGAGACAGGAAGAAAATCCACTGGTGTCAACAGAAGAATGATGTGCTTTAAGGCACTAAGGTCATTTTATCAATTCAACAGGACAGAATCAAACCAGCATGAGAAACCTTGCAGGAAAGTTGTCATAACTGTAAAAATAGGAGCTCCTGTAATGAAGACTGATACAGTCCAAATTACATCAGGGAAGGAGGAAAGCAAATGCGATTGGTGTCATCTGCCATGAGTCAGCTCTATAATAGAACCAATAATTTGTTTTCTCATTTTTTTTTCATATGGACTGCAATTTAAAACAAGCACAAGAGGGGATGAGAACCATAGAGATAATATAGTTGTATTCTATGGTCATAGTTGCTCAGTTACCATATAACACTCATTTTTAAGGTGCAAACCAATAACTTCCAGGATAAGCAACATCCAACATCCTGTTGCAATGCTTGTAAGGGTACAGTAGTGCTCACGAGATCAGAGTAAACAAATGTGGGAGCGATCACAAAATCATTCAGGTTGGAATGGACCTCTGAAAGTCATCTAGTTCAACAACCTGGTCAAAGCAGGTTATATAAGCACTTATGTAAGGTTGCTCATGTTCTTGTCTAGCTGAGTTTTCAGTCCCTCCAAGAACAGAGATTCCACAGTCTCTCTGGGCAACTTGTTCCAGTGTTTGACCACCCTCATGTTTAAAAATAAATCAATAAATTACTTCCATCTAGAAGAATTTTCTCACATACCAACTTGTGTCACTCATAACCACGCATGTCTGAGAGAAGTCTCACTCCATCTTCTCCACAGTCTCCTGCTAGGTAGCTCTGGACAGCAATAAGAGCTCACTTCAGCATTGTCTTCTGAAAGCTTTCAGTTCAAATCTGGATTTGTTCAAGGCTAGTCCTCTCAGCTTTTCCTCATACGTGTTGTGTTCCAGCCCCTTGAGCATCACACTGGGGAGCCCAAAATGGGAGGCAGTACTACAGATCTGAATTCACACATGCCCGTCAGAGAGAACGAGCCACATCCTTTGGTTTGCTGGCTACAGTCATACTAACACAGCCCAGGAAGCAGCTGGCCTTCTTCGGTGAGAAGAGACACTGCTGGCTGATGGTCAATTTGTTTTTCACTGTGATTCCCAGGGCCTTTCCTCCAAAGCTGTATTCCAGCCGGTCAGCCCCAGACTGTATTGATGCGTGAGGTTATTCCACCTCACATGCAGGACACTGCACCTGACTGTGTTTGACTTCATGCAGTAGCTGCAAGCCCATTTCTCCAGCCTACCAAGAACCTTCTGAACACCAGCCCTGCCCACTATCATCTGCTGAGAGCACAGCAAACGTCCCATCTCTGTGTCATCATTCAGTTCATTAAGGCCATATTACACAGAATCAGCCTTAGAACTGACCCCCAAAGGACATGGCTAGTAAGCAGCTGCCAGATGGACTTTGTCCCATCGATCCCTCTGAGACCAGAATGACATGCCTAAATGAAAAAATGGACAATTGCAGCTCTCACTGCCTGTGATTTGTGAGAGCATATGATCGCATTGATGGTTTGTAACACTGACAGCAGAAGGCTGTCTCAGGGCAGGAGCTGCCGGACAGTGCAAGTCCCCAGCTGTAGGAGGGAATGAATCAGCCAAGAATGACGAGACCCACACTAGTCATTCATATGAAACCAGAATATTAATTCAATAAAACTAGTCACAGTTGACGCAATGAATTTTTCTGCAAGCCATTATCATCTCCCAGCTGAGACCCACTTCTGAGATGATAAATTGTATAAAGCAGCCCTGGTAGCAGGAACGATGGTTGCCTTAGACCAAAAGAGCATGCTAGTAGCACTGTCTAGTGGGACTCTGGGTGAGTATTGGTGTGGCATCACTGACCACAGGAAAAGAGATACATCAGTAACTGAGATACAATGCCATGAATAGCCATACCCTAGAAGTATATACAGTGAAAACAAACATATTTTATACAAAATGGTCTTACAAGACCCTGGACAGAGGCCACCTAAGGAGGACCTAGATGATGCCTAGGTGTAACCATTCCTTATTCACGGTGGAGTAGTGCACTTTACTTCAGAGACGTGCTTGTGCATTGCAACACACTTACTCTGTCTCAAAAATAATGAAACACTGGATGGGCTGCAGGACCAAATCGTTCATTGCACGAAGGAGGGGGAATTGTTGTGTTACAACAGACCCACAAAACAGGAAATCTGGGTTCTGTTCCCAGTTTTACAGCAGACTTCCTATGTAACATTAACCAAACCTCTTTTGAGTCATATACTTTGTCAAAACCCATTTTAAAACACTATCATTACTTTACTGAGAATTTCAGAAAATGAATTAATAATAGTATATAGGATTACTTCTTTCACTGCATGTTCCACATTTATTAAATACTATTTATTCTTATTAGTGAACACTTAGAAGTCTAATGGTATTTGCAAGGATTTTGAGATATTTGGCAGAAAATGCAAAGTGTTACCATTATTCCTTAGTCAAGTACTGTGTCACTTCTTTCATAGTGTACTTAGACCCAGGCATTGACAAATCTCCAAACCAACTTCCTCCACACCCCAGCTCTTCCCCCGATGGTGCAGGGCTTCCAGTGCTCCCATCAACTAGGCGGATCCTCTCACCAATAGTACAAGTGAAGCCACCCAACATTTCACTTTGAAAAAGGAAATGCATTTTCCTGAATATGTGCCAGATTCTACTCCACCCCTAACTCTCTGCACTGCTTAGTTACACATAGTTTAATGGTATGAAAGCTGCAGAATTAGTGATCCGTTACTACTCCTTCACTGCATTTTCAGTGACAATGTCTTATTTCATTGCATTATAAATGAAAGTATGACTGAGAAAGGGTTCAGTAATGAATTGCGTACACAAACGAGCCCACGAATCCTAGGAGATTCTAAAACTTTCTTTTACATCTGAAAAATAAAAAACCAATAGCTGAAATGAGATAGGCTGTGCTCTAAATATCAACTATTTAAAACAACGTGTGGGAGAACCACAGAAAATATATTCTAGGTACATTAAAAGAGAGACAGGTGATCTTTGACAACAGCTTTGTAACCTCTACAACACTAAATTAGTAGATACAGCAAATAAGATGAAGACCATTATATCCAATGTACTCCCTGTAAATGTCATACAGCAATGAAGTACTTATAAATGATCCATAACATACAGTAAGTATGAAAGACATAGCTACATCAGTTATAATTCCCCTATGTTGGCAGCGTTCAAAACAAAACTCACAAGAATAAGTCTGAAGGAGTCATCCAAAGAAATTGGAAGAATAGGTGATAAAGGAAGTTACCACCATTTCTGAATTGTATTCTTGATAACCTAACATGTTGGCCAGAAGCTTTCTAAAAATACCAATTACTCATACAACGCGAGTAACCATCAGTAATGAATATTATTGATGATTACATTTCATTTCACATCAATCCGAAGTGCCTATTCATCCTCATTATTTCAGGATGATTGAAAAAAAGAGTACTTCCCTGAACGTTTAATTGAATGTGATATTCACATTATTTTAAAAGTAGTACGAAACAAAGTTTCAAAATGAGATGATGAAAAATTTCATTTGGAGAAGAGTGACATAAAATATTTTTATATTCTGAATTTCTTCCCCTCTGTCACAGTGTTTTTCAGATAAAACTACATGCCAGATTCAGAATTCCTGAAAATACAGCCAGAACTCTTGTACCATCTGGTTTTTACCCCTCTGCTGAGGTATCATCCTTTATGCAAATTTTTGTCAGCAAAGATGGTGTCAAGACAAACGCTGAAAAATATGAGCTAATTTTTCAGAGACTCTAATCCTTAAAAGATTTAGTAATAAGTGCAAAATTGAAGTTAAAAGATGTCGGTTGGATTTGAGCTCTCCATATAAATATAAAAACCCTGCTATGGCAATGACCATCAGGTACATTATTGTGAAATTCCATGAACTCGATGTTAGGCATATCACGTTATGAGCTGTGTATTTCCTCATATAAGTAAGCTTTCTCAAGAATAATTGCAGGGGAAGAAAATAACAGAATGATAGAATGACATTTTTAGTACAATAACCTTTAACTAAGTTCATACCAAAAGGTTAGCTGTGTTTGTATCTTAGATATATTTTAAATTACAAAAATAAATTCCAGCTTTTCCTACCAATTGTTGATGATTTCAAGAAACTTGCTATTGACTGAAAACTATTATCTTTAGGGTTTACCACAAGATGCATAAGTATCTCTTATCTTAAGGCTACATGATTTCAGCAGGAACTGTGTAACATGCTTCACGGAGGTACTTAATAAGTGATTAATTTTGTAATTCAAGACTTAAGCTCAATAATCCTTAATACAATAGTATCTAAATGAAGGCACTTGAAAATGAATTCTTTGCTTAGAGGGCAACTGAATTTATTGCATTGTTTGGCATCAGTTTTTTCTGAAGAAAGACTAGTAGGGTTTTTTTAATTTTGCTGAGCACTTAGTTGTTCATTTTCATGCACAGAAGTTTTGCTTATAACTTTGAGACTCTAAATGTGTCCTAAAGCATGGGACTGGAGTTTTCCAGTGGTTTGACTTTCTCCAAGCTCCTCTACAAGATCTTCCTTTCAATTATGTGGGCATCAATACAATGAAACTTCATTAATTCTCTCATTCAGAAGATACCAGGCTACTACTAACTATTTGGGTTTCCTCAGATGTGTCTTCTTCTGGCCATATGGAATTTCAGGATCCTGAACACTCTTCCAAGATACTTTTTGGCATCCAGTAATGCCATCATGTCACATGTTTGAGAAATCATAGGATCTCTCTTAGATCCACCCTGCTGCAGTGAAAATCTGCCCATGTTTATATGTCTGGAAGTAGGCATTCTCAGTGATTCAGGTTACAGTTAATACAAATCAGCTCAGGACTGAAAGCAGTAAAATTTTATGGACGTTGCAGTGGGCTTTTCACAGACACTGGATTTTCTAAACTTCATTTACATAGGTTTGTATTATCTGTGCTTTTCTCTTGGGCACCAAAATTCTGTCATTACCCAGAAAACTGAGAGTTAATTACAATTGGTTCTCAAAGGAGATTTGGTTTTCAAGCTCATAGGCGTGCCAGTGGCAGAGCACTGCCTTCATCTCCCACAGCCTTCATCTCCTCTGACCCTCACATCCCAGGGATCCTAGCTAGCATCAATTTACCTAAACTTTTTCATCCCAAAACGATTAATAATTTTGATCTCAATGCTGCAAATTCTCGCATATTTAGATCATTTCACATCTCTTATTATGTTTAAGGAAATTCACAGCTGTGGTACCACGTGTCCCTAGTAGCATAGACAAGGCCTGAGCGATGCCAAGACCGAGCTGCCGCCGGCAACTCTGACAGTAACTGAAAGCAGTTAAGTTACATTGCAGAGTACCGAATAACACAGCAGTTACTAATACAAAGATAAAGCACGTGGTTTGCTATAACTGCAGGACTTCTGCCACATAAATAAATTTGCTGTTCTTCTCATATCACCAATAACAGGAGATACGTATACGACAGCACTTACCACTCTGGTTGAGGCAACAGGTAAGCAGAGGGAAAGGAAAGAAAGAGGAGACCTATCTCCCAAGAAATGTAGTTATGGAAGCAATGCCTGAAAGAGCTAGAACTACAATGCTCTTCTTTCTCAGAATTTATCATCTTTGCTTAGAAAAAAATACAGTAGCAGGAAACAAAACTAAAATAAACCACTTCCCTTCTAGTTTTGCAGTCCTCCTCTTACACTTCTGTATTCCCTGTGAATAAAAGCTATATTAAAACCTCAAGAAGCACTAGTCACAGTCTTTGATGGATGAAATTATGAATTATAGTGAGTAATTATGAAGCAGTGCAGATTTGAAGGTTTTATGCACACAATCACAGCAGAATACCAACAAAGTCATTATAAGGTCCTATTTCATTTGATGTTTTCGTTAAGGACTGCAAAGGGAGAGAGCAACCCATCCACATTCAGGGTTAACTAAAGGCCCATTTATAAAAGTTTCTGGGAAAAGTGATCCAAACAGTAAAAATGATGTTTCTTCCAAAGAAGGAGTGAGAAAGAATTCTGTTGAGCAAACATAAAGTTACCAAGACTTTCTGTGCCCCTTGCTCAATTTGAACCTCATCAAGTCAGACAGCTCCTTCTTACCCCTCCTTAAAAGGCTGTCCCAAAGGCTGCCTGTGCAACTCCTGCAGTTCTCAAGACAGCTGTCGTCATTTGCTATGGTAAGTACACTGCTTTCACAGGTATTTTCTTTTCTTTGTATGGTATGTGCCCACTCTTGGAAACACTGTCAGTGTTAAACAATAAGTATCTCAACAAAACTAGTCTTTTCTGCAATGTAAATGCTGACAAATTATATTGTTTCAGCAAAACTAAATTGTTAAACCCAGAGATGCTTCATTGTAAATGGACTTTATACCTTCTAAATGTATTATTTTAATGTCAATAATAGTTTTAGGCACCAGAGATACCAGTTTCTCTCCGGTTTAGTCATTGGATAGTGGCCTAATATATGAGAGATAAGTATTCACATCCCAGTGGTTAAAAATGATCAACAATGAAAAATATCTCTACAAAACAGTGACAGATCAAATCAGTATCCTAGATATCAGGAGAGAAAAAACACTTGCACGTAGTCTTAAAGGCATTCGGTAGATTGTATCAGTGTTTGACTGACATGGGAGCGAACACTTAGGAACACCCCAAATGGTGACAAAACTACATTTTCACTTGCTGGTTCTTTAACTGAAATGTAATAAAAAGCTGATTATTTTTACAGACACATCGCACAGGACATGACTTGAAAATTAAAATTCAAGCATTTATCTATAATAGGGGTAAAAAATTTGCCTCCTCAGGTAAACGAGTATATACAATTAACTTGAGTTTCGCCACCAGTAAATGCCCCTAGCCACTACCCAGTAGGTACTGCAATATTGCTTTCATTGTGCATCTAGCTTAGTTTACTATGGACAGTATTTATACTTGTTTAAATTATAATTCACTTTGTAACCTTCTTCATTTTAGTGCTATGAATCTTATTGCTATTGAAATGTCTTATTTTTGTATACTCCAGTAAGCTATAATGATACACTTTTCTTATAAAGAATAGTGTCAACCTATCTTCCTTCTGTTTGTTTCTGCCAGATTTTTGGTATTTGCATACAGTCACATTAGGAACACACATCACATTTTCCCCTAAACATCAAAGGGACAATTTAAGAATAAACAGAAGTTTACACTGCATCTTTGCCAAATCTTTTCCATATGGTGCCAATAAATAGTCAGAATATCACAGCCCCCTACTTTGTTCTGCCAGCATCCAGACAATTTAATAGTGAAGGGAAGAAGGCTAAAGGAGGCAGGTTTAGTCTTCTCTTTGATATAAAGGAAGTTTTATTTTGATTTTTCATGGTACTTAATTTAGCAAACAAGACATTTTCTTCTTCAGCCACTTAATGCCGTGACAGGTCCTAATTACCCTTCACAAAGCTTTAGGTGTGTCCCCTAAGCCTGATTATTCTACTTCTGTATACAGTGTATGAAGAACTTAAATATTTCATTAAAAATTTAACATATCCCTCTTAGCTGTCATTTCAGCTGACTTCCTGCCTGGTGATACTCGTCTTCCTTCCACAGCCCATGCCGGTGTAGTACCTCAGGGGTTTTTTTTACTGTATGTTTGTGAACTTAAAAAAATAATAATTTTTTTTCCCCCAGAAATCCCTGGTTGTGCTATTGGTGTGTCAGCAGGTGCTCACTTGCTTCCCATGATCACCAGGGCAGGAGCAGTAACCACAGGCAGAATAGCTCCCACAATCAATGACCAGTCAAGCTGATGGTTAGGATTTGGTTCGGCTGGTTTTAAACTGAGTGCCAAGAACTGAGTTGAGATTTAAATCATAACCAGTAATAAAAAATGTGGAAGATCAAAGGGGGATGGGAATAGATTAAAATATCTGGGGACTGCTATAATAGCTTTCATTCCAGTGTGTATTGAAAAGTATCAGGACAGCTGATAACAAGAAAATATATTCTAATCTTATTATTGTTGCTGAATATTGAAGTGGGAATAAACTAGGTAAGCCTGTCTCAACCTTCCCATTTTGTGTCATCTTAATATGTCAAAGACAAGAATTAAAGGCTCATCCCTGAATAAATTACCTCTTTTACACATACAGAAGTGTGTAGTGTCTCTCATTTTCTCTTCCAACCATCCTTCACCACAATCGATGGCTAATTGTCAAATGGCGTCCTCCATGAGTAATTAAGTGTAACTATCAGGAAAGCTAACAATGCCAGAAATAAAATGTTTGATGGGGTGTTTCCCTCTATCTCACATTCAAATAGCCTGTTATAAATAGATGATACCACAGCTGACTTTTCCTTCAAATGCCAAAGCTTTTCCTATGTAACAGCATGTGAATTCTAAGTAGAAAGACATTATCCTTTATGAACTGTTTCACTGCAACACCATAAATCACTCTTCTAAATGATTTCTCCACGTTACATGAGCAAAATGCTGAACCTATCAATCCCTCTTGCTTTATGAGTCTTGGGACAGCACACAGGCGTGGAAGCTGAAGGAGTATATATTAATCCTTCTGAAAACTCAAGACTCAGCTAATGTAAAGAAGCAAGTATGCCTGACATTGCTCATTTAAAAGCCACAAAGTGAATAAGTCAAACGAGGAAGGTATTGCCAGCGCATTCTCACAAGGAAACATAACAAATGGCAATCTACTGAGTGTATATCAGCAAAATCTGATAACGCTAGTAAATAACATCTCTCTTCCTTAATATATTTATATGGAGACTTTTGTTTTGCTTTTTCTACTAACAGGTAACTCTACACTGCTGTCAGGCTCTACAGTATTTACAAAAGATTATTAAATCAAGGGGTTTTTAAATGTTAAAATTATAGCAGTATTACTAAAATTGAAGTGATTATCCCATAAATTCCTTACTATAGTAAAATGATGATGATACAAATATGCGTTCACCTGAAAATAAACTTTTACAGTGACTAGCCTCAAGGATTTGGGCCAACAGATAGTTTGAGGTGAAAGAAGGAAGTCGATATGCCACAATAGCACCTTTGCCTCACTGGAGAATCCTGTCTGAACTTCTTGGGGTTTCAGGGACACCAGTGGGATATTAGCTACACAAGAAACAAGTGTCAGTAGCAGAAATGAGACTTCTCAGATGGCAACTGTTAATGGTTAGCATACTTTTTAAATTGATTTTAAACACGTCCCTACCTTCCTCCACAGAGCACCCAAGGTTGTATAAAAGGTTTTGCTTTTAAAAGGTATTATTTTTCATGTCCCAAGGTGTGAAATCAGCATTTGGCTGACTGCTGACCAGCTTCACAGAGAAGTCCCACTGACACGTACATCAGTGCTAGACAAACACGGCATTTTCACACTTCTAACTTTTGTTAAGATTGAAAGAACCAAGATCCTGACACCACTTGCCTCAAAGAAACAGAAGACAGAGCTGACGTCTAGTTTGATTGTGTTGCATTAAGTTTAATTAGATAAATAAATAAAGCAATGCCATGTTGTTGAACAGAGATTTCTCTTGGTACACTAGCAAAGACAAATAGAGCACTCCACAGGCACATAAATTACTAACATCCTTGGGAGGGCAGCAGCTTTGTATGAAGAATTGGAAGAGTGATTCCATGTATCTACTGATCAATTGTGATCTGATGATCTGTTAAAGTAACTGCCCATATCACACTGCCTCCTTTGCCGCAGGAGCTATTCCAGCTGCTATATTACTCAATAAAAATAGAATGTATTGTGAAATTTGCAAAAATACTTAGTGCTATTCTAACATTTCTGAAGGCAACATGTTTGTGATTTCAATGCAAGCAGAAGGTGAATTCTTTCCATATCGCTTTCCAAGAACACACAAAACTTATGACACAGTGAAGTAATGAACTCAACTACTCAATAATCTGCTTATCAGACAATTTCTAAACCATAGTCTCAGTTACCATCTGCACCATGACAAATTTTGAAACCTCTAGTAAGGAAAAAGACTGTGTCAGACTTTTCTGGTTTTGGGCTACTTCCCAATTTTTCTTTTCAACAACCAGGGAAAGCTAAAATGATTGACATAATTTTCATATCTCAAAATACACAAATGAGTGTGCTGTTCATTGCTTTTCTTTTCACCTCCAAATCACCACCAAAATAATCATCAAGCTACTTAGAGAAATGGGAGTTGACAGAACCTAAGAGACAAGTAAGCCTAACAATATGAAGAAAAGGGTAATTTGATATTTAAAGTTCTTAGTAAATCCAAGTTCCCTAAAAAATGTCAGTATCTACCAGCCTGGGAATGTTATTTAAAAAAAAACTCTTACAACACAGACACAAGTAGTTTCTTATACTCTCTGACAAATTAGCATTTTTGTTTGGCTGGCAAAACCATTTGGCTTGATTAATTTCCTTGAAAAGTCTCCATTACAGTTTGATGTCCACGGCTGAACAAATTTCTCCCTTGACTAGAATATACAGATGAGCTACTATCAACATCCACAGACGCATAATTGCCCCCAAAATCTTGACTAACAACAGCCTCTGAACTCTGCAGTGCCTCATCAATATCTGGCAGCTTATATTGGCTTGCTAAAGCAATGTCGTAGGTTTTAGTAAAAACGTTTGTCATGATCTGAATTGCTCCCGATTTTCTAGCCAGAAAGGTCAAGTGGAACCACCTGTCTATGTTTTTGGTTCAAATTCATTTTAATGGTATTTATATAATGCAAAAGAATAAAAGCATGCCTTGGTCACAGATCATGAGTCCAGTAGTAATTTTTTTTTTTTTTCTTAAAGTTAGAATATGAAACGCAGGCCCAGAAGATACTATTGGCTAATCTAGTTTATGAGGAAAACCAGAAAAAGTTCCACTCATTTACAGAGGTCTGGGAATCATCTTTTAAGCAATGTACATTTCATATCATTTAGCCAAAATTTTAACTTTGGTAGTAAGCTACCCAGCTTCAATTTCCAAATGCGGTTTCTTGCCCTGAGTCTACTTAACACAAGAGGGATTATTTGGAGCCTAGAACAAACAAAAATGAAACAAGTCCCTTCAAGTTCCAAGTAAGTCTTCATTAATACCTGCCATGCAGAAATGCACTCTATTCTACTCCTCCATATTGTGCTTTCAAGCTATTTATTCATACACATTTGCAATTACAGAAATCTCCATGCAAAGCAAACATTTGTCTGCTTGTTACCATGTTGCTTGTGATGGTATGAGAGTAATTCACAAGTGCATTTAAGAAGACCTTAATTGCTCCTTTGAACTGTCTGAACTTCTTCAGTGTCTTTCTCACTGTGCACAGAAATGGACAGACACATTACCTGTTCAGACAAGTAACTCCATGGGATTTTTCCTTCGAGTAGGTTAACTACCTGAGTAGAGTAGGCGATCTCTTTGGAATCTGTGTCCAGTCTATTGCTTGCTTCACCCCCTCCCCTCAAATTACTCAACTCAAAGCATAGTGCTCTGTGTAAAATTTATTTTCCTTTCTCATCTGTTTTATCCAGTGATCTGTTC
Source organism: Himantopus leucocephalus (assembly GCA_003993805.1). NCBI lineage: Eukaryota > Metazoa > Chordata > Aves > Charadriiformes > Recurvirostridae > Himantopus > Himantopus leucocephalus. The sequence continues at coordinate 104,821,807 of RSEF01000002.1, read as the reverse complement.
TTGTCCAGTTGTTCTGCCAAGTTTACTGAGGCTCAGAGAAATTAAACAACTGGTGCAAGGTCACAAAAGTCTCAGCTCAGTGAAAATTAGCATCAAGAATTAAAAACAGATATATAAGTGCATAAAAATAGGAAGAAAAAGGCGAAATGTCAACATTTTGAGGATTGTTGGGGTTTTTTTTCCTACAGATAGGTTTAGGCAAAATTTGGTCCTATCAAAAGAGGTTCTCCTGTCTCCTTCCTCCTAATAGATCCTTGATTGTGCCATACGACTACCTTTTCGCACAGGAACAGGAAGGCTCTTTGCAGGTTTTCTTCTCTTATACCAACCTCGAGGGACAGGATGTAGAAATGGGCAATGCTGTATCTGATTTTTAAAAAGAGAAAGACTACAATAAACCCTCTGCTAGACAACAGAGACCCACTATTTTTTTTTTCTTTCTCAGAAGCTGAGGGGAAAAACAGGACGCTAGTCCCTTAAAGTGAAGAAAATTAGGTCCTTTTTCTGTCCTGATTTTTAAACTTTCAGGCTTTATGCCCACAAATAACTGCATTTAAGAGAATTGTGTGACATATAATGAGAAGACAAAGGATTTTATGAGTTAAGAAAATATCTGTATTAATATTACTGTGTGCCTGAGAAAAAAAGCAATAAATTTGAAAAAATGCAAGTAGGTCAGCCTGTGTGGCACAGAAAAGCTTCAGGTTGGCTCAGAAGGTGTTAAGATATAGTTGCAAAATAAAGCACGCATTAGTATTAAGAATATATGAGGATATAATAATATACTAACTTACTATTAAGGATAGATGAGATTTTAATAATACACAACCTCTACATATTATGTAAACATTTTTAGTTCTTGTTATCCTCCCAATTGCATCATGATTATTTAAAGTATGCATGTTTTTCAGTCTAAGAACTGAAACTTGTAAAAGGTCTGCAGAGAAGGAAAATTTCATGTTCATCCTTTTTTCTGTATTTCCCCAGCCTCCAAAAATAGTTTGTGTTTAAAATGAAACACTGACTATCACCTCCGATCAAAAGAGTAAGCATCTGTTCCCAACAGATCCCTAGAGAAAGACAAGAATTTCAGTTGATTGCCACATTTGCACAATATCCGCCCTCTCAAATTAGAATTTGAGATTAAAAAAATAAAAAAATAAAAAAAAACACCAAAAAAACCCCCACAACCTTTCTTTTACTATATAAGAGATAGCTGATTTTTCTTCCTGTAATACTATCAACAGGCTCAGTTCCAAATATGGAACATTTTCAAATTCAACCCTGAAAAGGAACAGGTGATGCACAAGCATTTGTGGTTCCACATGCATGAGGCCCCAAATTTTCTTATACCTCCCAGTGTTGCAGATGCTTCTAATATCCTTTTAGAGTTAGGAAATCACTCATTATGCATTTCTTTTAATTATTTCTCACCATTTAAAAAAAATATCTTGGGTCAAAATCCTTGGTGGTTTTCAGTTTCTCTCCTAGAGACAAAAAAAAAAAAAAAAAGAGCATTTGACGTGCCCTTCAGCATTAATACTTTTGGAATAAAATACATCTTCTCTTTGTTCGTTATCAAAATCTATTTATATAATTCCATTGGGAAATATCTGAGACTCATAAAGCAATGAGAAAGAGCGCTAATCCATTCATTAGCTGAGCATTTGATCTTTTCCAAGACTACCCAGGACCGAAAAATTTGACTTCGTCATTTTTCTCCTGCAGCACTGTAATCTTTAAGAGGAAAGTAAGAACAAAAAAAGAAAAACAATCCAAAAACCAAAAGCTGTTTTCTGATAGGTCTTTGAAAACAGAATCTCTGAAAACTCTCCAGAAGCAAGCTACAAAGTGCCTCAGAGAAGAAATAGGTATACAGGCATCAAATTATGAAGCTTAGACATTATTTACATGCATAGTAAAATCATCAAATAAATTCACACACATACACAGACAAAAGAAGAAAGAAAAAGGCAAAACCCCTGTAATGTAGTGTTGATAGTCATCTTTACCCAAGATGTCTCCAACCATTCTAGTGGTATTTCTTCTCTTTTTCACTCGCATATAAAAACCAGAAGGATGAATGATTTTTTCCTCATTTCCCCCATTTTTTTCTTTATTTCCCCCTGGCTATTTCATCACCTCTGCAACTTTAAACAAACCAACCAACTTACAATACAACAATTACAATATGGCATGAAATATATATGTCAGTATGCTTCCAATCAATCACAAGGATAAGCAGGTCAGGTTTCTTCTTATACAAACTGATACACAAAGATTTCTATCATTTTCTGTGCAGCTAAATATGCTCATGGAAGCACTGCTTTAGCAAGCACAGGCGAAAGAATATAATTTCAGATTCGCTCTTGTTCTTATGTGCTGAAATATTTATACTACACAGATTTTATGTTGGTTCAAATACAAATCTCTCTCTCGGATATGATGTTTTTCAAAGCTTTCAGTGCTAGAATGAATCTGAAGCAGATCTTGAATTAATTTTAACACTGGCTTTGCACTAAAAAAAAGTACAGAAGAGCTTCATGAAAAATCTGTTAGATGCTCCAGCTGGGAGCAATCCTTTGCCTTACAAATGCCAAATTATTTACTGTTCTGTTTAATGTTTCCTTAAAATAAAATAAAAAAAAAAAAAACCAAAAAACTTACACTTTCAACAATGATCAAAAATGTATTCATCCTTAAAATTCCTACTGACCCCAAAATATAGAAACCAGAACTGTTACACAGGATTTCAAAGACTTACGATTTCTCACCAAATGTAAAAATGTAAGCACAGGTACAGAGTCAGTCCAAAGATCCTCACAGCTCAGTATTATGTTTGTCCCGTTAGAACCCAGTTCTGGAAAAGACAACTAGAATAGGAAAAGCATAAGCGATCCGCCCTTCGGATGCTCTCCTCACCATCCTGTGCCATCTTTGCATTTAACAGAACTGCAGTTATTTCTAACACATGAACTTACCATGTTCTTGCCCACACGCATTCTTAGCACCTAAAATATCCGGTGAAAACGAGCTTCACACCTTAAGATCGGCTGTATGAAGAACTTCTTCCTCTTCTTTCTTTTGAATCTGTCTCTCCTACTTTTGCTTTCCCCCCCCCGAGATCTTGTTTTGGGAAAGAATGAATCATTGATCCCAGGCCACATTCAGTACATCGGCTACCTGAAATAATTTCATTGCCCTGGCCAGAAACCTGCATGTTACTTCATGAACAGGCTGGTTACGGTGACCCTGAGTAGTTGTAGGTCATGCTCTGGCCAGACAGAACGTGATTAGCAGCATCGTCTACAAATGGAAGCTCATTTCTCTGCCATGTTATTCTCATTCTTGTTATGACAACTCTTGAGAATGCCTGTCTTAAACCACAAAAAGCCTCAGGCACTAATAAATATATGGAAGATTCCTACAGAGACTTCTAGAAACAAATACTTTATCCGCTCTCCCTTACTTAGGATAACTTCCTGCAAGTTGTCAAGCCACAGCGGTTGTTACCACATTGCTGAAGCCAACGATTTAAGCCAGAGGCCTTGGACGGAGCCCCTTCCCGGGGCTGTATGGATCCCGAGGCAGCTGATGGCACGTGCCACAGCAGCCAGCTGAATGACGCTCCTGTTGTGACTTCCTCCCCGCCTCCAATATGAAGGGGTGGAGCTTATCAAGTCACATTGCAGGTTTTAATATGAATATCGCGTACAGCGAGCATGTCAGCGATGCTACAAGGGCAGCTGGGGAAAAGGACACCGAAAGGAGTGATTAAAGCTTTGGGAGAGATGGAGCTGTAAACGGTCAGCCTGGGTAAAGTGTGGGGAGGGAGAAGTGTCAGAACTGAGAGTTACAGTGCTGAAGAGAACTGCCGCCTCTACACTCTCCTGGATTCCGAGGTAGGTATGCATGTGAAGAAGTGTAAGTATCATAAGATGTAATTATTAGGTTTTTTAAAAGAAAATCCTGATTTTTAAAACATTGTTACTCTTCATGTAGATTTCCTTACATTTAAAAACTATATTTTATGATGGAAAATAAAAATACATAACAATACAATCTGTTTTTAAAAAGCAGATTATAAAGCCATTTCTTCAGGTTTTTCTTCTAGGAGCTCAGAGCTATAATTTTTGTAACTATTTTGTTCCCTTGCATTGGGTTGTACATCACATATTCTAGACTACAAAATATTGACAGTTTTACAAGTGCAATATTGTTCCAATGACT
>RSEF01000002.1:104794139-104817477 GCA_003993805.1 Himantopus leucocephalus | reverse complement strand
TTTTTTACATGTAAGGAAATGCCTTCCAAAATTAACAGGTTGAAGAAAAATAGAATTTAAATAATTTTTTCCCAAATACCACTGTTAATTGGAGAAAAGGTAATGATCTGATTATGAGAGGCTACAACTTTCATTCTAAGTATTCAATTATCTTCATTAGAAACTTGGATATACAGTAAATTAAGTATCAAAAGATGATGGTGAGGTTATCTTCACTTTCAGCGTTATGTTAACCCACACGAGTAGTTAATTAGCTCCCAACTAAAATGATTCTTTGATGAACGCTTCCTAACATCTAACTGGTGTGAAGATGTTAATGATGTCAATATTAAACTGCATGTAACAGCCTGTGATCAGACAAAAAAAATCCTACTGAAAATAGAGCGATAGCAACGATTTCCACCCTTCTATCATTTCTGAGGTTTGGATTTATCCACTGAAGCTGAAAAGATATGTGAAGAGAAAGAAAACATAAGGAGAAGTCAGAAAATTTGAAAGTGGTCATTGGTTGTCTCAGATGAGTGACAAAAAGGAGCAACTCTGCCATGGACCTGCACTTTGGTATCTTTCACCTTCCCTACAGCCTAGAAAGACAGGCGTTTCTCAGAACATTGCCAACCAGCAGTATACTACCATTAGCGACAAGATCTGAAAAAGAAGTCAAAAATTAAAGAGGTACTCACCTGTGAGAGGTCGTATCACCTCTGGACTCTCTCGACGCAGGCAGAACACACACCAGGAGCTGCGCCTGCTGTGCCATTTACCCTGCTCGACAACCCCTCTCTTTTTCAGGAACAATGGGAACGTTCTTCTGTCTGGGATTTGGGAATTTCCCTAACACCTTCTCCATTCGGCAGAGCTAAGCAGAAGTTTTCATTGTGACAGGAGGAGAGCAGGAATGTTTTTTATTTTACTGGCACGCCCATCCTTTGGTGCTCCCATGCAGAAGTTCAAAACATATAGAAAAAGATAATGATGAATTTCACAGACTTTAGATTTTCCAATCTAAATATTTTCCAAGCTTAACTCTACACTCATGAGAACTATAGAGTATCTTAGAAGTTGTTGCACAATCAAGTCTTTAAGAGGTTTCAGCATCATAAGACTGATGGAAAACACTATATGCGCAAAGTTCTGGTAACTTTTCCATTAGTTCAAAATGGGACTGTTTAAACCAGAAAGTTTTGTTTCAGACAAGATCAGGTTCGAGGAAGGTTAGAACATACATGGGGTCATTTATTTTCTTCTTGGAGTGGTACAGGGCAGACAACCAGGGAAGAAAGGTGCTCTGAAAGAAAATATAAAGTACGCTTTTCAGTGGAAAACCAAGTTTGCAGCAGCAGACACAGAAAACCTTTTGACAATCCAAACAAACTCCAACCAGAAACTGAACAAGACAGCTGCTGTCTGCTGATGGGAGCAGAGGGCGGGGGCAGAGCTGGCGTGATGAACGCGGGCTGTGGGAAAGCAACACTGCCAAAAACCTCTTCAGCCCAGATACCCCCTCGGCTGATGCGACGTGGTCAAACACAGAAGCATCCCAGTGACAGCCTGAGAAATTCAGGAGGTGTTTTCCTTTCTTTCTTAGTTGAAAGGTGTTTCACTGAAAAGACAACACGTGTCATTAAGAAATAGGTACGATCTTGATCACAAGCTGAAAGATGCCCTAGCTATTTAATGAAGAATTCTGGAAAATATATTTGAATTACTTCCTCCATCTATTTAAGCAATATTTCCTATTTAAACAGCTGTAACCAACAGGCGTTGCTTTTAAAAAACTGCCCTTCTTAGTGCAGCAGGCTCAGCCGAGGAGAACGCGATGCCTCACCACAGGGCCATGACAACTGGAACTGCAGCTAAAGAGTTTTGCGAATGAAAGTTAAGAAAATGAGACATTTTGAAGAACAGACGAAGACATAACACACTTTTAACATCAGACAGAGTTGCTCCTAAGTTTTACAAAACTTGCGTGACCTTTGCTACAGCTCCTCTTCCTTTCACGGTATGTTGATTCTTCCCTCCACAACACATAATTGCCCAAACAGCACTTGAGCAGCCAGTGTCAGGAGTGGTCCAGACTCTGTCACGCATCCTTCCTCCGGGTGCCTCGAAACTTACTCATTCTCACCCGCCGAAACTGAAATACGCCTCGTTTATCTTTCCTTCCTCATTCTATGCAAGGAAACACTCTTTTCTTTTTTTAAGCCTGTTTCGTGAGGGCTTCTGACAGCACGGGGAAAGTTGGTTTGAGAGATTCTCAGGCTCCTGTCTCAGGAGGCAGAACACCTCCTATTTCTGAGCCATTCCTCAAGAACAAATGACCATTGTCTCCACGCCCTACAACATCCTATTCCTACTTTACATGGCTTTAACAGGAAAGAGCAGGTATTAACTTACCAGAAAAGTCAAAGATGTGCATACTAATGCCACAAGGGATGCTAAAATGCTTGGCTGAACCTTAGCCTTTGAAAGGGAAACAAAAGCACAGACTGCAAGCAAATTGTATGTGCTGGAGGGAAGTGATCGAACGTTGTTTCCTAAATATTAAGTATTTCTACTAGGTCTTCCAGGTTTGTAATCTCAAAGGTCTTCCCTTAATTGCAGAGGATGACTTAATTCACCTCCCCACCCTCAAGCCCTGCTTTGGGTCTCAGTACAAGGGTTACGTTATTAGACACACAGCAAGCTTTCTGTACCTGGCAGCGTCTCAGCGTTTCTCTTCCACTCTCACAGCTACGGAGTTGATTGAATGCAAGGCAGAAATAATTAGGATCACAGGCATCTTGATTATAAACATTTCAGCCCTGCTTGGACCACGCCAGGTAGCTGTGAAATTAACTTATACTCACTTTTCACCACTTACCAACAAAACATTTGAGGATAAGTTTATTTCTCACCAAACTTTATGAAGTGAATAGAACGAACGTAGAGAAGAGCATCATGCAGACTTAACAACAAAATCCCCGTCACGATCGCCTGTGAAACACAGGCCACTCTGAGCGTGCAATAGCAGCCCCAGCAGTAGGAAGCAGAAGGCAGCTTTCTGTTAAATGGCAAAGACTGTGAATTATTTCTGGTTACTGTTTTAGGAATTAAGTTACAGAATACATAGAAAAGTACGTATCAGCTGTGGACAATATGAACACTAATTACTCACTACCAAGGCTGGGGTTTTTTGCTTTTATGTTAAAAAAATAAAACAAACAAAAAACAACAACAAAAAAAACTCGAAACACCAAACCCAAGCAGTTATAACCAAGACCTAAGCAGCAGGTGGTATTTTCTTGAATCTGAGTCGTAAGTTTGTAAGTCACATCTGCATGAAAGCATGTGAACAATTGTGCATATCTTTTGCAACACAGAAATTGTTTATACTTGACGTTCTGGATTATTTGTGTGATTTCCCAGGGTTTAAAATGCCACTCCCTTTTGAAAGTGAATCTACGACAGCATCAAGTGAATATATGAAGATCAACACCATATATAATTTTTACCTTGGAACTAAATAAGACCTATTTGCTTGCTTGGAAGCCAAGAAATGGTGTATTACCTTTGGCAGACATCTGCATGAAATGGAGACTTTTGTTACAAATTCTGTAATTTTTTTAAGAAAGAAAACAACAAAAACTATAAAAAAAAGTTAGCTTATGGTAAGTATGCAGATCTTTTAAAAATCATATCCTAGTTATGCTGTGGCAATTTTTCTTCTGCCTTTGAAAAGTAGGAATTAATATAATCGGTTCACAGAAATGCTTTGATAAGTCAACTAACAGGGTTTAAAAAAAATATACAATAATTTAAACTGCACCCATTAAAATTCAAATGTTTAAGTCAGATGCCCAAATTTTTCAATGTCTATCAGATTTTTTTGTTTTAGAATGTCTGTAAGATACAGAACACGCCACAAATCTTTTTGTGAATGAAATTTTTATTTACACACTGTATCCAGAAGCAGATACATAAATCCTTATACAATTATTTTTCAAAAATGTGCAAGAAATTACTATAATTTCGTTTACAAACCAAAACACATTAAAATCAATGGACTTTGGATAATTCACTCTGTGGCGTGCTCAGTACAAATAGTGCACACCAGGTCTGAAACAGAGAAAAGTGTAAACTACAGCAATCTGGATTGCAAGTATTAACTTCATGGCACTCCATCATCACTATAAAAATTCTTTAACCCAACATGTATTCATACAAAATTCTTTAAGAATTTTTCATTATCTGTGTAGAATTTAGAACACTTTCCAGATACAACAATGCCATATTTCCCATATTATGAACTACCATCTAGCCCATATTTTATTTATAAAGAATGCCTGTAATTTTTATTCTTTGCAGTCGTAAAAAGATTTTAAGAAATTAAATTGGCAATCATTAATTTATCCATAGCTTAGCTCAGAATTTGAAAGTTCAGTAACAGAGAAATACTTCTCATCAGAATCATAGCCCATATATTGCTGGTATGCTGTTTAAAATTTATAATTCCAGTATTCACATAGATGAAATGCATCAAAACAAAAACTGCACAGATTTCACTTAGCCCTGCGATCAATATTCACAGAAAGAAACTGGCATTAAAAAAATGTAAAGTCAGCTCATCTGAGAACAAAGAGTTTAATTAATAATTGCATTTCTGATCCTTCTGACAGAAAAACATTTTGATAAAAAGGTGGCATTCACTATGTCAAAAGCAGGATAAGTGCTATATCCTTCAAATAGATCAAAGAATACAAATCACTTTCAGTTGTTTATAACAAAAAAACCCAACCACACACAGAGAAAACTGTGCAAATTTAGTTTTATATTTCCAAATATAAGGTGTTGTTTTACTCTTCTAATTGGTAAAACAATGTTATCAATAAAGTCCATCATTTCAGATGCTCAAAAACGGAGTTTTATTTCAAAGTTTCATTTCCAAAAACATTTTTCCACAATTCAATTACATAAAAGCATACCTTTTGAACCCTTATACTGTTGTGCTGAATAAATAGCCATATTTCTACTCTATAAGGATCATAGTCAGTTAGCTTTTATTCCTAGTGTATCTACTTCCAAAGGTCCCCAAAATATCCTCAATCATTTTCCTTTTATTTGTCAAGGACACTTTGTTCCTCTAATTTTCAAGAAGCAGAAGTCAACACAATTTTTGTGCTTACTCCAAGTACTTCTAAATTGTCTCATAACTACAAGTTACTGTGTTTCTTTTATATTAATCTTTATTATAAGCAATTGTAAGTATCTTTAATGTTTTCAAAGTCAATTTTCTGGGTTCCTTCTCCTGGCTGGCCAGTTACCTCAGCATGAAAAAATACTGTGAGGTTCTGATTAATGAAACCTGTAAAAATAAGTATTTGTGTCTACTTACTACTGTTTTAAAGTATTTTGAGCTTAGTAGAAATATCGCCACCATTTTTTATTTAGAAACAAAGTGCTATACGGTTCTCACATCCTAGGCCTCAACCACTTTACAGTGTTCCTTTTGTGGAAGCTTTCTGGGGGCGGGCAAATGACAAAGTCAACGACCTGATTAAGTTTGCAGATGAAGAACACAGCAAGGAAGGCAATTCAAAATCTGGAAAGCTGAACCAAAGTTTAAAAAAAAAAAAAAAGCATCAACACATATGAGTGAACAAACTGAAATTTATAAAGGCATGGGCAAGAAATTTAGCAAGTGTGTTCTTGTGTGTTTTTCAATTCAGCAGTAAGACCAGGATATTACAGCTTCGACTATTTAAGTTTCACTGCAATGACTGCTAAATTAATGCATGTGGCATAGTATAAACATATGTTTAATGCATTCAATAGTGGTATTAAATGGCAAAGAAAATATTTAATATACTATAATCGTTCAAAGATTCTGTAGAATGCATAGGCCCTCTAGCTTGTACGGGGAAAGAATTTTTAAAGTGAAGAAAATGCCAGAGGTTTTCTTCCAAAAGTATGCATCTGAAATCCATAAAAATGATTTTCTTTTCCTCCCCACAGACAGAATCAGAACACTGTACCATACAATAGGTTATTGTGCCTTTTCGAATAAAGTTAGTGATCCTGATTCAGGGGGGGGTGTGGGGGGAAGTCAGTAGAGGAAAAAAAGAAAACAGAATTCACCCTTGCATACATATATCTCAACGGCAGAGCCAACAAATTACGCATATAGACTGCTCTAGATTTTTTTTTTAAGTTTAAAACTTTATTAGACTAAAGAAGAAATCCTTATTCTCTCTCCCTTAAAAGCAAAGGCAGCCTTTATCTACCTTTGATTTTCTTTTTTTTATTTTTTTAGTTAAACATTATGGTCAAAAAATAAATTAAAAAAATATAAATTTCGTCTATCAATTCAGGCAACCCAAGATGTAGTGCTATTGCACCACCTTGCAGCAATACTGTATTCATTACTAAAGACTCATTTCAGGGGACAAAAGGCTAGATAAAACAAGAAGAAAATGACCTAAACAAGAAAGCTGTATCAAAGATGAACAGCCTTTTCTAAGCTGATGTTTACTGTCAACTCCTAGCATAGATGGGGAAGATGACATTCTAAAATACAAAACAGGGGGGCAGAGGCAGGCAAAGCAAGCCTCCCTCCCAAGCCAACCACAATCCCTTTAACAAATAACTCATAAAAATGATAGAATCATGGGGGAAAATCATCTGAAACAAACCAGGAAAATGCCATGGATTAACCTTGCATGATGAAACTATTACGGTGTAGAATCTATACTCCCCACTGAAAGTCTTTTTTTTTTTTTTCCCTACAGAAGGTTAGAATAACTGTAAGCTTTTCAAATGCCAGAATCTTTGACAGATAGAAACATTTACTTAATTGATTCAATATTTCATATGTCAAAACATATTTCATGACAGTAAACTGAAACATTTTCTGCGGTCAATGTATATCCAAACCTCTTTTCCCCATAATTTGAAAGGCTATGAGAATAGAGCTTTAGAGATGCATTTTAAGCATCTTCCATCCAAAATGTTATCAGTCCTGTTCCTTCCTCCCCAAAGGATATCCAAAAAAGGGGAAAACAATCCAAAGGACATTAGTATATTACTGCATTTCTGAAGTGAAAAAAAATGCAGAAAATGCTAAAATTTCAAGTAGTTTGAATAGATATTGTAGAAATCATCCTATCAGAAGTTTTACCCCATCCCTAAAATGGCTTATCAATTTACGTTCCCATAATAACAATTCCTGGAGTCTTCCTCCAAACCCAGGAAATTTCACCCCCGCTGCCCCATCCCCCAAGAGGAGGTAGGAGGGAAAAGGACAAAAGAGGGGACCTGGTAAGCATTCATTCATTTAACTGATGGCATGATTTTAAAAGATAATATTTGACAAGACCCCAATACGAAAATTTCCTTATAGGTACTACTCATTGACTTTCACAGACTTCTTTTTTTTAAAAGGCCATTTTTAGAAGGACAAAATACCGAGACAAGAAGGCGGCTGAATCAACCTTCTCAAACATAAAATAGCGTACAGACAATACAAGGCTTAGGAGAAAGGTGTTTTTTTTTCCCAAGATATGCCGTATAACTATGTTCTTATCACACAGCTCTGTCTGTAAGTTCTACATTAGGGCATATCTCTATAGAAATTTATAATTAGGATACTAGGAAATCGTTTTTAACATAGACGTAAATTCTGTAATTTAGAATACCGATGGTTTTTATCCACGATCATTTTTTTCAAACAGGCTATTTTAAAGGAAAAAAAAAATCCATTCAACATGTTTCATATGACTTTTACTTATGGTGGAATACACATGAAATGTGCTTTCAATGCATAAAAATCACAGTGGATAGCAGCAAAGGACTTGGGGGAAATTAAGGAGAATTTGATCATTCACATTGTGATTAATCTGCACATTGATGAAAGATAGCTATTTCACACTTCTAAAAATAAACTTGAGATCATTCTTTCCAAAAAAAAAAAAGCCCCCCAAAATACACAAAAAACCCCAAAACAAACATAAATTCAAATGCATTACTTTTCTTTTACACACAAAAATGAAATATTTTTATGGCAGCAAAAGATTTTGATAATAATGAAAGTCTGTAAACTGTAATTCAATCTCTTTTTGTTGTTGTTGTTCCCAAAGTGCAAGATGCAAGATTCCCATAAGCTTTCAGTAGTGCTTCTCCTGTAAATAATCCTTCATTTTGTTTGGCAAAGGCAGTTTCTGAATCAGGTCTATTCTGGTGTACTGACGTATTACAAAACGACACAGGTATTGTAAAGAACGCACCTGCATAAACCGAGATACTGGATTTGTCAGTCTCACTGGGTAAGTTGCTGATCCAGGCAGTCGGGATCTTGAATAGCAGAAAGCTCCATTTTCAGAGTCCCTGATTGAATGTTCAATTAAGTCAACTATAGATGTATGTCCCTCCACATCTGGTTGTTCATAAAAGCTAAACCTACCATTTGAGTGTTCAATTCTAGTGTGAAGAGTTTTTCCATGGGAACGAAAACTCAAACTTAAAAGGTAACGATCATCAGAACTATCTCGAACAAGAAACGAGCCATCAGGCACATTAGCTAATTTTCCCTCTGCCTCCCAACGTGTAATGGGGCCCCAGTACCATCCTTGTTTTGCAAGTTTTTTCAGTTCTTCTGTGAGACTTGTCACAACCATAGGACCACTGTTCTGTACAGAATCATAAACTCTTCCAACTCCAGGGGCAGTGTTAGGATCAAAATTCAAATGGCAGCGCATACTTTCAGCCACATGGGCATCTGTGCCATTCAATCCATTGAAGTTCCTTTGGATTTGATTATTCTGCATTGGAGGTAGCAAAGGTGAGAGTGGAGGGACATCACTGTGATTAACTCTTGGGCTTTGCAACATGACTCCTGTGGTACCAATTAACAAACCATTTACTGTCTGGTCCACAAAGATATCCGGTGCAACGACTACATCCTGATCCACTTGGCTCTCTTCTTCATGGAAAGCGTTTCCCCCCACTTGAGAAGAAACAGTTGAAACTTCCATGGGTGAGGAACTATCCAGACAGTAACTACGTGATCCTTCCAAAGGATACATTCCCTCATCTAAAGGCACAGTATACTGAATGTAGTCCTGAGGCATTAATCCAATAACTACAGGCACATGTTCATCAATATGAAGATGCAAGTCCCCGTTCTGAGATTCTGTATTTTTTAATGCATTGTTTTGTTCCTGGAACACGTTGTCTGACTGCAAGTCATGGAAGTCCTTTCGAACGCCATTCAGTGCTGGACTTGGATTAGAGGAATGCACCAAGGCCTTGACTTTCACTTCCATTTTGATGCAAGTCTCTTCCGAATTGGTAGGTCGAAGAGGCCATGGAGTTGGACTGTAATGGTGATTACGGAGGGAAGTGGATCTCAGAGGTCTTTGAGCTCGCACATCTTTGAAGGTTATTGGAGCAGATGAGGAAGAAAAGGTGTCATCATCTGCAGAGCTTACAGATGGTGTGCTGCCTTTGCCTTTCTGTTTTTGTTTTGCTGAAAGCCTCCTTTTTAACGTACCCATTAAGCTTTCACTTTTTGATCTATTTTTGCCTCCTTTTTCATCTTCACTATTGACTTCACAGCTAGCCAAATCTTTACCATAGCAGCTGCCAAACAAGGAGTCATCTTTTCCAAATTCACTTAACGATGGCTGCTGAACCACTACAAAGTCGCTTTCATCTTTACTTTTATTTAAGTTAAAGGATTTGCGAATTGTTTTGAGACTAATTTTCTTCATTATGACAAGTTACCAAGTCTGGCTGACCAGCAGTGCTTGTGGTGATATAGCCCTAACACATGCAGAGCAGCTTCTGCTTCATTTATGTGTTTTATCCAGCCTCATTTAACTTCAAGAGCCATTTCCTGGAAACAAATAAAAAACAAATTAACTTCACAAAAGAAATATTTTAAAAATTATCCATAAGAGTTTCCCCCTCTCCAAACAAAACAGAAATTGCAGAACTTCAGTAACAGGCATCAAACAAAAGTAAATATAGAGAGCTGATCTGGAAACAAATCAGGTTCAAAAAAATTAATCCACTAAATCTGCATTGGAGATTTCCACAACTTTTTCTGCTTTTAGCATGCTATTTTTAAAATACACACACAAATTGCATCACACTCATAGGCATATATAGTTAATGCACATACATAAAATTTTCAAGCAGAGAAACACCCCTCTCTTTCGGAAGGCTCCATAAAAATATCCCCACAGAAATAACTATAGAAGATAAAACTAGAATATATTCTATCCAACAGGATTCCTAAATACAGGTTAAACTGTGATTAGTCCTAAAAACATGGTCTTACCAGGTCATGCTTTCTTTATACAGGAAAGTTGAGCAATATACAAATAACTACATAATTACAGGAAAACTCCAGTCAGAAAATAGAGAGAAATTAACAGCAAAGTAACATCTGTTTAGAGCAAACCATAGAAGTCCCCTCCTGAACTTCTGTGAAAGAAAAGTGATTTCCAAACTCTCTTTTAGGTATACAGGAGGTCACATCACAGGCTCTCCTTGCCAAGTACTATTAGAGCTTTTCTTTCTTCCTCCAGGTCTTCTGCCAAGACTAAGTGGACACATCTGCTCAAGACTCAGTCAAGTCCTCCCACCTGGCATCTTCCAGAGTCATGTACCCACCCCCTCCATAGATTTGAGTTTTCAGTCTGGGTTTTTTTGTTTGTTTAGGGTTTGGGTTTTGGGGGTTGGTTGGTTGGGGTGGTTTTTTTGATTGAATTTTGAATGTCAGTGAGTGTTTGAATGTCAGTGAGACCCTCAAAAGCAAGCAGCTCTGCAGACAAGGGAAGAACAAGAAGGGAAAGAGAAGAGAGGGAAATTCCTGCTGACATGGAAGTAGGTACTACAGTTAGTAGTNTTTTGATTGAATTTTGAATGTCAGTGAGTGTTTGAATGTCAGTGTTGAATTTTTGATGTCAGTGAGACCCTCAAAAGCAAGCAGCTCTGCAGACAGGGGAAGAACAAGAAGGGAAAGAGAAGAGAGGGAAATTGCTGCTGCCATGGAAGTAGGTACTACAGTTAGTAGTAGCCATTTTAACATGCAGCCATTTAACTCCAAATACCTGTTATGATAACAGCACAAACTGCAGCAGCAAGCCTGGCTCCAGGCTAAGCATGGCAAGCTGGAGGAGTCTAAGAATCTTTCAAGAAATCTGCCAAGTGTGAGGGACTGAGGGGAAAGTAAAACAGCCCTTATGGATGCACCTCCCACTTTTCTCCCATGGTACCACAATACAAGCAACTGAGATAAATAGTACAATGAACTGAAGTAAGTTTTTTCAACTGAACAATATGATTTTCTTAAATAACCATTCAAAAATTGCATAAAAGCATGTAAGGAGAAGCAAACTAAAAGACAATGCAAGGCATCTAAGGATTCTGAACTTCAAAATACCTTGAAAAATTTAAAGTAAAGCTCTGCTGCTGTGGGATTGAACACTGTTCTCAAACAGCAGAGGCACTAAAGCTTGATTTACTTGGATTTGTATCCTAGTGNAGGATTCTGAACTTCAAAATACCTTGAAAAATTTAAAGTAAAGCCCTGCTGCTGTGGGATTGAACACTGTTCTCATAAACAGCAGAAGCACTAAAGCTTGATTTACTTGGATTTGTATCCTAGTCCTGTCTTCAAATTCCCTACACTATCTGCATCACCTTACCTCGAAGACCTGTTCTGTTTTGGCCGTAACTTCCAACATTTCCCACGTCCATCTTTAGAGTATCTTCAGCTCTTTTCATTTCCTTTTCTTAATTACCAAACTAAACAGCACTTTCCTTTCTCTCAAAGGGGAGAAGCTAAAAGGCTTCTCTTCTGCCTGTAAACTGATTTACTTGACATCAGCAAAGAACAAACATGCCCAAAAACCTTGTTTCCTAAACCAACAAAATACTAAGAACCAACTCTTGCTATAAATGAATATTAAAACCTTAAAAACCAGAACTAGTATTTTATTAGAACTTCACTGCATATTTTCCATTTTTAACCTGACTCCTGTGGTACCTGGAGTCCTGACACCATAAAAAAAATGTATTCCACTTACCTCGGTATCATCTTCAAATTGTGTACGTGTATGTATTTGCAAAGGTTAAGATGCTACTTTTATTTTCCTTTTCTTATGACCGATACATGCTGAACTGTAAAATGTCATGTTTTAAAATACTGATGTTTAATATGAGCTCCATACATTTGGAATAATTGGGAAATATTAAAGTACTGAAAACTAAACATGAGTAAAATACATTTAGTGGGTTTTATATGCCTGAAATCTGACATATCAGAATAGCTGACAAAGTACAGTAAATAAGAAAAAGCTAGATACAGAAAAAGGGGGAGTTATGTGTCAATTAGAAGTAGACTTAAAATGCCTTGTTGGACTTCTATTCCTAAACCATTTGGATTTTGCCATCTTACCAATTTACAGCACTCTTTTCATCATATGTAACTATATGAACCTACAAAATGTGTGAAAACTGTAACTTCAGGATAATATGCTGCTCTTAAACTGAAAAATTCAGAGTGTTTGTTCATTTGATAAATTTAACTGTGCCTTTGTGTGTGTAGTACCAGAAGCCTGGGAACCCTCACATTAGCCCCACCTGTGAAATCCAACTGCTTCTGACATCCACAAGCTGATACTATTTCCATTTCACCAGATACCTTCCCAAATCCTTGTGGGAAGTACATTATAACTGTTTCCAACTCCTACCCCTAAAAAAGCAAGCATGAAATAAAATCTGCCTTCTAAGCTCCAGCAAAAAATAAAAGAACATTATCACATTAGTGGCTGGGGAGAAGACAGGTAAAGAGCTCCAAACTGTCTAGTTCACCAATATTTTTTTATTGATGTGTTTCAAAAGAATGTTACCTAAAGTTTGTCTGAAGGAACTGTTTCTTCAGATTCTCCATAACTGAAAGACTAAGCAAGTCACTTGAAAGAATAGGATTTTATCACATACTAGTTTTTCTGTATCAAAATGTGGGGTTTTTTACAAATGAAAATCCAAAATCTAAAAATAATCTCAACAGATAAATCTCTATGGCAGCATACAGAGAAGTCAAAATTTTGTACTTGCAGAGTGACTACTGAGCCTGCTCGAGCAAAAAAAGTGTTTTATATTTGTCAGCCTACCTTAGTAGCCAGTATCTTTATCAAGCAAATGGCATTATTGTCCAAATGTACAACTCATTACTTCTATGATTGTAACATTTCATATAAAGAAATAATGAAGGTTTGAAGTTCAAATGTAAACCACATAAACAACATGCATATACCCAGAAGTCCAGCTTATCCATGCAGGAAAAGACAGGAAAATCTAGAAAATGAACAGTCCGGGTCAAAGCTCTCTCAAGTAAACTGAACACACCTACAGATGACAGCAAATGTCTAAACAAGTCTTCCATATAAGAACCACCCTACTTTATGACATCTCTTACACATATTTTATTTAAGACAGGACAAAGCAAATACACCCTGAAGTCAAATACCGTAATTGATCCAGACACTCTTCCTTCTTTGCACATACTTAAAAAATACAAGTAATTCCACACTGCGTATTAATGTGTTTAAAAGCGCTGTGTAATCAGTCCTCTATAAATGATACACTCGTACACTTGCAAGTATAGAATTTTTTCTACTGTCTACATCTAGAAGAGCTGAAACATAAGAGCCCAGCACGCACCCCTTCCTGGAATACATTAGAATGAGCTACTCGACTTCTTCACAACCCTCGGCACTGCAACAGCTTCACTAGTATTTTGTACTAATTATGGCATCACCAAAGTCTCCCACTGATGTGCTCTTCCAGTGCCATCTGCTGAACAGCTAATTTAGAGAGCCTAACTACAGACACCTCTAGAAATTCTGCTGGCAGGTATTTACAAATATAAACAGACTCTGAACTATGCCAATGTACTCCCAAAGCCTGGTGGCTATGTACACAGAAATACCTGGAACATACAGATTGAAAATGGGAGATTAATCAGATCCAGAAAGAGAATGAGACATTAATACACTAAAGAGTCAGAATGCAGTTCTGACTTATGAACTTTCATCACAAATTCTACACCTTGGAATTCTTAAAATTCCACAGGTTGACAAAACACAGGCCTCCTGACAAAAAGTTACCTGGACTACTAGATTACTACCCAGCAAAAGCCACGGTCCCTCTTGTGTTTAAGAAAAATAATCAAAACTAAACTTGGCGCACCTCACTTTGAAGTGAAGAAAAACATGTATTAATCACATACACACGTGAAATTATTAGTTAAGAAATTTAAAGCTAAAACTTTACAGGCTGCTTCTCAGAAACCTGAAGAGCAGGTCACGCAATCATATATTAGTTGTTACTACAGTGGCCAACACCCATTTATTGAAAACTATGACACCTTAAAAAAAAAGTTTGTGCAAATCTAATTTGAACATTCAATACGTCAGAGCAGTTTCACTTTGATGCTACAAAATGGTTTCAATGGGCTATAAATCACACAGCTATCTCAATGCAGTGTTTGCAAAAGTACACCAACAAAAAGTTTTATTATTTATATGGCCTTTATTCATTTCTTATCTTTTTCACACTTTTAGGTTAGGTGTACTAATTACCACAGACAAATACTATCAACAATGTTCCCAGAATACACTACTACAGAAATAAAACAGTATTAACTTTCAGGAGCTGGGACAGAAACCATCATACTGGAAACACAGAGCAAAATACAACTCATGGTTGAATGAAGAATTGGCTTTCAAAATTTTTTAATAAAAATACCATCACAAAATTGGCTTGGAACTATTAACCAATGCTGCTTCAGATAACTTAGCCTTTCCTAAAATAAACGTTAATCTGCTCATTCATTTCCATAAAGTGAAACAGTGGAACATTAAACTTGATTTTTTTGAACCTAGAGCTGCATTATTCCCAAGAATTCTGGCTATCCATTAGAAATATAAAGTCCTTATTCTTATACTGTATCCTAGTAAGACTTAAATTATTTACAATTTCAAGTTAAGCAGACCTTGCTTCAGAACATTTGGCACAAGTGTGCATGGAGCTAAACTGAAGAAAATAATGTAGACAGTCGAGGAACAATCGTGAAAAATATGTATCTGGAGATTTAGAAGTTCCAACTTGACAAAAAGAAAAAGCTTTTTCACCATGATGGCAGTCAGGCAGTAGACATTCCCCAGAGAAGTTTTGTAGTCTCTATCCTTGTAGGTTTCTAAGATCCAACCACATAAGGCCCAAAGAAACCTTGTCTGATCTCAGGGCGGAGAGAACGTTGGACTTGAGACATCCTGAGGTCCTTTTCAAACTCAATTATTCTACAATTCTATGACTTTAAAAATTGCGAGCTGTCTTAATATTTAAACTTAATATTTTAGATTCATTTTTAATATAAATTCATGTTTGAAAATACCTAGGAACTTAATTTCCACCTTCAGTGACATACTACAGATTTGTTAACTATTTCTACTGTTGAGAAGAACATCCAGCTTATAAAGAAAATGTAAAAGCTACAATTAACTGCAAATGTTGTACTACAGAGTGTTTTTCTTCCATAGAATCATAGCACATATACTTCAAATTTGTTGTATTTTTAACATAATTATTTATATTAATAACTAAAAATACCTTGAAACTGAAAAAAGTTTCTGCATTCCTGGGGCATGACAAGCACCAGGTTTTCATTACAGTCTGTTAATGAAGCCTAGTCTAATTATCTGCGGCAGTATGAGGTGTTGCTTCCCTGCTGCCCCCAAACTCTCAGTGAAATATATTCATGCATTACTGGGAAGGGTATTTCAACAACAAGCATCTTAAGATAAGATGGATTTCAAGTGTTATATTTTGGAAATTCCTAAATATCTAAATTTATTCCAGAATTCCTAAACCTATTGATATAAATTACTAAGAAGTTGTTTTCCATATCTGTTCCCATTAATTTTACCTTAATAATGAAGTCTGTATCACTAGAAGTTATTCTTTCAAACAAGTAACAAAAAATATTGAGTCAAGATATTTCCTGCTATGTACTTGTAGTTTCAGTCTATATAAGCACAGAAACTACACATAATATACTCATTAAGATTAAATACCTATTTCAAACACCATCAGTTGCTGATAGAACATACACACTACATGGCAGCTTTCAACTTTCTCACTGTACATGCCATTAGCATACTGAAGATGATGAGGTTTTTCCCTTCCCTGAACTTCAAGTAAATTCCTACATCGTATTACTCTGTAATATGAAGTGTCTTTAAATGAAGCAATTTAAATTCCATTGCACGCTCTTGCATCTTGAAAACAACAAAAAAGGTAGATGTTTTTAGTAGTGGCTTGCTTGGTAATGGATGAACATTGTTTTAATGCAAGATTGCTAATTTTATAAAAGCCCACCCTCTCCTGCGTACCTGTTCTTCTAGTGAGTGTGGAAAAGCTCAGAGATGCACACCTTCATATAAAATTGGAACAAGGTTTAAAAAAAAAAAAACCACAACAAAACAAAGAAGTTCATATGACAATACTTTGTACTCTTAACAACTCAAAGAGTAGTTAAAGCCTCCTATTTCTAATCTAACTAGTCAAACACCTGGACACCGAGTAGCTATTATTCACCATAAATTTAAACTTCCACCCTCTAAGATCTGAACAGCTGAGGAAAATACTGTCTAGAGAGCAATATAATTTAGCAGGTATTACACAGAGTACAATTTAAAACAAAAGAATGCAACAGTAAGTCATGTCATTTCTTCTACTTTTTTTTTTTCCTCCTTTTACAAAGCTTAAAGGGAAAACAGTCCATGGGCACTAATGTTCTAACACTATACAGAGGAATTCTAATCACTATTAGCAATCTTTAGCAGAGAACAAAGAAGGTATGCCTTTGGTAATAAGCAGAAAAGTGGCGTAATATAATAACGAAAACCTGACACACAGGGATTTTTCTTCACCACCATTAGTGCAATTAACTGCATGCAAAGCCAGCAACAGAACCATCGAAGAAGTCCGAATACCTTGACTGCTCGCCTCTGGCTTGCTGTTGAAAAAGGATGTCCCTTAACATCTGGATTTCCCTGATTTTTTTTTTTTATTATTTATTTTAAATGCTACTTAATCCATGGCTGCCTGCAGTAAGTCCTGTTCTTCTTTCCCATATTTGGTTGCAGGACAGAATATTTCTATCTGATTGGTAGTTTTCCTCTGGGGAGTAACTGAAGAGTGTTAAATGGCATCTTTGTCTTACAGTTCATCTGTGTACATACAGCCTTGTAACTACAATAATCTCGTCACTACAATAGCCAAACACAGTTACTAACACTAAGAGTCCTCACCCAAGTTTACATCTCCCTTACACGAGGACGGCTGATTGGGACGCACGTCTGCTCCCGAGCTACCACAGACGCGCTAACCCGGTGTATTAAACTGAAATCAGCACCAGTTGATATCAGCTGGTGTCAGCTCAAGAATGCACACACGGAGCATCATGAGACCAGTACTGCTGCTGGAGTAGGAAGCTCTGGGGGAGCTGGGTGGACGACAGCCAGAACAGTAACCACTTCAGCCACTCCTGCTACATCTCTAGGAATCAACACCCAAACAGGGAACAAAGCAGACTGTAGTTTTTATACATTTACTAAAAGACTGGCACAAGTACCACCTTTCATCACTTTAAACAGACATCTGATAACAAAGTATACTGCTAACAAAATTTTTCAAGTATGCTGAAAAACTACAGGGAAAAAGAAAGCCACAACTTGGCTTTAAGACCCTGATGAACTAACAGTGAGGGGAAAGTGAGCAAACAAAAATAATCCAGCAGGTCAATATATGACAAGGCACTGAAAGAAGCAAAATATTTTTTTCTGAATCAAAGGAAAAGTCACTAAAGAAATCTGATGTGTTTAGTCCGTGTGTGCATGTGTTTCACTGCAGGAAATCACATCCACCAAGTGCAAATAAACCTTTCTTTTCCTTTTTCACACAGCTGTGCAGAAGCAGACGAAGAATGAGAATAATGCTCAGTCAGGCTCAGTTTTAACTTCTTGCCATGTTACAAGACTGCAGCAGCCAGCCTTGCAGCAGGCTCCCTGTCAGCAAAAATTAAGTTTAGCTTCATCAGCAAAGGTTAGATTTCCTGGGAGATGATGTATGAGAACTCCTTTCCAAGTAAGGAACCACCCCACTTCTCCATCCTGACAAAAGGTGGATACACCAAAATGTTTCTCCTCAGTTGTAAGGTATAGTGGTACCCTCAGCATGATAACAAGGAGGACTTTATGCTTATCTAAGACTTTTATGTAATCCTCTTAAACCTTAATACAGTTTATGTTAGGAGTCTGAGTAAAGTTGCAAGACTGCAATGCTCTACAAACCAACTTCTCATTTAGCAGTAAGGATCAACATCGTGTTCCATAAAAAGTAATAATTTTTAAAACAATTTTGCTGCAAGATTTTTGTAAAGTTACCCACAGAAACCAGTATACAATTTACAGTAATAAACTGCCTTTGGTAAGGAACAGATTCTGTGCCTACTTATTTGAGAACAAAAGAGTATGTGAAATTAATATCATGAAAACAAAAGAAAGAATGGGTAAGACAATCAGTAAAACCAAAACATTTTCATTTCTGTGCTTCTTTTTACGGAGAAGTACACACAAATACCTAAATCCTGGAATATATGTTGAAAACAACATAACCTATCTAATCATATGGATGCAGGCACCAAAATCCAATTCTAAATGCAGCTCATTTCTGAATCCCAATGCGTTTCAAAACGTAATGCTGTCCATCCGTGTAAAGCGTATGCCAGAAAGACAGAAATAAGACAGACCATTCTCTCAAAGTGATTTTTGTGGTCAGCAATAATCTGACCATTCTTTTAATATTAATGACTAAATAACATAATTGTGAGAAACAGTTTTCCAGCCCTTCCCAAAAAAGGAAAGAAAACACTTAGCAGACATTCACCAGCTGAATATTACCACTTCATACTGACTTGTATTGATGTTGGTTTCGCTTTCAAAGTTTATATCGGGCTACTTCAGGCTAGTATGTCTACAGCAAGCAGAGAAACACTGTCACTGTGTGCAACTTCCAAAACGTGAACAAAGCCAGCTGAAAAGGGCCTGCTGCCAACAGATATTCTCATGAGTAGACACACAACAGGTACCATGAATGATCTTTCTTACAGTGCTATCAGAACAGATGTCCATGGGGCATGTACCAAACGGGCAATACAGAAACACAGTTAACATATGTACGTGTTTGCCTGCATCCAGGAAAATAACGCCAGAAAAGAAAGGAAGACACTGTGAGGGGAAGGAGGAAAATACAGGGAAAGTAACAGAAACAGAAGCCTCGTACCATATTTCTGCTGAAAATTATAAAGGTTTACACAGGATCACCACATACTTCACTATACTACTTGCTCGTATAAACAGTTCTTTTTTTTTAATGTTGCCATTCTCCCCAAATTACAAGCTGTTAATTTGTTATAATAATCACACTTGCTTCTGCCTGTCCAATTCTTCTGATGTGAAGATGAAAAGAGAGGAACTAGCATTTACACACTGTAGCACCAAGCATGAAGTATGACTGACAACAATAATTATGCTTTCCTTAAGGTGCATCATGGGATACTCTTTTCTTGAGGAGCAGAAATGAAAAACCTAAGCAACACATCAGGAGAACTATAGTCACATCCATAGAAAAATGAAAGTTAGATTTAACTTGTATTTTCAACACCTCACTAACCACACTTTCTAGCCAACAGGTGGCTTCATAGCACATATTTGTAAAACTCGTATCTTGACCAGTAAGTTGTAAACTGCTCACCTTCCCACTTTGATTTATGCTTATCTGACAGATAACCAGAAACATACATAATTGGCCTTTGTTCCTACAAATAACAATCACCTAGAATCAAAGATATGCAAAAACCAGAGGAAAAAAAAATCTGCAGAAATTACTTCAAGGTAGTACAATTACTTTAAAAATGTCCAGAGAAGAAAAAAAACACACCTTTGTAAAAATACCCCAAAAACTTGTTAATTAAGCACGTGCTCTTATTCAAGCAATAATCCAAAAGTAGTTATCTAATCTATTCCACTAGTAACAAAAGAAATGTTAAACTCTAAAAGATAAATTTATTCCATGCAGATTTGTCTAACACGTATACAAGCTACAACAAAGGCAGATGAAACAAGCTTTTAAAATAGAGACTGGTTTGAAAATTCACTATAGAGAAAAAAAGAATTCTGCTTTTCCACCATATCAAGCATGTTCATGTTCTACAAATGGAGGACCTGTGCTTGAAGTAAGACTCATTTTCCTATTTTTCAGCTTCCCTAGAAGGTCTGCATGAATGGCAATACACCGCAGTCTTAGACCACTCTTGTACCTACCATTCTGCCTTGGATCTCATGACTGATGACGGCTGCACCTGTAGCTTCAAATTAACTTCAGCTACATTAGTTTCTGACTGGGGCTGAATTATCCTTTAAATGTGTCTGACCAGGTAAGATCTCCAAGTTCTTTGAAGCTATCATCTCCCTTCACCTCTACCGTGCTATTTTCAATAACAATAAAAGCTTTCTTTCAGTAGAAGATAACACTCTGTCCTCTCAATTTAAGATAAGATGCATCAATCCTTTATAATGCAGTTAACCCTCTACATAAATGGAAGGATTTAGTGGACCCATTTATGGGAAAGAGACCACAGTCTCTTGATTAAAGAGAAATAAAAGCAGAAAGATCTTTCTTACAGCATCTGTACAGCATTCACACATGGAGAGAAATCTCCAAGTATGCCAAGGAGGAAGAAGCAGTTAATAAGGACATTCCTCTCTGGTTTGGCAATTTCTTCACTAAATTATCAGAGACAGAAATACAATGTATTTTCTACACCGAAGCCACAAAGATCCCACCATTCTCTTCAAGACCATACAAAAAGGTTTAATGTCTATACTGCATAATACTTGCCTCGTATCAAGGCATTCAGTTACCATACAATCCAAAGATTTAATAAGTTTCAAACCCGCAGAAACTCCTACTTCCATGTCTTTGCTTTTTTATGTACATTAAATCAGTTAGTACTGTTAATTTCTAATAGTGGAAAATTCCGACACAATACAAACACTGACAACTGATATTAACCTCATTCCCCAGGTGTGCAACATGAAAGAAATTTCTTTTTTGTTAAGTTCACATAGATTTCATTCATTCAATTTTTAGACAGTGACATTTTTCCGAAGTAATAACAAATTATTTTACTACAAATGCACACCATTAACACAAACATAACATACATATAATACGAAAGTATATGCACCCATTCAGTATAAGACATTGAAACATAAATAGATGTTCAGTGAAATATGAAGTACCTGGGACAAAAAGGCATTGGCTACATTTAAATAATAATTACTTTTAGTCAATCAAGGACTTTCCAATCCTTGAAATAATAACAACTAGATAAAATACTGTAATATAGTATCTCACATAAAATACAGGCTACTACTCAAGAAACTGAGTTCCCTAGTCACTTCTCAGAAGTTCAGACTTAAACACACATTCAAAGACTATAGTTTGTTTTAGCATTACTTCCTATAGAAACAAAGCTCAACCAAGCAAAGCTCTTTCTGTCTGTATGCCCTGCACACCCTTCAGGGCTGCCCAATGAAGTTTTATCAAATAAGCAGATAGGTAGTGTCTCAACTGAGTGAGCAGCCATAGCAAATTCATATATCCTTACATATAAAAAAATCCAAGGCATGGACATTGCTAAATACAGGAAAAGCTTTCTCTGGAGCTCAAAAGTACCTCCAAAACCAAGGGGGAAAGTGGCATGAAAACTCCATTCCTCACAGACACGTTTCACAAAACTTCCATTGTAACAGAAAAAATGTTTACTTCCAACCCTCAAGATATAGCCTATGTTCATTACAAGCAAAAGTGGTTTCTTACTGTGATTTGTTTTTAATGTCTGATCACCAATTAAAAAGAGAAAGAATTAGGTGATACTTTTTTATATCACCGTGGTAAGAAATCACTAGCGAAAAAAATAGAAAATGTTTTTAATTTTTAACATGTATTGCATTAATTCAAAATTTGAAAGTCCTTATTCCCGAAGTGGCAAGTTCCACTAACAATTTCACTTTATTGAAAATGTAAAACATAGTCACTAAAATAATCATAGACAACTTCTATTGGTGAGTAAAATCCTTTTGTGTTTTCCCTCTTGAACAACAGCATACTGAGAAAAATCATTTTAAATCCTTTATCTGAACTATTTATATAGAAAACATAGTAGATAATTTCATTAAGGTTCATAGTTCAAGAACTCAAAAGTTGAGAAAAGCCAGAAGAGCTGCCTGAGCAACTCTCTTCTGTTTCTTCCCTCACATACGGGACAAAAATGTTTACATTAATTCTGCTCTCCACCATCCTTTAAAATGCATGGTCCCATCATTTACTTAGTGCATACTAAATAAACTCCAAATTCCAGAGCTCACAGACAGAATTACTGGCTTCATTAAGGAAATTTTTCCTGTCTCTGTATCTGACCTAAATGTTAATGCACAGGCATTCAATGCTCTATTCAACACTTCATGAGCCACAACACCAAGAACTCAATTTCCGCTTTTATAGATGGATTCATAAGCTGAATAACATGCACCATCAGGCCAAATTAAGATAATTTAATTCTGAAACCTGAANCTGCTATTTTCACACACACACACAAAAAGGGGGGGGGGGGGGGGGGGGGGGGCTTTACTTGTTGGGATTTTGAGTAAATATCTACTTAAATCTGAAGTCTCCCCATCTCTCCATATAAGTACAAGATGGCAACAGAACCAAACGAGTGAGACTCCAGTAGTTCACTACAAAAGCAAATCGTCAGCCACTGAAGGAGATCAGTTAAAGCTTGTGGTCCCTTTCAGGAGTTTGCTGATAATGGAGGAATAAGGCAAACACAAGACCTTGGGTTTCATCATCCTGTGGAGTCGTACCCAACCTTTCACCATACGTTTTATCACTGTCCCCTATTTAGTCATGATTCAGCTTTCTGACTTTCTTTAAAACTTTACAATTCAGCAGATATTTTACAATGTCTTTTCAGTCCAACTGCTTCGTTTATCAAAGCAGTAAGCAAATGAATCACCCATCTTACAGTACAAAGAAGTATCAGGTAGCCAGATGATGAGAAGATCCATCAATGGTATATATCTAAAGGAGTTAAAAAGATGCAGGGGGGAGGGGGCAAAAAAAAACCAAACCACCAACCCAAAACAAATACAAAACCAGG
>RSEF01000002.1:104761312-104794119 GCA_003993805.1 Himantopus leucocephalus | reverse complement strand
AAAAAAAAAAAAAAAAAACAAACTAAAACCAATTCTCCCTCCCCCCCAAAAAATACCCAAACACCGTTCAAGGTTACTTCTAAACCAATAGTGAAAGTGCAACCTGCAAAGAAAGTAAATTCAGACTAACAGATAGGTCAACAGTATTTCTGCCCAGAGTTTAAGCTTTATATGACACAAACTCTGAGTCTGCTAAACTGGCGTCTCTACTGAGGCACAGAGTATTCTCACAACCCCTACCACATTCTGCCTGCAACACAACAGATCTCAAGCTGATGGCCTGCTTTCCAAAAATACAATTCAAAGCAAAGTACATTTTGACAAACTGCAAAGGTTAGAACTACAACCAGTCTTACCTAAAATAGAGATAAAACGTCTGACTTTTGTCCAAGTTCAGATTTTTTTTTCAGTACCTAAGCATAAGCAACTCTCCAAAAAAAAAAATCAACAGGAGTTGCAAGTACTCAGAGCATACTATAAGAGTCAAGTTCCTTCAGACACCACAGACATGAGGACCTTATACTCAAAATGCTGTTCATCAAAACCCTTTTCCCCTTCACATACACAGAGCTGCTTAATGTAGGAAGTACCAAAGTTTCAGAGGCTTTTTTTTTTAATTAAAAACTCCTTAAGAGCCCTTAGCCTCATTTTTGCATAAAAAAAGCAGAAGTACTCAGTGTTAGCGGAACTGTATCAATGCCTGCCTCATGGCTACACCTGCACCTTACCTCCTTAGGCATGTTCTAAAACTGTCCATCATCACCTCACAGAATCATGCTGAATAAAATACTGTGGCAACTACTTCTTTTTCTGGACGTGGTGAGAAGTGGCTGAACAATCATAGTATCCCTTGGCACCACGAAAGGAGCTTGCACCAAGGGAAATCAAACTACAAATTCTTACTCCACTGGGATGAGAAAAACATACCGTCTCCAGCCCCTTCTTTTTCAGCTCTGTTAATCTTCTGCGGAACAGCTTTAAAAGAAGGAATAGAAAATTTTTCATAGTAGAGCAGCCAAAAGGCTGGTGTTCAGTGTAGTCCTCATACAGAAAGGGTAGAAGTGGAGAATTAACTTGGCTATCTTACATTCTGAATGAGGGCTGCAGCTACAGAGCTGTTAAATCCTGTATCTTACATCACGGGGAAATGCAGCCTGTACTTCTTGCAGTCTGTTAAGCCTGTATGTGCAAGTGACAAAAGAATTTTTAGCTATATACTTTTATATTTAATTTCATATTGCATTGCAGATAAATTTTGTCCATCATGTGGATGCTAGGCCTAATGTCCACCTATTAAACGCTCCTCAATAAGTAGCAGTGACAAAAATAAACTTCACTCACACACACTTGGGAATCCATTTTAAAAGAGCATTTTATACATCAAGTGTAAGGAACCCACTCTTACATAGTTATATTTGTATCTCATTTCCATTCCGGAACACCTATGCTATTTAATAGGATGCAGTTCAATCGAGATTAATATTGGTTTGGTCTAGGTTTTGGTTGTACTGAGTAGAAAGGAAAACTTAATCCAAGGCAAAAAGTTTGCATAAATAATGTTATTGGGAAAATGTTATTAATAACTTCTTTCCAAGTGAATATACTTCTCTCCTTCTCACTGTTAGTAGGAAGGCTTTATCCATACATAATAGTTACCAAATAGATTCATAACTCCATCTTCATCATGCCATTAAGCATCTATAGTTTAAGCCTCAAAGAGCCACCTCGCCCAGAAAAATAAATGTGTTCCATGCTGCTTAAGTACCTTACACAACCTTGTTGTATATATGCAAATCATAACATTAGCAGTAAATATTCTAAAAGGAGGTTTGAATAACATTTTTGGTCTTTTTTAAACCAATGTGCAATATACTTTTTTTTTAGAAATAAAAATTAAAACTTCCAGTGACTTAGTACCGCATACTGATGAAGAAAGTGTATCATTTCCCATTATTACTACATAAAACAACCTCACTTTTAAAGAGGCAAAGTAACAAACACTGAGTCTTTCAAACAGTGGCAGTCAAAAGGTAGTACAAACCAGACACAACTTAATCTGCAAAGTTAAAGTCATTTTAATCCAATTTTCTGAAAAACTAATGGAAAGTGATTCAATAGGCTGCATTTATTTAGTATAGTCTGAAGTGAGAAGAAAAAAATCACTTCTGAGGGATACAAGACAGAATTTAAACTTTCAACAATTAATCTGAAAGAAAAATCCAAGTAGTCCTGTTGTTTGAAAAGTCTACTCACCTGTTATTTGTACTTAAATAAGTGCTTATCATAAAACTAGCAGCTTCGATACAATTTGATAAGTACACAAGCTCCTAATTGCCTGCACCTTCACTTGTTAGTACTCCAATCATTATTTTAAGCTCCTCTAAATACAATCAAATTTGGAGGGGCTGGCAGGGAGGGAGGCGCTCGTGGGTAGAAATCTCACTTACTCTTCCAAAACTCCAAGCACTGAAAGACATATTATTTTAACAGAACTACTCACATGTTCACCTTGATGAACTGCCACCTAAGTATAATGGTAATACAGTATTTAAAGCTTCGCTACTGATTCAGCAATCAGTTTCACAATCTTGAGAATTAGAAAATGTGTTTCCTAGAAAACGGCTACAGAAGGGTCACATACTACCAGGTTTTTTAGGAGCACATCATGCAAAAACAAGATTGAAGAAGGCTCATAATTCTGTTCTCTTTTCCACTACTATGACTCCAAATTATTTTTACTGCAATCCTTATTTTAATATATTCTATTTCCAGTATCTCCAGCACTTTATTTCCTCCCTTGAATTCTACATGATTCATAAGCTAGCCTGTCAACTGCTAAACAAAGTTGAGATAGTTTTAAAGCTTTCTGAGGGGATAAATCCTTACGAACGAGACATTTGAAAATCATCCTTCCAAACTGCCATGATTCTTTTAAGTGAATATTCTTCACTTAAAGACAGATGGTACCTGTATCAAAGCACATACAGGAAGATTAGGTTAGGATCACTGTCAACCTCAAATTTAACCAATTTTATACATGGAATGTCAAACAGTATCAGCTACTGAAGATCAGTCTTTCACAGTTAGTAAAACAGATCAAATCAATGAAACAGAAAGTGGGATTCATTTTACAGACAAGCCAGCACAACACAACAAACAAGAAAAAAAGAAAGAAAATTAAAAAAAGAGGACTTCCGTCTTTCTGTTTAAAGATTAGGGGATCTTCAGTCAGGTGGGGGGCCCAAGAGGAAAGCTTCTTCCACAGAGTACGTCTTGTTATTAAGCAGCCGCCCCTGGAACACACACTCAAGGCAGCAGAACCTGGATCAGTTGAGCAGAAGTCGCACCCAGCGTGTGGCCACTGGACCCCCATGCGCTCGGCCTGCCTGCTCCTCCAAGGACTTGGGACCCACTGCAGAGAGTAACCCAAGCTCCGCATTTGGGAAAGCAAGAATGTAAAACACAGCTTATTTAAAGTATTTCCCTTCCCATTTTCACTGGCAGGAGGCCCAATAAGAACAAAGAGTAAACTAATTATCTTCTTTATGGTTTAGAGCCTATCCATATATGGGAAACAGGAGACATGGCTGTGCTCAAAGTACTGTCAAACACACAGGGTAAACACACCTGTACAGAGAGTATTATCTCCGTCTAATCTCACAGAATTACATTATCTTTTTTTTACCCTTAAAATAGGAGATGAAACATTACATAGGCTTTCTGAATTGACAGTCCTTTTAAGTCCAAGCGGTGCTTTTAAGAAGGCACGTACGTTAACACAGCACAACTAATGCACTGACCAGAACGGGAACAGAATTTTACCTGGACAGGCAAAGCTGCTTAGCTGTCTTTTTTATGAAGTCCTGATCTGCCAGAATAAAACCTTTTACAGGACTATACCAGTTCTGACAAAGCTTACTCTACATGCAAATTTTCTAATTTTGGGTCAAAACTAGAGAGACTCTTAATTATTCATGATTAAGATCAGGAACTTCTTTTTTTCCTCCTACTCCTACAATCTAATCACCTGCAGACAGAAATGTCTCACTATCCCAACCAGCAAATCTGATTTAGACAGACACTGTTTTGTCCTCATGCACACTGGAAGGCTTTCAGGTTTGGAGTTTGGTTTTTATTTAAAAAAAAATTCAAACAAACAAAAAAACACCACCACCAAAAAAAGTGTTCCACGGCAGCAGAAAATAGTTTTCCACAGAGTCCTAAACAATCTTATTTTTTGCTAATACTCAGCTCTAACCCAGCAAAGGTAAATTAACTGTGAGCAGTCATTTGAAACAATGGGACTGCTCATTGTACATTATGGTTAGCTTGCACATGAAGAAATGGGGCCTTACACTGAGCAACTTCACATCGGTATATAAATTCTCACATGCAGGATCAAAGACAAAGTTTTCACTGTCTATATGAAGTAATATGCTCTACGA
The DNA here is from genome assembly GCA_003993805.1 of Himantopus leucocephalus. Lineage (NCBI taxonomy): Eukaryota > Metazoa > Chordata > Aves > Charadriiformes > Recurvirostridae > Himantopus > Himantopus leucocephalus. The sequence goes on along the minus strand of RSEF01000002.1, from coordinate 104,789,674 downwards.
GATTTACACAAACTCAAAGCCCTTAAGATAGCTATCTCCAGAGCAAGGTCAAATTTCTGCAGAGCCAGGAGTATAGAAGCCCAGCTGCAAAAGCTAGCTAAGCTTGAAAGTTTAAGCATGAAAAAAATAGTCATGTACATGCACACAGACTGTTTTTTTTCTCCTTTTCTCTCTGACATAAATTTAAACTTACACACACTATAAATAAAATGAAAAAATGTATTAGCCAAATTTTAAAAAAATGCGAATAGACACATATTTTTTTCAATGTTGACACACAGAATTTCTGTTCCTGTTTTCCGTGTCAAACAACATTTAAAACACCATAGATTCCAAAAAGCACTTCTTTTTGTAATATACAGGATAACAGAGTCAGTACTGTTGTAACAACTTCCCTTCACTGTCTTCTTTTGACCACCGCTGGATTAAACTGCAAATAAGACCAGTGCATTGGTCAATATAGAGTCTTTTATCCTTTCAATAAGGAACTGCGGAATATTTGCATTTACATGTAAGTATTTTCCTAAGTAACTAGATTTTTTGCACAAAATCACACCAAAGGCCTGTGGCTAATCCTTTATTATTTCTCAACATTACTTACTACCAACCAACAGCGCTCTTCCTTTCAAAAACCAAGAAGAGGAGAAAAAGTCAATGTTTCAGAGAGCATCAGATCACCATTGGTTTTGCCTGTTTTGCACTGCAGAGAGAACAGGGAGGGGAAGAAAAAAAAAAAGCCATCAGGCACCTACCTTACACAGACCCAGACTTAAGATCTTACACATAACCTAGCAACTCGTACCTCTGAATGCACAAACCAACTATTCTAGAGTCAGTCTCCTCAGGCTGACCAAAATTCCAGGCTGGAAGACTTCGCCAGTGCAGGTTTCACCCAAACCAGTATGCCTGCACAAACAGCTTCTGTTCACAGAATCTGGCGAGAATTCCTCACTCGCCCAGTTCCCACCAGCTCCTGAACGAAGAGTGTCGGCCTGAAAAGCTGCCTACCCTGTTTTTGGAGTACAGCTTCCACAAATCTCATCCTAGGCACACCTTCTGTAATAAAAAACCTTTGCCCTGATGCCATTCATCTTCATTTCTCTGTTTCAGTTATTAAACCTCCTAATCTGATACCCGATTACCAACCAAAAGGGATTCCAAGGGTATTAAAACCCATCACTGATGCCAAAAACACAGTCACCACTACAGCTTGTAACTGCCCANCTGCCCGGTCTTGTAGTACTTACTGAGGCAAAGTCAGGGGAGACAGGATTCCCTGACTCAGGAGGAACAAAAAAGAAAGCAGGCTTGACCACTGTATCAGAGACATCTTCGGATCAAATAAACATGCTTCAGAAACATTTGGAGTAGCCTACTAATTTGTTCTCAACCTATTTGAGGAATGCAGACTGCTTTAGAGAAGGAAAAACAATCACCTACTCAAGACTCCTACAAACTGCTGTTTTAGCACATTTACCAGAGAATGTCAAGATTAATTAAGAATAAAACTACTCAAGAAAAACGGAGATCACACGCTGTAAAACAAAGCCTGACTGGAACTTCATTTTCAACAATTTTGTCATAAGGAGTAGCACTCTATGTATTATTTTAAGGAATACAGAATATGCTTGTGGAACAATACCAAAGGTATTAAGTCTGCAGTCTCAAATCCTAAAATTAATTAATTTATCTGCTAGCTGCATCCACCATATTAACTTGAGACCATCAAAACCTTACACAAGTCCTCTTACAAATCAGTATTGCATACCATGCAAGTTAAATTAATGCAGTTGCTGATTATACACTGCACTGGGAAGCAAAGAAAAATACCACATATCCCTATGATTTACCTAACAATGCGCATAGGTTCATTTTCATTGTTTACATTTTTTAACTAGAGACCACTTAACGAACTCTGAAAAACACACTAATATCTACTATTTATACCTTCACTGACAGAGAAAATGGCTCTCACCCAAAACTGTTTTACAGCACTTTACAGCAAAATTATTTGGTGTTTATAACAAAAACCCCACATACTTCACAAACCTGAGATTCTTTAAAACTGCCAACCTACTGCACTTGGCAGATTACAAAAGAAAAGAATGTTTCACAGAAGATGGGAAGCCTCTCATGCTCTACGTGCCCTATATATACACAATAGGTAGCAATGTTTGGAAAGCAGCACCTGGACAGAAATGCCTACGTATGGCATCCTTAGCTTGGGGTTACCTGCAAGCAAGGAGATTTTTTTTTTTTTTTCATATTCCTTCAATGGAGTTTTAAAGTCAGAGGCAGAACAAGTCAGCATGCATGCTAAACAAATAAAGACTTACATTTAATTTGCATAGTTTTCTTGGTGATGTAGCAACCAAGGAACATTTTTTTAGGTAACATGTGGCTTACATCCTTGTCACAAATGAAGCCAACTGAGTTCCTCAGAGTCCAAAGTATTATGCAAATCGTTAAGGACACAAAAAACAGCCAATAATTTCCAGAGTACTTTATCTTAATATTTTCCGGAAGAAAATTTCATGACAGATAATAGTTTAATTCATTTAAAAAAATAAAGATATCTGAAGATGGGTCCTTAAATCCACATTTACAGACTCTAATGAGCAGCAATCAGATTTGCAAAGCCATACACCTCAAAACCTGCTGAAATTATCTGGAGTTCCTGATGCTTATTGTTTGCATGCCTGTACATGACAAAAGCAGAGTCAGGAGTTAGAAGACCATGAGAACTGGGGGGTGGGGGTGGTGTCAGAGAAACTTTTATTTAAGTGAGCTTAAGAAATCAGAGTTCTAAATTTCTAACGCTTGGATCTGAAGTTTTAGGTCTTACAATAAGCAGACTAAGTTAGATTCTGCATCATGCTGCCTTTTCAAATTCAGTCTGTGTAAACTGCAGCAAAGTTTGTGTAGCCTTCTTTATATATTTGATGTTAGACAACACTTTACACACATTCGACTTTCCATTTACATCCAGGGCAATAACTCAAGGCCAGCTTGTTTTGCTTTTGGTTTTAACCACCAGAAAAGGCTGAAGTAGGTGACATGGTTTTGTTTCAACAGCTTAAGATCCTTCAGCTAAAGTCCAGATAAAAAACCTACCGCAACAAAAAAACAAAGCTACAAGTTTTAAAATGTTTGTTTCAAAACTAATGTAACTATTTTTAACACAGAAATTTATCCAACGTACATAGTGCAAAGCTTTAATTCAGAAATCAATAACTTCTAGAGGAAAAAGCAAAAACAACAATAAAAGAAAGAATTTACTGTGTATCATGTATCTTTGTCCTCTGCTGTATCAGAAGCATGTTTGAGTGGAATGAAGCTGCTTTTTAAACATGGACAATAAGTATTCCATTACAAGCACAATCTTCTTGTTTTCTAAAAGAACATACTGCTGTATGTAACTTGCCATCAGAAATTGTCAAGGAAAATTTTCAGGACAGTTTTTTTTTTTAAAGGATAGTTCCTTGTCTACTGCTACAACAAATTTATTGGGAGGCACTGGGACAGAGGCTGTAAGAACTTGGGAGCTTTTCATCAAGTCCATCTATTGCCTTCTGAACACTGATATGTATTTCCAGAAAAATAAGCATACACTAAAATGGAATGAAATTAAATTTTGCCACAAACTTCAGGATAAGGAACATTACCAGATATTATTTCTCTTTTTTTAAAAAATTAAAAAAAAAAAAGAGGAAACTCAAAGTTCTGTATTTCTTTTCAGTTTAATACTTCACACTACAAAATACACAGTTAAGTTGCATAAGAAATCTCTATTCTGCTTTTCAATCCCAATCCTGTCCAATGTATCCTCAATACATTGCATTCCTAAATTAGATTACATTTACTTTTATACAACTCGTATATTATTTTCTTCCTTGGAGCATCACAACTGCTTGAACTACCCCCTCTAGTTTGTTGCTAACACACACACTATCAACAAAACACTGAGACACGCACCAGACGAGAACAGTCTCCTTTTTATCTACTTTATGTTATCACTCTCCTCCCTACAACACCTTGTACTACCCAAACATTACCAAAATAGTGCTGTGTAGGCCCAGGAGGGCAGTAAAGCAATAGCAAATAAGGCACTTGAGTAAGGGATTACCCTGAACTGCGGCCTGAGTTTTAGTGTAGCAAATATGTAGCAAACTCAGGGCAACGCTACTAGATGAAGTCTTTCAAATGTTTACGTTCAAGTTACTGTATGACTATAGAAAATAGAAGTAGAGTTAACTTGCTTTCTAAGAAAAACTCTTAATTAAGAGTCCACTCTCTCAGTCCAGCACTTCACTGCACTAAGGAGAGTTAGGAGGTGTAATCTACTTGCAGAACAATGCAGACCAAGTTGTTATTTCCTCAAACCGTCCCTCTCCAAGAGTAACCCAAGGTGTTTGACTGAACTCTACAATCTAGGGTCAAAGAAATTGACACCATAGTATAAATTAATATACATCTTTTTTAGATTTCAGTATGTCAAACTCTCAGGAAGTTTAGGGTTATCCATCATGTCTCCTGAATCCATGCGAACACTTTGATGCTTCACATATGCAGTGCTGTGAAGAGGCACTCAAAAAAGCTCTGGAAGCACCAGACATGCTTCTTCCTAACTACTCCATAGCCTTCCTGCTTCCCAGGGAGTTAGCACATGCAGGTATCTCTATATAACACTACACTGTGACCAGTCATACTTTTAAGCATTAAGGGCTCATTTCATTGAATTTTCACTTAAAAAAAAACCCCAAACCTTACTTAAATCTCAAAACTCAGGATGTAGGGAATATGTGCTTCATCAAGCACACAACAGGTGTAAAAGCTCAGTTCCAAACACAGTACGATGACACAAACCCAAGAAATACATAATAGGCAGTGAAGACTCCATACAAGTACTGCTTAACACTTCATGAAAACAAGCATTTTGAAAAAGCCGAAATTTACCTTTCATAAGTTACACAGAAAACTGTGAGCTACGATTACTGTCTTATGCAGAAGACTCCAAAAATACATACACATTCTCCAGTGGTTTAAAGTCTTCCAGCCAAGCTAAGTAATTTATTTCATAACTATACTGAAGCTTCCATATTGTCTACAATTCAAGGATGTGTTTATTAACATGAAAAAAAAAAACAGTGCTATTTTTTCCACCCAGAGCAGAAATGCAGATGCATTATTCCTCAAGCACTTGAGCAGGCAGCAGCTCTCTAAGACAGGAGGCCTGCAGCAGGCATTTTTTTAACTACAGGTGAATTAAGAGACTGGACAGGGCATAAACATTCCTGGCAGGTAGGAAAGAGGGGTTGGGACCTAATGGTGAAAGGGCACAAGAATTTAGTAACTGGAAGAGAAGCTTTGCCTGACTGAAGCGTATTCTGCAACCAACTCTCTTTAACAGAGTAACCTACTCTGCAGAAAAAAAAAAAAAACCACTTCAAAATAACATGATTTTGAAGACATGGAGAGAAAAGACAAAATAATAAAGAAGAAAGACACAGCCAAACCACCCCACATCACAGAAGCATCATCCTCCGCACCTCTTAAAACCTCAGTGTTTTGGAAAGGCTTCTTTTCTTAAGCAAACGGGTAGGCATGGGCCAGGACCAGTTGTTTTCTGAGAGAAGTGGCACCATCAGGGAAAGAGAACGTAAGAAGCCGCTTGCAGAACAATGAAAGCCAGTAAAGTTTGGGGGGCTGGTGTCGGTTCTTTGTTAAAGCCAAGTTTTTAAGTGCCGCCTGTCACAGGACGCAGCCCTTCTCCGCTCGCCCCTTCGGGAGCCCTTGGCGCACCCTCACCTCACCGCGACACCCGGGGCTCCTTCGCCACCTCCGGACACCCNGGGGGGGGGGGCAATCAGTCTAATTCAGCCGCCCCCGATAATGGCACCGGTAGAAGCGGGGTGCATTTGGGCAGCGGCCCACGGTGGGGGGGGGCCGGCGAGCCCCATCGCCGCCGCGGCTGGTGGGGCTGAGAGGCCGGCCCCGGCCCCGGCTCCCTCCTGTCACGGCGGGGGCTGGGCAGCGCCTCGGCGGCCCGGGCCCGGCGCTGCTCCCCGCCTGCCCGCCCGCCTTGCAGGCCGCGCCGCAGCCCCGGTGCCTCCGCAGGGCCTGGCGCCGCCGCAGGCTCGGGGAGCCGAGCAAACAAAGGGAGGGGAGGCCGGGGCCGCGGATCGGGAGGAAGGCGGCGGGTAAAGCCGCGAACCGCGCCGTCCCCATCCCCCGGCTCTCCCTCCGCCCCACCAGCCCTCCGCGGCCACCGAGGGAAGGTAAAGGGCGGGGGGGGAGGAAAGGAGACGGGCCGCGGCGCGCCCGTTGCCCCGGGGACGCTCACCCAGCGGAGGCCGCGGTGTCCCGCTCCCGGCGCGGGCCTCTCCCCGGGCACCTCGGCGGCGCGGCCCGGCCTGCGCCGGCATCCGGGCTCGGCGGCGAGCAGCCTCCCGGGGCGGCGGAGCGGGACTCACCGAGGAGGAGGAGGAGGAAGAGGAGGAGGAGGAGCTGGCGCTGCTGTTGCTCTTGCGGGGCCCGGCCCGGCTTCGGCTCCGGCTCCCTCCCTCGCCGTGCCGCCGCCTCCCTGTTCCTGGCGCCGCCGCCGCTTCCTCCGCCTCCTCTGCCCCCACCCCTCCGTCCTCGGAGGGGCGCAGCGGGGCGGTGAGCCCGCGATGGCCGCCGCCTGCCTCCGGCAGGGCTACGACTACGGCTGCGGCGCCCGCGCACAGGCCGGCGGGGTTGGTAGGGCCCGGGACGCCCCCGCTCCGTCCCTCCGCCTTCCCGGTTGCCTCGGCCGCCCCCGCCAGCCCTCCACGGCCCGCCTGCCCCGCAGCGCCCGGCCGGGGGTGGGGGCGGCCGGACCTCTTCCCTTCCTTTCCCAGGGTCTCAGCGCCTTTTCCCGGGCTTGTCCCCGCTGGGCGGCGGCGGGAGACCCGCGGGGAGCGGCCGGGAGCCGCGCTGAGAGGGAGTCGGTCGGGCTTTGTTGGCCCTCGGCCCCTTCCCAACCCCGCTCCGGTGTTCGACCGCTCCCCTTGGCTACAGAAGCTCATAAATAAAGTTCACAGCGAGCGACACCCCCACCACCCCCCCGGTTTGTTTTGCCGAGGGGTCTCGCACCGCCGGAGAGGGTCGCCCGGGCCCGCTGCTGCCCCGCCGGGGGGCGACGGCGATGGGCGCTGCCGTGCTGGGCTGGGGGGTGGCCTCGTCTCCCTTCCCCTCCGCTTCATCCTCCCCTTCCACCCCCCCACCCCCCCCTCGGCGGGAACCCCGTGCGCCAGAAAAGGCATTATTTCTGTGTTTAACTTCACAGATCGCCGCGAGAAAAGGGCCGCTTAGACTTCAGGCGCATCAGCTGTGCTACAGCAGCTTCAGCCAAGCAGGCTGGCTGCTTGCTTGATTGCTTGCCGGTGGCTTTTTTGAAAATAAGATGCTAAATTAAGCGCAACAAAGGAATTCTTAATTTAGGATGCGTGAGACTGACGGAAGCGAGTAGCAGGGGGCGAAGAATTAAAATCTGTGGACAATATGGGTCTTAAAAGTTGTCGCAAGTCGTATTTGCTGACTGACGGGGAGCTAGGGAAATACTACCTTCCTTTCCTGCTTGTGGTATATAACTGATGCAAATCAGGAACCTGATTTGCAAAGATATGCATAATTTGCTTACCTATGTAATCGCATGAGAGTCAGTGAGATTATTCGTATGACTCATTATGCAACTACTTAACTGATTTTAAGGTTAAAAAGAAATTCATAAAACTCACAAGGTTCTGAGAATATTAATTTACATTCTGCCTGAATTCTTCTACTGAGATCAAAGGTATTTGTGGGTTGAGGTCAGTTTAATTGCTAAATTTATTCGAGGTCAGAAAATGTCCTGATTGCATTTACATTTTTATATCTCAGGCATTTATTGAGCATTGCAGGCTTTTCTTGAGTCCCATCCAAGAATTGTATGCTTCTTTATGCGTCTGATTGACCTCAGTTGCTGGCAGGCCAGGACCATTTCAGGAGATGATGAGTCTAATAAGAGTTGCAAAAGTAAATTATTTTTTTTAAATACAATGTTCGGCTTTCTCAGATATAAGATATCTAGAATGACTTATGTTTTTGTTAGGTGTTTTACATTAAAACTGTTTGTTTTACAATTATGATTACATGTTATCAGTGGTATAACAAACAAAGCTAAGAATAGCTCCAAGTGGCTCATTTCAGAAACATTATGGAGTGTAAAACCAATACTGTTGGTATGAAAAATACAAGTGACTTTCTAGGTTGGCAGTGGTGTTCAAAGAAAGAAAAAAAAATGTTGTAGATAACAAAACACTACCTTTTTTCCAACATAATAGGTTCCTTCTTTCATAGATAAAACCATTGGGAGTTTAGCAACCTAATCCAAAAGGGGACCAAGAGAGCCCTAAGAAATAATTTCTAAGAAATAGAAGGCCCTGACTGGGAAAGTTTTGGTTTAATTCTCATACCTTCTGTCAGTTTCTTGAACTTTTTTTTTGTGTTTTTTTTGTGTTCTTACCTTCTTCTTAGGCCTCCTCTTCCTTTGGATACAAGCATTTGAACAAGTAATTATTTTCAGGATCCAGCTGGTATTCTTGCTTGATGCATGTACTTAATATTAACTTAAGCAGTGTCTTCAGCAGCAGCTGCGAGACAATAGCAGCCATATGTGAAGAAGCCAAATGGGCTAAAAACATTTTTCCGCCTTCAGCCATCTTTTACCATAGGCAACTTTTGCAGTAGACTATGTTGCATGTGAGACAGAACAAAAAATTGGTCTTCGGAATCTTATTCTACAGCCTCCTACAGTATTAAAAAAAAATCATTTCTGGATGATGAAGTTTTCCAGCCCGTGTGTCAAACAAAGGTTTTCATGTGTCTGAAACTGCCACCTTGTCAGTCTGTTATGAATCAAAAGGCTTTGCTTTTTGCAGAAATGCCACTGATCGACAACCCTACAGGGCTGAAGGAAAATAATCCCAAAACTTTGGCAGCTTTTTCCCCCACGGTTTATCTTCCATATCTTAACTTTCTTCTCACTAGGCATGATGCTAACTAAATATGGCTTAAATTAGTATCGCTACTAAAAGTAGTGACCTTTCTCATCTTATCTGTGTGTCTCCTTCCCTCCTCCTGCCCATGGACTCCATTCATTTTCTTCATAGTGACTCCACTGCTCATTGGACCTCTCTAAGCCAGCTCAGGTAACTAAATCTCTTTAAGTTCATTTGCCTAACAATAAATCATGATGTAAAGCAGATGAAGTGCCTTATTTTTCACTCCCCTCATTTAGAATCTGTCATCTGTTGCTGTAAGAGTTCACAAGAACAGCATTTTCAGATTGTTAGCATTAACCAGTTAATGAGAAGTCAGGGTCTTTCAAGGCAGCCATGCAAACTGAATAAGCAAAACCAAACAATACTTTCCAGCTGGATTAGTAGCTGATGTAGTTCAGCCTGTTATCAGGCGAGTACCGCAGTCTACACAAATACAAGAGGTAGTTTGCACATTTGGACTGATGGTAAAGAGAAAGGGGGAGGAGGATCAGGGATTGTGATCTTCTCTGTAGGTTACCAGTGTGCTGTTGGCTTGTCTCAGCCTTAACGTATAGCTTCATGTTCTCGATAGATTTTTTTTTCCATGCAAATATGTCAGCAAACAGCTGTGTCCCAGTAGGAGCAACAGTTTAGCACCAAGAGCAAACTCACCTAAGTGTGTGCTACTGGCGTTGCAACTTGGATGGCAGACGAGGAGGATATTAGCAGGATCACTCAGATAAATTTGTTCTTGGCTTAAAAACAGGTATTGAACTAAATTGGGCAGTTCATACATTCAGACATCTTGTTTGAATGCTTTCTGCATATGTCACCTATTAGATGTGCCTAACAGTTGCTAGCTTTTGTTCAAAGTGATGAGGACTAGAAATTTGGTTTAACAATACAAAATTCAGATCTTTCATATGCAATGTCCTTATATGCGTGAGTTTCTAAAATCAGGAGTTCCAGATCCAGTTCTAATTATTTTGACTGAGGTCTGCATGTTGATGACTTCTGTATTTTTATATGCTTGTGTCTTTCTTTTCTCCTTTTTTATACTCAAAAGTGTGATTACAAATGATTTCTTAACTTGTGAGTCTGATCTGCGTATATACTAATCTGTAGTTCAGCGAGACAGGTCAGAAACCTAAATTGTGAATGTTCATTGACAAAAAAGCCGATGTTACACCCACCATATCCACTTTTTATCTTATTGCTGCCTACTTGCCTAGCATAGGTTATTTATCAAACATATATATAGAATACGTGTTCCTTTTCCAGGTTAAGTGAAGGTGCTTGTCCACCTAATCATGGCCAGTAATAGGTCATTATTGGTATGTGATGCTTCATGATATTTACAGGTAATCATTATGCGATCCTATGTGCCTGTTTTGTGCTTAGTTTATTAACAGTCACAATCAAGTTATTACAGTATCAGTTACAACGATAACACCTACGTGCAATTCTAAGTACCAGACACAGAATTACAGCCTATAGATGTTCTGGCCTCTCCAATAGTCCTCATCCCAGCTCCCATAGGATAGACATCCAGGATCTTCCACCAAGGCCATGACGGCTGGGGGATCTCTTCTGGTTACCAGGACAGATGTTGTTGGCAATCATGTTACCACTTGTAGATGATCCAGCCCCTCCAACAGTCCTCATCTCCAGCTCCATAAGATGTACAGCCAGGATCTTCTCCATAAATACCCATCAGCTGGAGAATCTTTTCCATTAATCAGGATAGATGTTGGCGGCGATTGTGGCTCTTGGTGTGGTGTCACCCCCTTACCTCACTGAGCCATTAATGTCACAGTCCATGCGAGGGTAGTCATAAGTCAGGCAGCCCACCATCAAGAGCTAACCCAACTGTGCCCATCTTTCCACCCATGGGCTGGGGCCTGAGGCAATGGTACACGGATCAGCTGCCAAATTTTTTGTTTCACCTTTGGAAATACTATCAATATGTTGGCGAGGCCTACTGAGAGGGAGGAAGTAACCATAATTCCCGCTGGGGCAGAGGTCGACTTGGTTACCCCAAAGGGTATCCATTGGGAGCACCCAGAGGTGTGACATCTGCAGCTAAGCCCAGTCAGTAACTATGATCCCACTCTCTTAAAGAGAGTCACAGTTACTCCTGCTGATCTTGTAACAACTACTCTCCTCCCGGCTCTTTGGCCTCAGTTGCAGTGGGAAGTTAATGCCTTTGTCTTCTCACTGCTCTTTGTGGGCATGTATTTTAAGGACACAAATGCCTTCTTTTCCACTTCTGTTAAGTATAATTCAGAAAGGGCATTTGTCGTCATTTTATTAAAATTTTAAAATTATTGTAACGCTTTACAGGAACTCAATCGTTTAGATGGTAAGTATTCAAAGGGCCTTGGAGAATTATAGCCCTTTAAGAAAAGCAATATACACAAAATCACTGTAGATTGCTGGTCATTTTTGGTAACTGAGCCTAATTTTCTGATTTTTTAATTCCTGTAGTCCTTTTTGTTATATGTATTGTATTTATTCCTGTATTTTTATTTTTAGATAATATTGTACGTTTATGTTCCTATAATATGCATTAGTAATTTTTATGTATCACATCAACACATAAAGTTTTAAGACACTTTGTTTTCTCATAGATTTTTGCACAAATTCCGTTTCCATTATAGCAGATAATTTATACAAATATTTTCAAAGTTGGGGGTTTCTTTCCTTTTTTTTTTGGAGGGACTTCCCTCCACCCAGTTTAATAGTAGTGTTAAAAGAAAACCAAACAAACACCAAAACAATGTGCAGTATGCAGGAAGTCCTTTCAACCCCCCCTTTGTCTCAGATTGGAGTTAAATTTGCATTGTTTAGTGGCACTGCTGAAGTCAGTTTAAGGTCTAAATGGCATTAAGACCTCATTATAGTTGCCAAGGATAAACTATACATAACACATAGATACAAATCACGTGTCACATTTTAATCAGAGCAGTGCTATTGCTTCTACTTCATACTGTGGTTATGTTGTGATATTCTGTACTTAAACTGTTATGCTTATGCCTAAAAAAAACAGTGCATATTTACTTAAAATTTTTCCAATTTACACCTATTTTTGAGTGCGACTTTCACCTGTTTAATTTCATTGCAAGAGGAAATGTACTTAAAAATTATTGATGAACACTTCTGAAATTAAGATTTTTAAATACATTACAAAGTTTTCTGTTGATTTTAGGAGTGTTCATTTTTTTAGCAAGAGCCCAGCTCAATATTTTCTTAAATCAAAGTTCTCTAACAATTATATTATGGTAGACAATGGAATACAGCAAAATGACATTTCTAATAACAGCACAAGAAGACTAACGTCTAATCTGCTGAGTAATGGAGAAAGGGAGGAGTCATTTTAATTATCTGTGGACCAAAAGATGAATAAAGTCAGGGTAAATTTGGCCTCACAAATGGATTTCTATTAATGTCAGGGAAATAATATATCACTTTTCTCGTCATCGAAGACACACAGTAAATCATGACAATAGTTGCTGTGAGTAGCTTGATACTGTTAGGTTATCCTGTGCATCTTATTGTCCGTTATCTCTGTACATTTGTTTGTAAACTAGCTTAAGTCTGCAGTGACTCATGTAGATTTGGAGATGCAGAAAGATAGGCAGGGTGGGGAACTCATCCCAGCTCAGATCTCATCTGTACAAGCACTGTTGACACAAACAGTCTGGATTTCTTGGTATAGTGGATTTTAACCTGGAGTAGGACATAGCTAACAAAGACTATATATATATATATAAAGTCTGTACTCTCAAAGCCAATGCACTGGAGTACATACAGGCTTGTTTCATCTGTTTCCCCATATTAGTTCATCAACATAATATATGGAAGGCTATGGTCATGTATTTTTCTGTAACAGAAGAGCAGAAACCTCATAGAGTCTTCTTCATGAACTTGTAAAGTTTGTGCCCTTAAAAGGTGAAAGTTTATGTCCAGTAAGAATTTTTATGGGTACTGGTGTCATACCCTTTTTAAAAAACATACATATATTTTTATTTGGAACATTATATTCTCCTCTGTAGACAAATTAATTCTATTTAAATTCTTTATTGTTCTTTACAGTGCAGCTCACAGGCTTGGCTTTGTAGCTCTTAAGTATTCACAACTGGCCCAAGGAGTATAGAACTCTCATGAGGCAATCATTTTGGAGAGCAAGTGCTGAAGACAAACCAAAACAACTCCAGATGTCACTTTACAATACTTAAAACATCCTGAACTTTTCGTTATGGGTTTGCCATAGGTCTGGAGGATCAAATGAGACTTTTTTGATTTGACTGAGTTTGTGGCAAGGGCATGTGTTGCTCAGGGTATGTTTTCAGCTTTCCCTGTCTGGAGGGTGAAACTAGTCAAGAAAATGTTGCACTTGAACTGTTTTTTCAGGGTAGAGCTCATGACAAAAGTGCGCCCCAAATTTTTCAAATATAAACCCAGTCATTTAAAAATAAACAATTCTATTTGTCAGAAGTTTCTTGTTCTCAAGCAGGACTGCTTAAAAGGAAAAGAAGCAGTAGTTTATTTTGTCATCTTTACGGGGGAATAGAGGGTGGAATAAAAAAGTGAAAAGGAGTTAGAAGATGACTTACTCTTTTTCACAGGGAAAAATATTCTTGAAAACTCAAGAGATAATATTATTTTTGCATTTTTTCTTCAGCCAGCTCCTGTCAGAGTTATATGAGGACGAAGCACACAGCTGCAGCTAGATTTTTATTAAACTAACTAAAAATAAAAGTTGGTTAGACATCAAGAATCAGGCCTAGTTCATTAGACCATGAGAGCAGAGTAAAGGGTAGATATCAAGTCAGAATGTACACTACAAAGGATTACATTAAATTAAAAAATGTCTAAAACCTAGGCAGGTATGCCTAGAAATTAATGCTTTCTACTTTCTGTGTAATGACTAACTGTTCCTCTTGGCTTTAAGTGTGGAAGCCATTTCCTTAATTATGAAAAAGAAGGTCAAGCAGGTTCTTTCCATTCTTCTTCTTAAGAATATGCTTTTTAAAAACATGCATAAAAGCATAAAAAATACTCAATTCATGGGCAGAAGCATGTTAAAAACAAAAAACCCCTGCCTCCTAAAATGGATGTATGGTTGCAAGAAGTCAGCAGATTTCACAAGGCCAACTGAGCAGTTCTTGTCTGGCTTTGTTCGTCCTTTCCTTCCAGTTCAGAGAAAAGATCCACAGTTAACTTCAGCACTGTAAGGCTGTGCCTGTAATGCCACGAGCAATTTCTCTTGATTTCTGAACTCCCACTGACTTCAACTAGATTCAGGGCTGCTCCAGTATTCCTATTTCTCAGGGGCTTTTCGTTACGCAACATACTTTCAGCTATGTCAAGAGTTGCCCCAATACTCTTGTTTCTCAAGAGCTTATCATTAGAGGGTGTACCTGCAGCTGCTAGTTTTAATTGAACACAGTTTGTAAATAATTTTAACCCATATTTATTATACTTATAAAGCTCAATTTAGAAAAAAAATCAAACAAAACTTTGAGCTATATCAGTCAAGCAGCCTTCTGGAATAAAATTTCCTGTTGTTGAAGAAACAGTATTTAAATCTAGATGGGTCACAGAGGTACATATGGAACTTTTCACATTTAGGTCACAAGTTCAAACATGGTCTTCATTACTTGCAAATTAAAACTCTCAATAACTGACATCTGTTACATAGCCAATACACAATGAGCTGCTTTCTAAAGTGGATAGCACAAAAGACATAATCGGTGAACTTGTTTCTAAATGTATTGTAAGTACACACACTTAAATATGTTTCTTCTTGGAAACGTCTTGTCTCTCAAAAAGAAATCAACAGTACTGACTTCTACAATTTTCCAAAACACTGTTTTATTACTGTTGTCACAACAAGTAATAAAATATTGACACTGAAAGCTCTGTTCTACCTGAAACCTACTTTCTCATTGCAGTCTGAGCTTCCAACTACAGTTCCTCACGGGTGTGCTGACCTCTTAGCAGAGGTGAAGCTGACTGGCAAGGCAGGGTGGAGAAGCCCCTGGTGCTCACAGAACACTTTTCAATAGGTCTCAGACTCAAGTCAGATCCCTGTAAGATCCTGAAATGGCATTGCATTCATTAGGAAATAGTCTACTGTGCCTCTGCATATAATTTTCAAAAACCTGCTCATAATATTTATGGAGACATCTATGCAAGTACAGAACCATGCTGAAATGTAGTCTACATTTAAGTGTGAGGAAGCTTTATGATCAGTTCATGAAATTTGGGTTGTTCTTCAGAAATAAGTTTGTCAAATTAATCACAAAAAGTATCTTCAACATTTAAAAAAAAATATAAGAGGACAAGATGAAGTTTCACGGCTTCAGAAACAAAAAAGTGAAAAATCTTCAGANAAAGTGGAAAATCTTCAGATTATGAAGTGACTGAAGGCATCTTTTGGAAGAAAAATAAAAGACTCAACGACTACAACATGGACACACTGAAGATCATATAACAGCTCTCATTCATTTCATCGAGGAACTTCATCAAAGAAAAAAGCAGCACTGAATATGTACGGTGTTGTTCCAAAGCTGGAAATTAATGGTATAAAATAACATTGCAGCATGTTCTTCCCATTGCAAATGCAGTGGATTTGAATGTGCTCCTCAGTATACCACTAAAATCTACATCAGTAAAGACAACACTAAGAATGATAAATCTTAAACTGCAGAACTTTCAGCTGAAACTGATAAATAAGGCTATCCTTTTGCAAAAAAAGGTGGTTGATATGTTTCAAAATGTGCTCACATAGTGAATACACAACCACAGTCTTTGTTGTGGGTAAAAATCAGTCTTTAGCTGCATTTAAAAATTTCCTCCAGAAAAGAAAATGCTTCCTTTGATGGAAGCAATGTCATTCTACTAAGTAGAATGCATTCCGGGCAGATTTTCAAAGACATGAAGGGCACTTAGATACATCCGTTAGGTGCCTCGTGGATCTTTATGCCTTTGAAAAAAATATCCTCCCTTGCTCTGTTAGGATTTTCTTAACACAGAATTTCGTTTCTTTTATGACTCATCTCTATCATGTCTCTGCTGTAAATAAAACATTCTCTTGGATTTATAAATATGATGATAGGCAGCATGGAAACCATTAATCACTGTAAAGCTGAAGGATATTTAGCAAAAGTGAAGAGCATGAATTGAGGGATGTTGATTTAAATAGTATTCAACAGCTAAAAAACACTATGCAATATCACTATGATCACATCAGAGAGGCTATTTTATCATACATGCAAAAATAATAAAATCTCTATTTCTCTAATCTGAAACAAAAAGATAGTGAAACAAAGTTATTCAAAAACATATTATCATGAATCATAAAACCATAGAACGGTTTAGGTTGGAAGGGACCTTAAAGATCATCTAGTTCCAACCCCCCTGCAGGGGCACCTCCCACTAGACCAGGTTGCTCAATGCCCCATCCAGCCTGGCCTTGAACATTTCCAGGGATGAGGCTTCCACAACTTCTCTGGGCAACCTGTTCCAGTGTCTCACCACCCTCGGAGTGAAAATTTTTTTCCTGATATCTATTCTAAATTTACCCTCTTCATGTGACACTAATATTAAGTAGTTGTAGAACACATTGACAAATATAAAATATTACTTTTTTCATAACACGTTTAGACATGTTTGATAAAAAGAAGAAAATGCTTAAAAAGCTTGTAATATGTAAGTATATACCTAATGGGAGCAATTTTTGTATATGGACAACTAAAGGTAGCTGCATAATTATCAATCAACATTTAATTTTATATAGTGAGCAGCTTGAAACAAAGTCTTTATTCCATTTAAATTGTTAGCAAAATTGCCAGTCACTTCAGGAGGACTATGGTTTACTCACTTTTGCTTAAATTCTAACTAGAATGGCTGGTATTGTATATACTACTGAATAGTAAACCCTTCCTATAATAATCTAAAGATAAAGCCAATGGAATATAATTTTAAAACCTTCCTGCTTCAGATTCAGAGGAAATCAAACTACTTTTTTTTATTAAAAACATCAGAATTAACTAAATGGAACATCAAAAGCAAATTAATGCAAACAGAAGTGGCTATTTTTTGTTGTGTTAGAAGAGGCAATTGTTCTGTAAAAATGTTTTATTTAATTAATGCTTTAGTTTTTCTTGAGAAATATCTTACTATTATCGATCGTTACATCAAATTATTGCTGGCTGTTGCCCATTCGTCATTGAATTGGTTTCAATAAATACTGATTGTTGTACAGTTCAGCTCCTTTGTCCAGAGCATTACGGTTTGTGAGAAATCTTGTATTTCCCTGTGTTCCTGAAAAAAACGTAAAAGCACTGAACGACATTGTAAGTGAAAAACTGTCCTTAAATATATCATTTCAATGAGATGTAATCTACTTATTATCACAACATTTTCCTTTATCTGTATTATATCTTAATTAAAGACTTACTTAATAGTAAGGTAAGTGCCAGCCTGTTACATTAATACTGTTTCACTTAGCGGACAAACTTTAGCCTCACAAAAAGCTTGGTTAGTTTGACCAGACCCATTCCTTATATGCCTATGAAGTTTGGCAATTAATTATTTCTCTCTTTTAAGACTTTATTATCAAAAAACCATATCAGGCTAGTAATTTTCTAGTCTTTCTTTCAGTCTTACTGAACACCAAGAGAAGCTTTGTGGCTGATTACACTGAACATGTACGTGGGAGGGATGTGTGTGTGTGTGTGTGTGTGGAGGGAGGAGACTTTTCGGACTTAGCATAGTGATGAAGGCAGCATTTCAGGGTTATCTGTTTAAGTAAAACTAAACGTAATTTTATATATTTGGCAAAGATACTACTGTAATTGTGCTTGCTGTGACGTGGGGTCTGCAGCTCCTCCTTGAGCCTGCGCATGTCGGGCTGGGAGGAGGGCATCCCGCAGGAGATGTGATCAATTTAACTTCCTGCCCAGTCTGTACTCTGTGTAACACAAAACCAACGCCCATCAGCAGGACTGTGATTTTGAAACCAGTTCCAATGCTGTGTGTGATGTGATGTGTCATATAGCATTTAAACTGGTCTAATCTGCAAACAGCTCTTCATTCCCCACTCCCGGCACAGTGTCCCTCATGCTTCCCTGAACTGAGCCTGGAGATTGTGCTGCTGCAGAGAAGAATCTACTCGATCCCTTAACCATACACAGGCTCTGCCAGGGAGGGAGGTGGGTTAGTTTTCTGACAGACCGACACGCTGATCCAACTCATATTGATGTGTGATTGCTAGATCTGGATACAAGGTCGGGAGGGAAAGGGGAAAAGCAGGACCACCCTTTTATCAGCAGCCCACAGTCACACCAGATGAGGTGTGAGCTGAAACCGCATCCTTCGGCTGAGGTTTCTCAGATGGCAACTCCGCTGCTGCCCTGCTGAGCAGCCCCGCACCTTCTTCCCAGCCTTGCACAACCTCATCGCTTTTCTAGGGTAATGGTTTATGCAGCTGCACAGGGAACAGGTTGAGGAAATAATCTAGGTGAAAAAATAAAAACAAAATGAAGAAACGCTTTATTTTTTGCAGAATTCCTGTCCCCTGCAGATCACTTCATCAACTGGTTCCCAGTGCAGCTGTACTGCTCACAGTGTAGAAGGTGACACGGGGTGCACATGAGAGAAGAGGCAGCTGCTCCTTAAAACACAGTCTTAGGTGTATTATAGGCAGTCCCACCTCTGCAACAGTAAGAACTGGGATTTTAGGGCTTCCAAGCCTGCTAGCCACTTCTTACCACATTCACTCTCACTTTGCAGCAGTGGAAAGACCAGTTTCCCATTACTTTGCCCTTCATCTTTGACATGGGCTGCGATTTATCTCAATTCTATGGACAAATGTATGTCTTTTCTGCCTGTCCTCTCCTGGTCCATTATTGGAGTTGTCCTTCTCTGCCTGTCCCAGAAAGCCATATTCCAGTGGCAGAAGGAGGAAGAGCAGGACAGAGATGGGCTAAGTCAAGACGGAGCAGATAGAGACTATTGCTGCTGTTACGGACACTGCTGGGGAGAAGCCGGAGAGGGAACAGTACCTGCTGATTGGGACAATGAAATTCAGGTCATAAGCTGCAAATTGCACCATATCTCCTAGGAACACCATCGCAGGATTTTTTTTGCCATCAAAGCTAGAGCTGGTCAAACATCTTAAAATGGGTTTTCAACAGTAATGATTTATTTTAAAGAATTCTTTAATTTTAAACATTTTTTTCCAAAGAATAAAAAATGTTGGCACTTTTTAATCACTTTGTAAATAATTTAATAAACCACTTAATAAAGTATCACTTTATACAGTTGGAAAAATCCCCCACTTGTTCTGCAAGTGTATGAAGTAGGATTTTCTCTGCAAAAAGCACGCCCACAAACATAAATGGGAAATTATACTTTTAATGAAGCACACAGATGGAAACTGAGCAATGTAATTTTCTCTATATTTTCCACAAAGCAGAACGATACTTTTGACCAATCCAGAAATCCTTCTAGAAATTTCTGAAGAATTACATTGTTACAGCATGGGCAGAATAAATGAGTCACAGGCTCTTCACACCTCTGTGGAGTGACTCAAACTACTGACTCCATCAGTTCTGAGGATTTCTCTCCTCGTACATGTGCTCTGTCATTCCTGGTAAGGAGTTGACTCCCAGAAGCTCTAACTGAGGTGAAGACGTCACTGTCAGGGCCATGAAAGCCCTGATTTACAGATATTACAACGTGAATAGGCAAGACAACTAAAGGATGGGTGGAAGACATTGTGCTTTGACCAAGGTTCAACGGCACTTCAGCAGCAGCCGACACACAGCTTTTCAGAGTATTTTTTCAGCTGACCACTGCTGTTCTGGTTCCTGAATTTATCTTCCCTACCAGGTAAGAGCTCTAAAGCATTTATAGGAAAAATCCTATAAAATGTTCTAGAAAGAACTTCATCCATAAACATCAAAATAACTTTAACTACTCACTTTATGCCAGGGGAGGACTATTCTGGGAATGCTCAGTGATTTCAGATTTTCCGGTCTGCTTGTGGAGGTATGCTAAGTGGCTGATCTTTGATGAAAATCGATTCATTTCAGTGGATTTACACTAACTGATACTAGTGGAGAGTCTGTTTCTAGCCAATCATTTACTAATCGGTCACTGGTGCAATAGAAAGTGAATGTAAACCTTGTCGTGAAAACTCTCAAGTTACTGGCACATAAGATAATCACTATGGTGACTTTATTTCTCTGTAGTAATTTGTACTGCTTTACCTATCATTATCCTGTAAGTCACTAGATTCCTCTGTACCATATTGTGACTATTTATATGCAGGTACTTCTCACCAGCTCTCTAAGGACCCCTCTATATCAAAGTTTAATTTGTATATGATAATTTACTGTTATGTTTCTTCGCAAGATTGCCCTAAGCAAATAGGCAATGCATCTGAAATGGGTCGTTTTTCTCTAGGAATGAAATTTAATAGAGCATTACTTACACTTTAGCATTCATCTAATTATCAAAACGTATTTCATTCTTGTTATTTTTAGATATCATTAATTCACAGGGGAAACTTAGATGTTTCTCCAGTCTGTGACTCGCTTATGTAGATTCAAAAGACAAAAGCTGCATTGTCTGCTTCTAAGAAAAAATTGCTGGAGGCAGTGCTTTTGTTTTTCTAATGAACACCATATGAAAACAGGCATAGAACAACTTTTAGTTACGTGCAGTGGTCTAATAGGGTCTCATACGTGGGCTATGTCCTTTACCATGACACTGAACATATTACATTGGTCAATCTATTTACAAGGCTTTTCTTCTTTCTTTTTTTTTCTTTTTTTTTTCCTGCGATGCAATAATTTCTATAATACTTTGACCTGCATTTTTAATGATGGTGCTCTGTGTAAGGGTGAATGATACTGTTATGTAGAGTTTACTAGACTTAAACACATCAAAGAGCAATAATATTTAATAGTTTTAGATATTATGAAGTCAGTCTTGCTCATTTCCTTATTTCAAAGTTCACATTTACTGTTCAATAATACCACAAATTTTATTGTTCCCAGTGCTGGAAGTGTCTCATTTGTCTGGTTAAGGATGATTTGGAAAGCATGTTGGAAAAGGAATGGATATTTTTATAGACCTTCCTGGATTAAACATCTATGGTGAGATGTGGTTTTGGTGATCGGGTACAGTGATTTACAGACTTGCTTTCCAGTCTAGCATTCCCTGCTGCATCGGATCCATACCAGGCAGTATATATTTTCCTGAGTCCACTGACATAACGGCACTAGCCACATTGTGAAGTGTGTCAGACCTTGGCCTCCACTATTCTGCTGCAAAACGGAGGGAAATAGTAGCTATATGGCAGGATAATGTTAAATGGGTTTTTTTTATCCCTTTACATATCTATACAGGTACATACAATGAGTTGAATACAGCACTATAAGGAGCAGCATTTTTTTTGCAAACAGAATACAGGTACAGACATATATATATATTTCCACATATACTCATTTCTTTGGACAAGTTACTTTCTTCTTTCTGCAGCACTAATTTTCTTATAGAAAATCTCATCTACTTGTTTTAATAAGAATAACTTTGTTTTATAAGAGTAACTTCTAGAAAACTTTCAGCAGGTAAAATAGTTCACCATAGTATTTGAGAAATAAGAATACTCAGTCCAGGAGGGACAGGCTGAACAAAAGCAAAAGTGTAGAAAATTACTTGCAATTTTCCAGTTTCTCTCTGGAAGTTTCAGAACAACTAACCACCATTGGCTTGACATTACCAAGCTTGCTACTAAAGATATATAGCTTTCATTCAGTGAAGAATGACCTGTAGAAAACTTGCATCAAAAGCCAATGAAGTGAGGCGATGATTTATTTATGTGCATCCCTGTATGAGAAAGTGACTTTCAAAGGTAAGAGAGGTGTTTTGAAAAAATATTGCCTCTGCTTGAAAAAAGACTATGCTTTCTATTGAACACAATATATTAAAGTGAAATGGATAACAAATATATCTGAAAGTGATTGCGCAAATGTTCAGTTCAAAGAAATCATAGGTCACTGCTAGGATCTGATGTGTTCAAGGGCTTTTTTCCTATGAAAAGCTTGATAATTAAAAACAGTTTGTACAGGATAAATAGCTACAGTTATTTCCACTTGATTATGATTGGAGTTAAATATTTAGCTTCTGTTAAATAGAAATATTGAGATCCACCTAATACTGTGAAATAAGAAATAGTTCTTACATTGTTAGAAGAGCATTGGCAGGAAAAACACTACACGAAGTGTTATTTTAAGCCTTGCTTCTCCTTACTTACACCTATTCTGTCTAAGATTGTAATTAATGGTGTGACATCTGGCAACCATACTACCTCAGGCTCTGACCTTGTCAGTTCTTGTAAAAATGTGGGAAAAGTTTAACAGTGTAAGCATCAGGTTTGGATTTTTTTTAACTGTCTAGAAGCACAGAATCAAATATAGATACAAGCTACTCAGCTCTTTTGTCTCCAAATAGCTAAATCTGCTTTCCTCATGACAGATGCTTTCAAGAGTTGCAGTTAGGTCTTATGCAGGCAGAGAAACTAAGTGGTTGGGGGCTGTGGTAGAGAGCAGTTTTAAAGCTTACAGGAAGTCTACTTTATGTTCCCAATTAATTTATATCATCCATCTTGAAGAAATGTATAGCAAAATAAAGCTGATTCTTGCAAAAATTTGTAGCCAGGAAACTTTTTGATAAATTGTGCATTTTTGCTATCCGTTTGAAAAGGATACTGATTTCGTTGCTGAAGTGTTAATGTTAGGAATTAAGTGCATTGTTATCTGACCAGATTCAAGATCATATTTGTAGTTCTAATCATAAATATCCTTTCTTCCTCCTGCTGTCAAGATAGTAATAAAAAGAAGAGAAACCAACGTCCTCTGCCTGCTTTCTGGCAGAGGTCACTTTCTGTTAGATGACACTGTGTTATAGAGAGGGTTGCTTTGTTCAGTCTCTGGGGAATTTGCCGAAGTATTTTCTCATTGCATGGCAATAATCACCACAGAGCAGAGTTTTTCATTTCAGAGATGATCATTTTGCATTAAGCATTGTGAGGAGTGGCATCTGGAGAAAGCACATCAGAGTAAAAAGGAAAGTCAGGAGGAACATAAGCAATAGCATTAGGCATGAGTATGAAATCAGCGGTATCACAGAATGGGACAGAAGTCTTGGCTGAGTTGGTAATCTCCAGTTACCCAGAGACCATCTGCATTCTTTTCTCATCAGCAGGCCATTTCATAGCTTTTTTTTCTTAACAAAACTTCTCATGGCTTCTTCAAATTGCCAGAGGAAATCGTTCTTCTACTGAGGAGACATATTGTCTGGCCATCCAGTATTAAAGAACTTACTAAATTTCTTTGGATATCTGAAAGCTTTGGCTAGATTTAAGAATTGGCAGAAATGTTTTCTGTTTTTCCATATTTAAAAAAAAAAGCGCATGAATTGTAGAGTTGTTCTGGTTGCCATATCACCTAATGTAATACAGGATAGGTGATGCTGAGCTTGCAAAATAAAACTACATGTCATCACTCTGATAAATTCCAGTTGTGAGTTAGCAGCTATCACATCTTCTGCTACTCTTATCTTGTAAAAGCATAGTGTTTGTGAGGGTATTTAACAATGATCTGCTATAGTCTCATGTTTGGCCACTAGGTCAGGCTGAGTGCTCCCAGAAAGCAGAAGCTTCAGACACTCTTAGGTATCTACTCTTCTCTGTTATTACAAAATACTTGGAAAAATATTTTTCAGTATCAGGATATTAGCTTTCAAAAGCTTTCTTAATTTCTTGTTTGCCACACTGATGAAGTGCCTAAGACATAAACTGAGGACAGAGCTTTGGAAGAATCCCAAGAGAGGAGCCATCAGCCAGACAAGAGAAATCCTGTACCTTTGAACAGTTTCCTTCAGTATTGGGACTATAACACCATGCTTTTTTCTTCTGAAAATTGGTATAAGTTATGACTTTATTTATCTGTTTGTCCTTTATCAAAGATACTGTCTAAATGTTTAATGCTTCTACTCGCATGATCACCCATTTTATTGAAAATTACTGCCACAAGCTGATATTTTCAGTGACTTTCAGCTGTGCTTTTCTTTATATAAATCAGGTGAGAATGAACACTGAAACTTGTTTCTCAGGATCACGTATACATGGAAGATAGGTCTTTCCATTTGGAAAGCCCACAGTTTCATCCAAGTATTCTTTTGATAATGACATTGATGTTTGGAAGCTAGTAAAAAGTTTTCTGCATTTTTTGATATCTAAAATCACGTTTAAGCTCTGCATGCTACTTTAGCTGGCATCTTAGGACTGGGTTAAGAAGCTCTAAACATTATGAAAGATGCAAGTTACTGAAATAATGTTCATATTTTGGAAATATACACTATTTTCATGTAATGTTGAAAAAAATTAGAAATACATGCATCTAGAAATTGCAAATTTCCTCGGAAGACATGTGTCTTAGCACAGAAGCTACCTTATCTCAAGAAATTCTAAGCCATTCCTGGATCTATGAGAGCTGACTGTACAAGATCTGCAGAACTGTAGCGCTGTGGCACTCCCAAAACAAACCTATAATGGCAAAGTAACATCCATCACTCCTGCAAGAATTAGTTCTTAATTGGAAGGTAATCAAATGAGTTAGGGTGGACACCACATTCTTTGACTGCCTGTGGTGGGTTGATCTTGGCTGGCAAGCTAGGTGCCATCCAGCTGCTTTCTCACCCCCTCTCCTGAACAGGACAGGAGGAGAAAATAAGATGGAAAAGCTCATGGGTTGAGACAGGGAGACTGCCCACCAATTAATGTCATGGGCAAACAGACTCAATTTGGGAATGAATAATTTGATGTATTGCCTGATAAGAATACAATAGGATAGTGACAAACAAAGACAAAAATAGAACTATCTTCCCCTACCCCTTTCCCCTTCTTCCCAGGCTCAACTTCACTCCTTCATTCCTGACTCCTCTATGTCCTCCCCAGTTGCCAGAAGGGAGGTCACTTCACAACAGCTCTTCTGCTGCACCTTCTTCCTTACACTCTTTCCCTGCTCCAGCATGGGGTCCCTTCCATGGGATACAGTCCTTCAGCACTGTACAGATCCTCTCCATGGAGTACAATCCTTCAGGAACAGATTGCTCCAGTGTGGGTACCCCCATGGGCTGCAGTTCCTGCCAGGAGCCTGCTCCTGTGTGGGCTCCCCACAGGCTGCAGCTTCCTTCAAGGCATTTCCACCTTATGCAGCATGGGGTCCTCTATGCACTGCAGGAGACAACCTGCATCACCATGGTCTTCTTGGACTGCAGGGAATCTCTGCTCCAGCACCTGGGGCGCCTCCTCCCCCTCCTTCTTCTCTGGGCTTTGTGTCTGCAGGGCTGTTTCTCTCCCATTTTCTCTCTCTCCTCTCTCTCACAGCTGCTGTGCAGCATTTTGATCCTTTTCCTAAGTATGCTTTCCCAGAGGTGCCACCATCTTGTCTGTGGGGCTCAGCCATGCCCGGCGGTGGTTCCGTTGGAGCCATCTGGAACTGGCTGTGTCCAGCTGGGGGCAGCCCCTGGTCTGTTCTCTTAGAGGCCGCCCCTGCTGCCCTTCTGCTGCCAAAACCTTGCCACCTAAACCCAACACGCTGCCCCACAGGTCTGTCTGCTGTAACCGAGCATAAGTTGGGGCCCAAAGTGATGCACAAAGGAACCAGTGGCGTACGCTGAAAGGCGCATGGGTGAACAGTTTGGTGGTGCGACTAAAACCTGAGCACCACAGCCATTGCTGGTGTCAGCTCTACAGGTCTCAAACAAGTAATGGAACCACAGTACTTGATAAGTGACTCTTCATTCTGGGCATGGCCGAATGTCTTTGGATTGAAGTACTTGCAAATAGATCTTGAGACATCCCTGAGCATTTCCAACCTCAGGTGAAGACAAGGGGAAGGACGTGTAGGTGTTCAACATCTGAAATTCAGACCCAGGGAAAGCAAGGATAATCACTCAAATGTCTGCCTCTCATCTGAAGGTACTCATAAAAATGCTGCCTTGGATGAGGTACAAAAGAGCAACAGAAAAGAGGCTCTGGCTGTAACACCTCCACCTGGCATGGTGCCTGCACACCCGTTTCCTGTGGCAGAGAAGCAGCCCAGGGGCCTATTTGGCCTGAGCCAGAGCCTGAGCCAGCATTTGCCTTTAACCAGCTTGTTTTCCATTCTGCATATATAAAATAACTCACAGCCCTCACCTGCATCTCAGCACTGCTGTGCAACCTAATTAGAAATAGCAGCAAATTCATCCCATGTTTCATGCCCCTCACAGTTACGCAAGTGCTTGAGCATCTGCTGAGAAACTTCACCAAGAGAATCAGTGCCCGTGGTCCAGGAATCATTTCCATTATTAAACACTCATTTATTTAATGTCAGTTTCAAATAGGCTGCTAATAGTCAAAATTTGCCCAGTCATATTTAGCACATTCAACTGAGGTAGGACTTCCCTGTTATTATCCTTCATAAATTCAAAGTAAACTAAAAAGCTTCTTGGAAACTGCAGCTTTCATATCAAGGGATCCAAATGCTGGACAGACTTGATGAGTTTTCTCTCTTTCTCTGCTTGTCCAGTCTATATTGCCTGTAGAAAACAGACTAAGGAAAGGAACGTCCACATGCCCTAACACACATAATATGAAAAGCTAAGTCAAAGACCATGGGAAAATCTCTGTCCTAGTAACGTACAAAATGAAGTCCAGTACTATCCATAAGAAACAGACACATCTGAATTTATTCTATTAAATCCAAAATCTAATCTATATAATAGATTATTATCTATATAATCTATATACAGATGATAAGCTAAGCGGTACTCTATTTCACTTATACAGAAAAAATGAGGAGGACTGAATTGACCATGTTAAAATTTAAATGTGCAATTTTACAAACCTTGATATTCAAACTCCATTTTTTTATAACCAGTGATTCCTACCTAAGAATCAGAATAATAGCCTGTATAATGTTTAGAAGCCAGCAATCATAATAATTTTAAATAAAAAATAAACATATATTATATATATAATAAACATATATTATATGCTACATATTATATATTCCATTACCTATTACATATACTTATTATATATTATATATTTATTATATATTATATAAAATATTTTTTTTAAAAATAAATCACCTATTTCAAGATATATTAATGGCAATGTAACAAAATGAAGCAACTTCTTACTTACATCACAAAATCAAGAACTATAACTTCAGTGTGCTTTGCCAACAAGTTCACAAATATTTGGAAATCTAAATCTTTATTAGATTTGTCCTGAATTTTAAGTGACTCTCAGTAAACTTCTGTGTTAACTAGCTTAAAGTTAGCTTTGTAAAACTTTTTAAATTTGTCTTTTCCTCAGTATTGATACAGTTTGATAATTGTAGTTATTTCACTGACCATAATGTCCTCTGATATCCAAATCCACAATTCTATAAACTGCAAGGAGTTGGCTATGATTTGAGTTTCAGGGTTTCAGTTAATATCAATTCAAACTAAAGAAATGTTTTCCCAGAGCCTGCCTGTAGAAACTGGACAATCCTATGCAGCTATACTGTTAATGCATTTGTTACTTCTTTCGAAGGACAATCGTACCTTTCCTCCAACAATGAAGTTATACCAATAAAAGCATACTCATCCAGTGAAACAGTACTTAATAATATTCCCCGGGAAAACAAACAAAACATTAATACCTTTTGTAGTGCTTAAATTTTAATTTTATCTTGGATAAATGACATTTTGCATTCTTGACTACTTTTAGCTTCTGAAAAAACAACTGGAATNTTTTTTTTTTTTTTTTTTTTGATGTCCGCTGAGACGGAGCTCCCAAGTTAGAGCAGATCTTGGTTGCAATTTGCACCAATGTAACCAAGTTTTGAGAAAATGGCTTACAGAATAAACAAAGAAAGAAAGAATCAAGTGTTCTCCGTGTAACAGCGGTTTAACAATAGTTTCACTTTATGTGTAGAGCTTTTGTTTGTGGATCTGGGAACAGCATATGGGCAATTCCTCTTACCCTCAAAGGTCAGATTCCATTATATCTGACCTCCACATTACAAATTAGCAAACAAAGCCATTTGTGAGCCTTCACTGCTTGTTATTGTTATTCATGCAAATCTGCTGCAATGTGCCATTTAGGACAGTCATTGTTGTAACCCAACTACATGACAATGTATGCAAATAACCAACAGACTGAGAAAGAAAGAAAGAAAGAAAGAAAGAAAGAAAGAAA
>RSEF01000002.1:104716194-104761212 GCA_003993805.1 Himantopus leucocephalus | reverse complement strand
AAAACTTAACATTGATTTTCCCCAGTTGTCCACATCTGTTGGCATTAATAGCAGGAATGTTTAAAAATAAATGAGCCAGTCCTCGGTGGATGAATGAGAGTCTTGCTCCCACGAAAGAGTGGAGAAAAGCCTGCAGAAGAAAAGGTGTGAATCCAGTTTATCAGAGGGTTCAGAGCTCTTAAAACACGGCGCAGGGGGATGGGGGACAGGGGACAGGAGGAAGAAAAAAAAAAGAAAGTTGACATTGAACAGCAGGTTTCTTTCAATCCGTAAGTGTTGTTAAATGTTTATTCGTGTTTTATTTTCTCACAAGGCATATTTAAGGGCATTAAATATGACTGAATTAAAAGCATTGATTGATTTCAGTGTAGCAGTAGAGTATTTTTGGTGCAGACTGTCAAATGTCAAATGTCAGGATCCTCAGAAAGGGTATGTGTTACTCCCTGAAGATGCCCCTTTAAGCTATATTAAATTGGGGGAAGCAGGGAGGAGGACACTAGTCACTTTGGAGCTGTCCGAAAATAGCAAGATATTTAGGCATGACAGATCCATTTAAACGCAAAATCTGTAGTAGTGGGAATTCAGACTACATTAACTGCTCTTTTTGATGATAACGAAGTGGACTGTATTGGAGAGTGTAAAGAACAATCTTGTAATAGCTAAGAGATGGGCTATTTGATCTTGTAAATTTGTTCTGTATATAATTTACATAATTTTTTGTGACTCATCGGTTGTTTATAAAATAGGTTTGCATTATATAAAACTTAATGAACTCTGAGCCAAACGTCTTTGTAACATTTGTCCCCTGGAGTTTCACTTTCAATTACGGACATTTCCATGTAAAAGAAAAATTAATCTATTTTATGTTGTTAATCATAAAGGAAAAAAATTTCAAAATTTTATGGTACATTGATGTATGTATATGGGATGTGCAGCACTTCGGCATAACAAATGAATTCCAGAATCTGTAAGGTAACGAATGAAGATAACTTTCTCTGTATTCCTGGCTCTTCCTGTTCCCATGTTTTACTGTCTTTTCACTACATGTGTACGGGAATTATTATGTGTAATACATAGTTAAGGACAGGTCATAAGTCTCCACTGAAAGGCATATAATCAATTTCCTTACTACTACTGTTTCTATGTCCCCTTTTCTTTGGCTTGAAATATTTAATTTGACAATCACCAGGAATATTTTCCTGTGTCAGATATATAAATGCAGTTAAATATAGTCATTAGGATTTTCTATTTAGGACCTTCCCATATGTTTAAGATTTCCCACAGAGATTTCACAAGCCATGAAATCACATGGAATGCCATAGAGTATTAATTTCTAGTAAAAAATAGAAAAAGTAAGCACAAATACTGGGATGTTATTTTTTTTTTTTTATATACTATACAACCAATAATATAAGGAGGTGTACAATTCTGAGTATGATTGACCGTATATTTATCTTATTTTCCTGTTTCTTAGGTTTAATGGCTAGGCCAGGCCAGCCCTTCCAGTGTTTTGAGTCGTAGTCCCATTGATTTTAGTGATGCAAGGGGATAAACTCCTCCACACAATTATAAACCTACCTCGGTGCTTTGGTAAAATATAAATCTATATTTTCTCTCTATCCTATAGAGAAATAGAGAAATCTCTATTTCTCTCTCTTCTACCCCACCCAAGAGTCAGACCTTCTTTAAAAATTTGACCTGCTCCTCTGTATGTAAAAAAAGAACCAATTTAAGCATAGACATTTTCTATCTGATTTAGTTATGATTAGATAGCTTATAATACCTTATGAGGGTATTTTGGTTTTGCTTTCATTGTCATAACGTTCTAGCCAAACTAAAAGTTATAGTCCATAAAGATCATATATCTGGCAATCCAGTGTACCTTATTGTATCTTTCCACATTTTGCAAGATTTTTTTCCATTCCATTTGCCAGGAATAAACACTAAAGTGCATTTCAGTATCCTGAAATGCTGCACTGCTTATTGCAGCTGTTCTGATACGCTACTGTGCTGAAATATTTCTAATATCAATACCTTTTCTTTCCAAAACTAGTCATATCCGGGCACTTAAGAGTGTTTACTTCAACTGGGCCAGTATCTCTTTTTGAAGTTACGAACAATTTTCTCAAACAAGGAAGTTCTATTAATATAAGTTTACAGGCAAGAAGCCCATGTCTACGTTCTTCTCTGACTCATCTGTTATCAAAAGAATGAGTGTCATTTTTAGAAAACTCTATTTTACAACTGCAGCCTGAAGCTTCAAAACTGTTTAGAATCTTTCAAAGTTGAAAATTTGCAATGTTAACATCTCAGATTAAACAAAGAGTAAC
Organism: Himantopus leucocephalus; assembly: GCA_003993805.1. Classification (NCBI taxonomy): domain Eukaryota; kingdom Metazoa; phylum Chordata; class Aves; order Charadriiformes; family Recurvirostridae; genus Himantopus; species Himantopus leucocephalus. The sequence goes on along the minus strand of RSEF01000002.1, from coordinate 104,758,882 downwards.
AGAGAGAGGAAAACGCTAGCTTTATTTGTGTCATGGAAAGATACAAAGCCAGGATTTATCACACCTGATCAACATCTGAGTTAACATCCTATCTAAACCTGGTAATCTATTTAAAGCTTTGCCCAGTGTGGGATGCTTCATCTGAAGAGGAAGTCTCGCTACTCCCTCAAATTCCAAGATAATTGTGTAATGCTGTTGAGAGCTTAGGAGATGCAACTCCTTCCTAAATTGTCCAAATACTAAGCTGAACCCCTAGGCTTTCTTAATGCCCAGGACTCTGCCTGAGACCACAGCCAGCATGTGGTGACCGGCTCCTTGGCATCCCCCCCTGCACTTCCTCCCTGTCAAATACACGTCTCGGTCTACAGCTGTATTTGACTCCTCTCAACCAACTCAAAGCAATGGGAACTATGAAAGTAATTCCTTAAAAAAAGTGAAAACTAGGGACAGGCAGTTTAATGAAAAGCCAGACTTAAGACCAGGAGGACAAGCGGAGGGTTGCTACTAAAAAGCGCCTGTGACTATGTGTGCGTGCACCCTCACGCCTGCATGTTTACTGAAATAGCCTTCACACATGAGGGCAGGGGCTCTTCTAGAAAAGGACATTTTAGTGCTGCTAGATGAGGTAGCTTGCTGTGCTAACTAGGAAAACTGTCACATCAATAACAAATAACTTGTGATGAAATATTTAAGTAACAGGATCTTCTTGGATTTCAAGTGGCATTCTTTCACAGAGCGCTCATGACTTCACAACTTATGAAGTCAGTGGAATTTCTTTAGTAGTGAATTACTGCTCGTTTTCTCAGAATTTTAAATGTAACTGTATATTGTACTGCAATAGATCATTTTATCTTAGAAGCAGCAGAATAGTTGGGGTTATCTCAGTGTCACCATATTAAGCTCAATTTTTTGAAGCTGGTAATTGTCAAACAATTTCAGCATGAACATTTATCATATAAGGCCTCAGATCTGGAAAACATTTTAAAAATTAGATGTAAAATGTTGCTTAAATCATCTCTGACTTGATCTGAATAAAATATAAACCAGAAAGATTTTGGGATTGAGTAGTGTTGAGGCTTGTTAAGGCCTCTGTTCTGAGGCCTAGTATTTTGATATAGGATTTGACAGTTCTTTTTTTTCCAAATGCCTGGCAAAATGTTTAAGAGGAAACCTCAGTTCTTAAGAGTAAAGAATTAGATTCTTTTTGAAAAATAACCTCTCTATATATATACACACACCTTAGGATGGTCACTTGTCAATAATTTAAAATAACCCTTTGACTTGACTAGATTCTAAGTCAGTAAAAAACATCTGTGACTTGACTGGACCAAGGTTTCAACTTTTGTGTGCAATTTGCAATGGTGTTAGTGGGCTTGCATTTTTATGTATTACAGTTTGTAAATCACATTGATTAATCCTGAATGTCTTTAGAGAAAGAAAAGCTGTAGAAACTGATGTATTAAGAAAATGAATAAAAATTAATATGTATAGAAATTGCATGGGGGGAAGAAGGCTTGAGACAAACAACGTGCTACTGATTGATTAATATATAGACGGTGTTAGAATCAGAGGGGTATAATTAGTCTGTTGTCTGTCAGGAATGAAAATGTAAGCATGCAAAATAGAATGCAGGAAACCAAGATTAATCTTCAGTCAAAATACATAAAGTAAAAAAAAAAGAGAGTTCAGAATAATTACACAAGTCAAACGTAAGAAATCATTAGAAACAGTCAAAATGGGCTAAATAAAGCCTTCATAAATACTAGACAGGACATTCTTCCCTTCAATGCAAAAATGAGCTGGAAGACTTTCTAGACTTTCATTTGTAATTTCTAGATGTGGATGTTGCAAAACCGCCTAGCAACACTGAGTGCCCAGTTTCCTCATTGTTGTCAGGAATGGGATATCTATCTCTCTTAGCTGCTTGTGAAAACTTCGAGCCCTAATCCATCCTACTGTAAAACATCTACAGCCTTTGAGGAGCTAAAGGATGGTTCTGTCCTCTCTTCTGTTAGTGTTACAGGTCATTCATTGCTTTCTTTGTTACTTTGTCTTAAGACAGTTACTATACCAGTGAAGTCATTTACTTCATTAAATTTTCCCTTAATATCCCTCAAGGGGACATGCGGGAAATCAGTTTTTCTTCTGACTGCCTACGGACCATGAGTAAATTCCATTCTGCTTTTTACCAGGTGCCCCAGGCTTTGCTACTTGCATCAGTGATGCCTGGGTCTAGAAAGAAAAGGAGGAATCCAACAAGCTCCAGAGTATTCATCAGGTATTTTGAAATGCTGCTTTGAAAGGCTGCAGGATAAATTCATGATAATTGGTGGCTTAATGCATGAGATCTGAAAAATGTATTTAACGGTAATGACCAGCTTTTTTTGGGGGGGTTTCCTCCCCACTGAAGACACTCAGTGACAATATACCTCGTGGCCAAATAGAAGTTGATGAAGATTCCTCTGCTTCTGAATATCTTCTGGTGTCACTGCTAAATCACGCTTCTATCTATAGCGTATCTCAGAGAGCTTCCTATTTCCCCAGGTTGTGCTTCTGCTGCACTTCAGTCCTCAGGGCAAAGCAAAGCAGTCTTTTCTGCATCACCAGTCTCTTGTGTAGTGGCTTAGGTTGCCCAGAGCCGCGCTCTACAATATCTCCATATTTAGAACATTTCCTTTAAAAACAGAACTGACAAAAAAAATTAAAAAGATGTAATTAAACCCTTTTTCATTAATTGTCATGCACTGTAAACGGCGTGTCAAGCAGTGGGTGTCCATAAACACACAACAGTGAGGCTGCAGCTGGTCTTCAGCCAGAAATATGCTGCAGCTGAAGCAGAGTGGGATCATGTCATTTTAGAGTGTACAACCTATATCGGGCAGTAATTTGGGGCTAGATGGCAGTTTTGACCCCACGCTAGCAGGGAGGAAGATGAGCTGTACACTAATAACAGTTCCCAGCGATGCTCCCTGTTGTGCTGGGAGTGCGCACACCGCAGCTGCCGCTGCCCTTACCGAGAGCTGCGCACACCCTCTCCTACACCAGTCCAGCTCTGCTGACTTCTGCGTACAAACACCATCATCGCTCGAACAGTGTCGGGGCTACCGCCTACCACTAATAAGGTTTCTGTTATCACTTTTGACAGGTCCTGGTGAAATATATGAGGTTCTGAAAAGCTCAAAATCAGGAAACAGAAGAATATGCTATTCTTCATCCTCATTCCTATGCATACCCTTACGGAGAAATGCTACCCAACAGCTTGTCATTTCACTGAGAGATGTCTGTGTAGTCATACAGCTTTCAGGCGGTTAAATGGGTGGCTTGGAGCTAAAAGAGAAATCTGGGGAGTCACAATCTGGAGGACCAAACCTCTCATTTTGAAACATCACCAGCTAAATGCTGTTTAATCCATACATAGAGAGGCGATATGAACCCTCAGTCATCTTTCTGCTAAACTGTGGGCCAGTAATAGACCTCTGACTTGAGAGAATGACAAGGTTGAGATCTAGCAGTGATTTGTGCTTTGTATTGGACAAACGATTATCTAGCACCAGTAACAGAGAATCTACATGCTGCTTTCTGAAAGGGTCGCACAGCTCAAACGGATTCTTAATGAAATTAGTTATTTTCTAATTGTGGAGCTAATTAGACTTTAAAGAGAGACCTACTGGCACTGGAAACAGTTCTTCACATTCTTCAGCTACAGCCGCCTTATTAAAAGAGCTGCTGAGCTACTTTAGGCTGGCTGGACCTCTGCTATAGCTGCCTAATCCAGGTTTCTTTCACTATCTGTAGAGAAAATTTGCTTAGTGCAAACAGAGAGACAATTTTAAGGGATGTTTTTATAATAAAAGTCTTAGAGATAAGTATACATCTGCTTCCTTCAGGCAGTGAACAAAGCGATAGATAGATACTGGGTTACTATTTCCTCTGCCCCCAACATTAGCAATTGAAAGGTATATATGGCTAGGTGGCTGTTTTGCTGTGGCCTATATTTAATATATAGAATTTAAATCACTAAAAAAAAAAACCTGTAAAAAACCTTTCAAAAATATAATTGTTAGGAAACACAGATTTCTGTCCTGTAAACTGAGGAATAGAAACATTGTCCAACAAAACAGCCCCAGCTCTCCAAATGGCCACCATTATATTATTCATTAAAAAGCAGGGTATTTTTCTTCACTAAATATAGGGTTTTGGAATGTTTAGATACTGCCTGTAAACAGAATGACTTTTCTATGAAAAATTGAAAATGAAAACATCTTATAATTTTATCAGTTACATCTAAATATGCATATTTTGTATGAAATTTGCTACTAGATCAAGACAAATGTGTGAACCAAGATGGTAAAGAACTCAGTACTGAATAAAAATATTTTTAGCCCAGCATGTGTCATATATCTCATATCTTTAGGATGCTATTAATAAAGTTTTCCGATATGAAACCAGAAAAAGGCATTACCAGGGATTGCAAAAATATAATTTTTTGTCATTTACACTTTGAAAACTAATTAAAACTGACTCATTGATAATAGCAGAAAGCTTTCCATATTTTCATGCTTATGAATATTTCAGATTATAAGCATCCCTTAAAAGTGCCTGCATTTGAAAATAAATCCTCAGATAATGCATGCCATCAGATAACTCACTCCTTTAGGCAGCCCTGGCAAAATCAGAGGCAAAAGAAGGTGGAAATCAGAGACAGGTGGAGAAAGACCTAGCGAATGTCTTCTCCTTGTGTTACTTACACACGTATATATACATATATAAAAATATATATCATATATATAAATAGATAAATATATATAAACCTGTAGTGCTGGTGAAACATAGGTGTTGGGTTTGTTTTGCCTTTTTAAGTAGCGCTGACATCTAAGCTTCAGTGCTTTAACATATGACCTCTTCTTCACTGAGTACGACTGAAGCTTTTGCGTTTTATATTTAGCACGTTAACCAAATGAAGTTATGATCAGAAAAAATTGTAAAAATGACAAGTTGGCAGCTCTGCTGGGTGTCTCTCTGCCGGTGTCTCATTTATTCTCGCAGGCTACACATGCCTGTTCGTGAACAGGGTGCATTCAGCTACCTGCAAATGAACCATGTCCCCTCTCCTCTGCCTATCCTTCAGTGCCTACCACCACTGAAGACTGGAGGGACTCAGTCTTGCTAATAATCAGCCCTGTGGTTAATTCTGGAGGCAGAATATGGGCCATCCAGCTCGCTGCTTGGCAGCTACTCTGACTTAGCAGGGTGACATTAGCGAAAACTTATTTTTGTCAGTTCACTAAGAAAATATGACTAGGTGAAGGCATACATATGGTTACATTTTGAAACTGACTTCTGAAAAATGTTCTCAGGATATTTGGAAAAACGCCTGTTTTTAAAGACAGAACTGAAGTTTTGTCCGGCAAATAGGTTTCCCGCATACACGGTATCTCTTGCAAGTGCTACAGGTGAATTTGGGTATGATGTTTATGAAAAAGTGCTTATGGGATCAAAAAAAAGTATGTAAGAGTTGCCATTCAAAATATGCCAGCTGATAGTCTTCCATTTTTAGCTATTCAGAGGGAGATAGGAAGCTGAGTAGGAAAACACAGTAAGGAACACAACAGAATGACGATTACATAAAATAGTTATAATCTTAAAAAATAAAATTATCAGAAACAAATGCCTTATCTTTAAGATCTGTGGTCATAAAAATATATGTATCATTCCAAGTCTGTTTAATTGTCTTAACGAGCTCTGAAAGCTTGCCAGGAACTGAATCTCACATTGTTCACGTTACTGTCCAAGAACATTCAGGCAACTAAAGCTCTTGCAGATGTCATGATGTCAGATCTGTGGGCAATGACAAGCCATGTGACTTTCTGCTGCCTTCACAAACAGCAACTGAGAAATATGCAGTATTAGGGTCTCTAAGAGTTACCGCACTTATAAAAGCATGCAGTACCAAATGCAACAGCAATTGCAATATTTAGAGGACAAGGAATGGTATCGCCAGATACCTGAAGTCCAGGATTCAGTTTTAAAGTCTAAGAAGTCACATGAGAAATCAAGAAATCAGATCTGTGTTAGGGACAATTGATCTAAAAAATTAAGTCTAAATCTGGAATTCATGCATATACCACTTTGAAATTGTGTTCAACATAGAAATATAAATATTTTTATAATTCTGAGGATTTTGCTGACAGAAAACTTTCCAACTTCCACTTGAACACGAGATAGACCATCTAACTCCATTGTCAAATATTTCAACATATGACCACTGTATTTTCAACATTTCTCCAAAAGCTAGAAAAATTGAGAAACATAAAATATACAATTCCAATTGCAGCACAAGTCAAATCACTGCTGTATGAGTATCTCTCGTCTTTCTTTTCAGAAATTCTTCCCTACTCAAGTCAGGATGCAATTTACACGACAGCACTTGCCTCAGTAATTTTCTCCCTCTTGTCCTTTCTGCCTGATGTGAATCTACAGTGTTTGGAGGATGCAAGCTCTGTGCACCAACAGCAGGCAACCTCTTATTTGTGTGACGAGAACTGTAATTTTGAGGAACTTGGTAGATTCTTGAAAAGATAGAATGGAAACAGAACCTCACTTCCTCTTTCTTTGGCACTCTTTTTGGTTATTCATTAGTTCTAAGGGAGGAGTAACACTGGAGAAAAGTATTAAATGGGAGACACCCAACACTGGCTTCTCTTTTCTTCTGGAACTCGGAGACTCTGAAGTAAGCGCAATGGTTAATTAATGGACAGATTGTGAATGTGACTATGTGACTGAGATGCATGGGGCTAATGACAAGAGTTTGGAAAACTCACTTTCTAAGGCAAATAAAGAGTATTACATACCTTGCAGATACTATTATTACTAATTAACAGTAATAATATTCAAAGTTGTATTGAGCTCCATTAACGTCACCCAAAGTTTTTACAAGTCCATAAATTCATATGCTACAAAATGATTACTACATCGGTATTTTAAGGATAATTATTTCCTGTTTTGACCCAAACTTGGTAATTTAATTACAGTTACATCAGAAAAAAAACGAAAAATGTCATAACGTTGGCTAAAATGGGAGTATCTTCCAAAGGAACCGATTACTTAAATGTTTTTATCTTTTGCAATGATGTACAGCATTAGTACTAGCAGAAAAGAGTAACCCCCATGACAATTTAACAGTTCTCAAGAATATAGTTTTCTAGAATTGTAGACCATCTTAAGATGTTTAATATTATCTGCGCAATAAACTACTGAAGCAGCTCCCTTTAGAATAAACTGTCTTTATGAAGTAAGTGCACTAAACAATGTGCTAAATTATCTAAAAGCAGTGAAGAAGTGCCTTGATAGAAACTAAAATGCTAGATGTTTTAATAACATCAAGGGTTTTATCAGAGTGGTTTATTAATTTTAAATGATATAACTAGAATTTGTTTATAAAAGGGAAAAATATATGTGGTAATTATGCATCCTGAGCCAGAAATCATGTGTAATGCACTGTGCCCTCAAATAAGGCAAACTAGTTACATACACTAGGCATTGCCTTGCCAGCTCTTTCTGTGAAGTGGACGCAGATACAATTCATGGCAGTTTAGGCCAGCCTTTTCATTTTGGAAAAAAACCCAACCCAACAACCCATGCCAACGTTCAGTTTAATTTGGCTTTATATTTCTGAGGGAAGAAGGTGCCTACTACCTGTGAAAAGGTCATTAAAAATCTGTGGGCTATCTCTCTCTTTTGACAGGTTTGGAATGTGACAAATGCTAAAAGCAGGAGGCTTTTTTCAGAGCTGTAAAGGCTCATAATCTTATTTGTCTGCATTCCCGAAGCTGTATTCCCTTTCTGTTCCTGGTATGTTTCCTTTGATGGGATCTAAATTCACACATCAGATGAGAGTAAGAAATGTCTTACTGGGGCAGACCGATCCAGCTGTCCCCAAGTGATGACCCCAGACACTGCTGGGGGGAGCTGCTTTCCCCAGTCCGTCTGCCCCGTCCTGCCCCGAGACCACAACCACTGCCGTGGAAGGTCAGTGGGCACATCCCCGCCGGTGCCTCTAGTGTCTCTCTGCTGGCCTGTTCTCTGTTAATTTGCCTAATATTTTTGGGGGGTTTACTGGTACTACCTGTGTTGACAACCTCCTGTGCCAACAAATTCCCTAAGTTCATTACCTGTGGTGTAAAAATGTGCCTTTATACGTTTTAAACAAACATCACGGAAGAAAGATCTTCTCACTTACGTTTTTTAAAGTCCTTTTGTTTTGCAGTTTCATGGTAGACATTTATATTGATATTGACTGACTCACCAAGTACAATAATCTGTATGAAACTAAGTTGTCTAGCAATTATTTAGATGCAAGTGTTTTTTCTGCACCACTCTATAAGTCAATTGTACATCTGCATATGCAATTTAGCATAGAAGATAGATCCACTTAAGTGGAAAATAAAAAAAGGCAAACAGAGAAATTAGAAAGTCTCACTAGGGAAGAAAATATAAACAATAAATTAATAATATCATAAATGAACTTCCAAATTTGCATCTGCAGTGCTGCAAACACAAATATTTGTATACTTAGGTTGCGTATTATGTACCTGATTTGGAAGCAGTAAAATTCAGGAATTTACATTGAAGCACCTGTTGAGATCTTGTCCCAAGCTTTAAGATAATGCAATAATAAAATGCTGCTCCTGGCTGCAGAAAGCACAAAGGAAAGGGGTTTTATACATGCAGCTCCACTGATGTTTGCAGAAAACTTTTACAAGTCTGCTACCGTCCTACTGATTTTGAATACTAATTTCAGGAATCTGGCAGTCAGTTAAAGCAATAAAGACACAGCTACTGCATGTGCCCAGGTTGTCTTTTGCATGTGCAGTAGGTTCAGGATGGACTGTATATATAGGTAGCCAAATTTTTTTTTTTTTTTAAAGTTTAGATACTGGTGTACTTTTTTACCAATAGCAGCTAGCGAACAGAGGAGGACGAGAAAGCTGGGGGTGACTGCAAGCAAGGAAGACCTTCAGGGCAGGAAAGGATACTTTTCAGTGGACTCTGAAATGAATCGAGAGGCAGATTGAGGTGGTGGTTAATATACAGAGATAATTTTCTCATCTAAACTCTCTTGTCCATTTCTGCCTCCTTCCATTCCCGATGTTCTCATTCTCTTAGCTTTCTCTCCTTCCTTTTTGCAGTCTTTCAGCTGGCAAGTCATAAGGTTCATTTTAACTGTAGCAGTCAGTGAGGTTTGGGCATCGCAGTCCCTATTTGATGTACCTTTCAGAGAGGCACCTGGAATTCATGTTTTTTGCATGACATGCCCTGATGTTTCTTTATAAGGTTGCTGCTTTTTGACGTATGTGAAGAGCCGTACAGCAGGAAATTCACGGAGAATTAGAAGTTGCAACAGTTAAGCTCAGAATTACACTAAGGATATTATCAAAAATGGAATCAAGACCCTGTCAGATAGAGTCTTTGATATGGTGAACTTCAGAGAACTTTAGGAACGTAAGAGGACAGAATTCAAAAGCAGTAAGGAAAGGGAAAAAAATGTTGTGAACAGACCACTTTGAAAAAAGAATGCTGAGATAATAAGACTGCACCTTGCAATGAATGAATCACAGAAGTGATAAATAAAAATAAAAGCAGACTGAAAACTTTAAAAAATACTCAGAAAAAAGTTTTTCAAGCTCACCTCTCTCTATGACATTTAACTGAAGGGGATTTTCAAAGTTACAAAGCATCCCGTATTAGAAGTGCTAAAAGATGGCTTTTGTCAAAAATTCATAAATCCGTGAAGATTACAAGGCCATCTTCATTTGTGCACCTGCAGTTGCATGCAAAAAACTTAATGAGCATAGACACACAACAATGCCCACTGCTTGTCCACCTGTCATCAATTTATTGGAATAGAACCCAAATGATAAAGAAGAGATCAAAAAAGTTATTGAAATTATAGAAACCATGGTTGTGAGAAGACAGGAGTAGGCAGCTCTTTAAAGTTCATCTTATGTAGAGTGCAGTAAGGAGCAACAAGGGACAAAGTAAATGAGATTCAGTGACTAATTTCCCCAGTGGTGGAACTCCTACACACTTTGACTGCAGATCACTAAGAATATACATGGTAGAAGAGACATCCATGTTAAATAATGCCAATGGAGAGGAAAAAGTCAAACTGGTTCCGGAAGCAGTTATGGGATTCTGCAAGTTACTGGCAACAAGCAGGTAGGAGGGAAAGTGGAGGCAGTAGTGGGAGTCCAAAAGAGGAGACAGACACAGAGGGAATCAGCACTCCCAGTAATGAGAGACTAGTCTTCTCCTATAGACCTTGTTTCACAATGCCAACAATAATTATTGGTGCATCCACGATTTTTTTTTTCATTTTTAATATCCAGTTAAAGGGTTTGGGTGGTTGGTTTTTGTTGGTTTTTTTTTTTTTTCATTTTTCTTGAGTTACACACGTTGCCCCTAACATATCACTCCTCTACTTGTAAAATTTGATTACTGGTGATCATCTTGAATACCAGTCTTGAGCTATGATAGCATAAAATACATTGCACCAGCTGATACAGTGTGCTCCTGGATCATTGTTTTGGGTACACACATCGCCTTTTCTGGTCTAAAACAAAAGCAGCAAAATTGAAGCTGCTCTTCAAGGTTAGAAGTATTTTGTGGTGTTGAAGTTAATTAGGCCTTCGGTTAAGAAAATCTCAATGAAATGCCCAGTGCAGAAGAGTATATTAGCAATGGAGAGTGCACATCACCTGTGTGCTAGCAACAACTCTGAATCGTTTGTGTAGCTACTAATTCAGACACTGAAGGCAGTGTAAAAAAATATTGGTTTTTCTGATGCAATATAGATTGACCGTATTCAAAGAGGTGAGAAGGACCTGGATTGAACACTCCTATAGATGCAAACAATGCATCTCTTCCTCCTGAATAAATGTTTTTATTTAGTCTATTTGGGGAAATGACCGCTTCAGCAATTCCTTCTTGCTGGACAAATGAGATATACAAATCCATTCCATTATTATCATGAGTCTCACACTGGGTCTTATGAAGTTCCCACCAATTCTATTTGGGGAAATGTGAGCAGCCCTGTGCGCATCTGACTAGAGCTCTTCATATTTTATTACGTGAGCATATTGTGCACAGCCAAAAGGAATTTTTACTCAGTCCGTGATGCTTCTTTTGTAATTGCTTTTGAAAAGCAGTGATAGATCCAGGTGAGTTCAGTCTCCTGTGGAAAAAAACACCTCATTGCAGCAATCACAGTACATTTATAATTAGTTTAATAAAGCCTCTTTGTTTTATTGCTCCACAGATAGAAATACAAAATGACAAAATGTCTTGCAAAATGACAGTTCTGAGTTGTGATTAAGAATTTAGTACAGCCTTGATACAGCAGATGGAGGACATTACTGTGAATTTACTCTGAAAGAAACGCATAATGATGGAGACCAGGGTGGAAAAACAATTGGACATAAACTGAGAGAGCAGTGACATGCATCCCTTTGGAGATCATTTGCATATACTGTATTGCATTTTTCACATTTTTGTTGATGCTGATAAAATGTACTTTCTTATGCAATACATGACATAAAAAAGAAACCGTGACTATTACAAGGCCATCTTCCTTTGTGCACTTGCAGTCTTCATGACTTCATGAGCATAAACACACAACAATGCCCACCACTTGTCCACCTAACGTCAATTTATTTTTTCCAGTTATGATGGTAAGCACAACCTTTGAAGAATAAGATCAGTCCTCTGCTCGGACAACCTATGATGTACTATGTGTCTTTTTACTACACTTTTAAGAAACTTTGCTTTGTGAAATTGCCTTGCATTGTAAACAAAGCAATGTAATTCTGGAGTCTAGGTTACATAAAAAAGAAAACCCAAACTCTCTCATGATTCACCTCCTACTGCACCCCGTCATCCATTTGCTTTACACGAGTCAGCATGAGCTATTTCCAGAGTGCTGTCAGACACATCAAAGAAACATTAGCAGACACTGTTATTACTATAAACATAAATCATTCTCTGGCTTCCAAATCAGGGCCATGTGGGTAGTAAAGGATGAAGAAACACACTCTTTCCTTTTTAATTTCATGTCTGGACTCAGACAACAAGAAAATTATGATCTTTACAGAATTCAATGTTGCAAATATGCATTGAAGAATGATGGCGGAATGTAAAGATATGAAAAGCCATTGTCCTACAGGTACATGCACAGCTCATATTCAAGCTACAAGCAGAACACCAAGGTGACAGCTCCTGTCTGGGCAGAGAAGAGCAGTTGCCATTGAAACGCTTACTATCCCGAATGCTGCTCGACGGGCAGGCCGTTTGACTTTAGTAGACTAATCCCCAGGACCACCACGGCGTTACCCGGGTACGGCATTCTAAGCCATGAGACTGAGAATATGCAGATTTTTAAATCGCATGGCTGGGTTTCTGCATTGCACGGAATACCCGCGGAAAGGCCCTGTGCTTCTAGGGCATGGCTAATTAACATCAAGCTGTTAAAGGCACGCCAGTAATTGCATGTATCCACCTGAAGCTTCTCCGATTACTTTGAAGGATGAGACCACGTGCCTGTTTCCACTGAATTTTTTAAAATTCTCTCAGGTGCGGTTATTAAAATACAAACCCACGCGCAACCGCTCCTTTTCTCAAAAGCATTGCTCTAAATTTTTTAAATTTCACAACGACTTCTAAGTTATTCTTTCGGTTCACTGAGCCCCCCCTCCCCCGGAATCATTCGGAGAAGCCCGAAGAAAAACAAACAAACAAAAAAGATACCGAGGATATCTATTTCTGCCAGCAAAACCCGACTAAACCCGACAGCGCGTCTTCACACCAGCGTCCCACAGACTCCTTCCCAGGCCGTGCGCTCTCCCTGGGGGCCGGCAGGGCGCGCCACCACTCCGCACCCCTGAGGAGACGACCCCCGGGCAGCGCCAGGCCCTGGGCCTCCCCCGGTGCCCCGCGCCGGGCCCCCGCTTCGCTCCACAATTCCCCGGGGAAGAGGAAGGCAACGGCCCAAGAGGAGAGCACCGGCTGCCTTATCGCCGTCACCCCGGGACGGGGCGGGGGGCGCCCAGGCCAGCTCCCTCCGCACCCGCCCGGCCCCGCCGGGCTCCCGTAGCGGGGCGGGCGGGCCCGGCGCGGGGCTGCATGGGAGTTGTAGTTGGTTGTGCCGCTGCCGGCGCCCGGCGGCGTTGCGCGGGGCGGAGGAAAGCTCCCAGCGTGCTTCGCGCCCAGCAGAGGGCGGCCGGGGAAGCGGCGGGCCCAAGGGGGGAAGCGCGGCGGACTACCTTTCCCAAGGTGCACCGCGGCCGCCGTTGGCCAGGCGGGGCGGGCTGGCGGCGGAACCGGCGCGGCGGTTGAATGCCGGCGGGGAGAGGGGCGCGATGGAGTTGTCACCGCTCGTCAGGAAGTTGGGTAACGGCTCCCTTCTCCCTCCCGGGGCAGCGGGCCCGGCTGCCGAGGGGCTCCGCGGCTGTCCCGACCCCTCCGCGGGGCTGCGCGCAGGGGGGCGGCGAGGGGCCTGACCCCCGCCCGCTACAGCGGCTTCGGCTCCTCGGTTGCGTGTGGGAGCCCGGCTGCTGGCCGGGGAGGGGCGGCGGAGGGTCCTTTCTTCTTCGGCACACGGCCGCCGGACCCCCCCTCCCCGGACCCCTCGCCAGTTTTCTGCCTTCTGCTTTTCCACTCTTTCCCCCCCCGCTCCGGCCCGTGGAGGGGACGGTGGCACACGGTGATGCTTCCCTAGGAAATGCCGCAGGCTTTCCCCTTCGATTCATCGGGCTTGGGTAGCTTTTTGCCCGATTTGTGAGTCCGCGGCAGCTTTCTGGTAGCCACAATATACTGTGGAAGAAGTTTTCAGAATTTAAGTCGGGTGCTTCGAGAAAAAGGCCATCCTCTTGTTTGACATTTGGCACCAGATTGTATCGGTGTATTTTTTAATATTTCACACTTTTACACCGTGCAGACATACTTGATTAGCTGGCTGCCGGTAAGTGCGATCATATTTGTCCTCCTGGTAAGCATAATACTGACAGCATAAAAGCTAGCTTTTTTTCACACACCTTTCATTGCATGGACAGCATTCTGATTGTCCAAATAAGAATTAAGTTATGTCAGATGATTTTATGGGGTTTTAAATCCCTCTTTTTTTTTGGGCAGGTCATGAACTGGCAGAGATAAGAGAACGATCTTTGAAGACTATTCTGTTTAAATTAGATCATAACTTGATTTCATATGCCGATCTGGTCCATGAAAAAGTGCTTTTCCTTAATCTTTTGGAGTGGTTCAATTTTCCAGTCGTACCAATGAAAGAGGAAGTACTAAATTTTGTGAACAATTTGATCAAGGTATGATGTATTAACATTTATTTATATATAAACTATATCTCTTTAGAATGCTAAAGCATAGTAAAACTGGATATTATTTGGTTTTGTAGCTCTGCAGTGAGATTTTAGATTGTTTTACAAAAACATGAATAATAAAGTCACTATGTGTAGACAGAAATAAGAACAATTTGAGTGACTCGCAATTGGTCATAGGGATAGCAGAAAAAAAATTTCTTTTCTGTGTGTCTACTTTAGTTCCACTGCTTCTTCAGTTTCTCCTATAGTGTTTAATTTCTTCTTTGGGACGTGATTTGCAGCTAAGCACTTGTACTGTCCCTGAAAAGTGAGGATTTGAACAATGGTGCAATTTATTTAAAAAAAAAAAAAAAGAGAAAACATTGCAGAAATTTCAGAGATCTCAGAATACATTTTTATGTTTCAATAACTAAAACAGCAGGTATGCAGAGGAAAAAAAATAATGTCATCCTTGAAATTGATGGATGGTCTAAACAAAGGTGAAATCTAACTTAAGTTTTGATTATGTTTCTTTCCTGTCCTTCCCATTCTTCATGGTCAAGAGACCTGGAGACTTTCAGGCTAACTTTGTCAGTTATTTGTCCTAATGTAGCATCCACCTGCTGCACAGAAGCTGATTGGAATTGGCGCAGTCGAATTCTTCTCTCAGCTTCGTCCCAATGTGAATCCAAACTTGCAGGCTATAATTGATGGGATTGTGGATGGATTGTTCTTCCTTCCTTCTGGACTTCCTTCTAGTACTTTACCAGTATGTTTTCAGACTCGGTCCCAGCCTTCAGTAGATCAGCCAGGTAAATGACATATTTTGAAGTGTGATTTATTTAAATAAAGTAAATGAAAAGCTTCTAGCCTATGAAAAGTTGGGGTTTCAGGCATAACAGGCAAATTATTCCCGAGACATCAGTGAAGTGTACGGTAAGCAGATCCTGTCAGAGAAAGTGTGATCTTAACTAAATCAGATAGTGCTGTTTCTGTAATGGAATTCTCTGCTCGAAGAGAGTCCTTTTGTTTGTAATGAGACCTTCTCTTTCTATTTCTTCCTATGTAGTATCTGTTTGCTATAATGTAAAAAAGGCGTGACACAGGACCTGAACTTCCAAAGACTGCTTTATGGCAGTAAGTGTAGCAACTTTGAACAAATCTGTAATTAAGGCAGTATATTTTGCTACTTTTCTTTGCATAGTAGCCTTTGAGAGCTATTGAAATCTTTTTTTTTTTTTAAAAAAAGGCAGTAAGTGTACCTAGTAGAATGATTTTTACAACTACATTAGTGTTGTATGCACTATTTGCTCAGTTTTGGATAAGTATTTGTCATAGAAAAATATGTAAACATTTTTTAAAATCTCATATTATGTGTGAACTTGGTTATTACTTGGTTCTGTTATCTAGCTTATTATCTATGTGTTATAAGGATTTACAGTGCCTCTTAGATGTAGTCCAAAAGTAAATGTATGTGGTTCTTCTATTTTGCCTTAAAAATTTTAGCACAAAGTATGGAGGAGAAAATTATGTACCGTGCAGGGCCTTACTTCATCCTCCTGGTTCTTGTGGGAAAGATACTGCTGTTATACTGCATGGTGTAGTAATGGCTGCACCTCTATCATTCATACTGTGCAATCTCAGAGATAAAAGTAATTTTCCTGTGGTTTCTGCAGCCTGTCTAATGTTTTGGGGTTTGTTTTTTTCGTCCCTGTGCCCACATAAGAGTTTAGCTAGATTTTTACCTAGGATTGCCACTGTATGGGGAATAATATAATAATCTTTTACATATGCGTTCTTAAATGACACCTTTTTGAACCTACCCAGTTGAAGTATTGTACGTAACTCCTGCTTATGCTGTAAATTGTATACATGTGTGGATTAAATAATCTTAATGCTTAGTAACAGGAGTGTTGTATTTTTTCTTTCTGTTTCAACTTCAGTTACTGGGAAAAATTGCAAACTAATAATCTGGGCATTATCTAGTTTGATCCTTTCAACCAAATGTGTTCTGGAGAGATTGCTTTTAATGTTACATTACTTGTGTGTATTTTGTTATACAGTTTGTGTATTAATTACATGTACTTAATAATACACATATTATACACAGGGGAGACACAACTTTTCAGCTGACCTGAAAAGACAGCAGTTTTGGTAGAAAAAGGTTTTAAATAGTTAATTTTAAAAGTTAGTTTTATTACTATGTAGGTAGATTAGGGCAAAACTCTTTTTGGCTGCTAGTTCTCCATCAGGAGATACATTTTGTGTCATTGTGTGTGCTGTTGCTTGTATGGTATGTGAGGTAGTGTAAGAAAATGGAAAAAAAACTTTACAGTTGCAGAATATGATTGTAAAAAATAAACATCAGCATGCTCTTTTTACTCCATTTTCCTGATCATCTGAAACTATTTTAAATTAGTTTCCTTAATAGGTTAAAACTCGAAGGCAACAGGGAGGCAGTTCAGGAAAAGCATGAAGATAAATTGAGTTTTGTTTTTATTTGTTTTGGGGTTTTTTTTAAAGTGTACATTTTTTAAACTTACCCTTTATTTATTTTAGTTCTGCCTCAAGAGGAATTATTCGCTGGATATTTTTGTCAAGGTAGAAGTCATCTGCCACAGTTAGAAATGCCCCCCAAAAGAACAGTTGGTATGTGTAGTTATAAAATAAGAATATGTTAAATATAGAAAGTGCTTAGAGTCGTAATTTAGATTGAATTCCATTACAACTATTTTTATTGGCTATTTGTTATTCTGTGAAAGCTAGTATCACAGAAACTACAACTATAATGCTTATGAAAATGACATTCGTCTTAATAGATCTTTCTCTTTTCTAGTAATAGTGTAACTCTTTTGAATATGTAAACTATGTTAATAAATAATTTTTACAATTATAGCATAAGTTGTGAATGCTTTTCAGAAGATCTGTGTTCCATAGTCATAAGTGGCTGTTTAAGTACCTTTTTATTTCAACAAACTTTTTTAAAAAAAAAAAAGTCTGATGTACCTTTCTACTTTTCAGAAAACTAGATTAGGTGCTTTAGAAATCTTGACCTTGTACCTAAATGAAAACCAGTGTTATGCTTTTATTTTTTTTGTCAGTAAAATGATATGAAATGTTTCACTGACGAACACAGACCAATATTATTTTCGCAAGTCTTTGCCTGTACCTAAATATTAGTAGCCGTTCACAGGAAAGTGTCATATTTAACATACAATGCGGTGCTGAGAACTAGATTTTAAAATATGACTTTGGAGTTACTGTATGTAAATCACCAGGTTACTTTTTCTAGCAGTGTATCAGCTATCTTTAGAATTGCACAATAATTATTACGAACTTTAAGTTAAAAATAGCTTTAAAGTTATGTTAGTTAAAAAGTTATTATGTCTCATAATTTCATAACAGCTATAATTTCTACTGCTTTAAGAGTAAAAGCATGAGGTCAATTTTCCATTTTTAGAGATCATGCTAATAAGTATTCTTTAGTAGCAGAACAAAATAATAATTTGATATAAAGCATGATGTGGGGGATCGAGTACTCTTCCACTAATGCTGTGCTTTCTGTTTGCTAACTCTTTAATAAACGTATTTAATTTTGATTTGAGATGACCTTAATATTTTTTTGGTATTGCTGAAAACTCTTATTAGAAGCACTTGAGTTTGTGCAAGTCTATATTTAGTAAAAGGTATTTCTATTTCAGGTAGTATATAGTTCATAAGTTTTTGACTTTGCCATGGAAATATACAGCGTATTACTTCTATAAAATATACTCCAAAACATCCGCTCTCTTTTTTTGCAGTGAAATGCTTGAAATTTTCTACGTTTCCTTGGCTAACTCTGACTTCAACAGATAGACATGTTCTTTCATCAAATGAAAGGTATAGTAATAGAAACATTACCATTTGCTTGTAGTTTTTCTTAGGTAGGAGTGGTTGTAAATTTCTGCCATCCTACATCGTTAGACTGTTCCTGTAAATGACCTAATGAGTTAATGATCATAAAAGCTGTGCTGAAGTTGAGCAAAGCAGATAAACAATAAGTTGTAATAAGACTCTGTTAATGTTGCTCTCCATTCTTTGTGTTTAATTCAGAGAACATGTTTTTTTTTTTTGTTCATGACACTTCAGCCTTCTAATTTCTCAAGTGGGTCAAAGATTTTATTCAGTTAATTTTAGACCAAGTTGGAATAAAATCGTTATTTATTTTGCCCCCATGGCCACTTGCCAGAGAAGTCCATACTTTCAGTGGTAGCTTAACTAGGTTTAGTCCAATAAGTTTAGGTACAATGCCTTATCCAAGCATTGAGTAGTTCAGATCATCTTTCTGCAGTGACTTGTATTGTTTTTAACTTTCATTTAGAAAAACAGTGTTTGAAGTGGCCTAAGGAAAAGTTCTGTAGTTGGGATTCCTTATGAGTTGACACAGAGCTGTGATAGATTTCTAGCATTGCCAGCAATGCACTATCATGGACTGGACTATTTAACAAGTCTACTCTAACTGTAAGCTTTCTTGTAGTAGGTTTTTGTGTTTTTTTTTTTTTTTTCCTTTTGAAAGATCTCTGAAGCTGGAAAACCTCTTTAATATTTAATTTCCTTTATGCCTGAGTCTAGAAAAAGAACACAGATCCTTAAAACTTGACAGGTTTGATTTTTTTTTTTTTTTAACAGTGGTTTCTGAAACAATAAAAACAGGGGAAAAAAAAAAGTGAAGTAAGGTACCCAAAAGATTCTTATTATTTACTAACATACATGTTAGAGAATAGCTAATACATTTTTTCCTTTATGTAACTTCCCACATATTTAATTCAAGCGCTTTTAAGTTATCCATGAAACTTGGTTATGAAAAAAACATTCTTACTGTTAAGAGTTAGATTACTTGCTGTATACCACTGAGATAATCACTAGCTTCACAGGGAATTTCCAGTTGTTCTTATCTTAATTTCAAATTCAGAATCAATAAAGTTATTTCTCTTCTGGGAACTTAATTTTACATGGGGTTTGATAACAGCTGGAGTTGAGATTTTTTTTTTTTTATTGTATACAGAACTAGCATAGCTAAGGAATAATTGAAGCTTAAAAATGATATGGCAATAGAATTACAGCATTTTTTTCTTTAGATTCCTCACTGTTGTGATTATAACTTTCTTGTAAAGACTTGTTCAAGCTAATGATTGCTGTGTGTTTTTTTGTTTGTTTGTTTTAATACGAACTGCATTTTTAGCTCTTTGAGAAGTAACAACCAAAGTTTAATTTGGAGTACATGTGAGCTTCTACAGGATGTGATTATGCAAGATTTTCCTGCTGAGATCTTCCTTCAAAGACCAAAGATTGTACAGGCAAGATTTCACATGAAGTTTAAGGTTTCTCTTGTGCTATAGTATAGTTTGTGCCAAGTAAGAACTGATGTAAATGGTACAATTTGTTTCTAAACAAAATAGCTAAACAAAAGTTCCTTTATGTAAACTCCAGGTGCATAGCAAAAGGGGACATTAGCTATATATTGTATTTAGAAAGTTATTTGATTACTGATTAGCAATATAGGTTATTATAATGAAGTGTGTTGTGAAGTAACACTTTATTTCTTCTGGATAAGATAAAATTGTGTCACTGTCATATGCACAACCTCTAATGGGCTCCTATAACGAAATGGTGACTTTATTTGAAATATAATGTGAAACTCATCTTTTTTCTTAGGACTGATAGTTTTGCATTCAGTAAGATAGCAGAATTCAGCAAGAAGCCTATTTATTCTTTGCTGTGATTTTTAAACAGTTTGAAACATTTGTGAACTATATTTAGTAGAAGAGTCTTGCTGGCATGGGTGTTCATGAAGGTGTGTTAATGTTCAGCCACCAGTGTTGATGGTTTTATATTTGCAGAACCTTTTGTCTCTGCTAAACCTGGCTTTTGGAGGAGATGGAAGACATCGGTTAGCTTTGCAGGCTGTGTCATGCCTGCAACAGTTGTGCATCCTCTTGAGAAGCAGACTTAACTTTCACAGAGATCCAAGTTTTTCTTCCACGGAGCAAGGTAGGTATTTTTAAATATTTGAAATACTGTTGTGTTTCTACTTCAGGTAAGAATCTATAAAATTATTCAAATAGAAAAAAAAGCCAACCCGCAGCTTTATAGCAAATGTAACCTTGTGAAACTGTTTTGCTAAATGATGGTGTTCTGTACTATTTATGTTAGTAAATATGTGTGACTCTCCGTTCATCAGCTTTTCCCAGTATCCAACTACTTGTATGTCAGCAGGAGAGGGATTTTTAACTAAAACTATATGAAATCTGTAAAATAAAAGTGGGCAGAGTTTCAGAAAAGTTTTCAAGCTAACAGTGTGTAACAATCTAGCTATTGATTTTATTAGCTATGTTAACTTTCTTTTTTTATTCTGATGGCAGAAAATAGTTTAATCATTGTTTTTAGATTTTACAGTCATTGGGGCTATTTCACAATGTTTTAATGCTGAGATTTTGTAGATTAGTTATAGTGATCTTCCTGTTTCCATTTTGTCAGCTGAATTTAATCAATTTTGTTTCTGTAAATTGGTAGTCTGGTTCTCTTAAGATTGCCACTATATTTGATGTCTCAATAAATTATATTGGCTGTTTCTTTGCTAATTCAGTTATAACATCAACAAATCCAATAGCCTTAGTCAGACATTATGTTTGTATTTTTAAAAATCAAGATTTATGATTCAACTCTAATTTTCAGTGGTTTTGCCTTAGAATTGAGTTTTCAAACTCTGCTACTTGGCAGTGATAGGTTGTTCTAGGTCACCAATATTTACTTGGTGTTTTCCATATCCTACCTTAGTTACTTTTACTTCACTGCGTAGTATATTTCAGAATAATGGATTCCACTAATGGAAAATACATGATTTGTGTTATATAAAGGCACAGCTTCCCAGAATTCATCTGTATCTTACGGTCAAGAAGCAAGAGGTCCCCTTCGTTCTCAGAATCCATCACCTGGAAGTAGTAGCCCTCGGCCATCTGTGATTGGACGGACAGTTCAGCGTCCTAGAGGAGATGGTCAAGATTGGGATGCAGCATCTTCCAGGTGAATAAGATAAGAAAGAACTTACACTTCAATTAAAAAATTCTTAATATAGGATTATATCATCAGCTCCTTGTCAGCGTGTGGGATGACGTGAGAGTTTTGTTAACCTGTAAAAATTCAAACCATGCTAATGAGTTAAAGTTAGTTCTTTAAGTGGTGTTTAAGAATATATAAGATCAGTTTTACCTGCTACATTTTGTACCCAATCAATATTTGAATGACATCTCTTAGAACCAATTGTTATTGCTTGTGCATGTATTTGTAAGGTGCAGAAAAGCATTTATTCAGACTATTGCTGTAAAGTCAGGGATTTTTCTTTTTCTTCAACGGATGACCCCATAAGTTCTTATAAGCTGAATGGCCGTCCCATAGGTAACAGTGTACGGTATTGTCAAATGCTGTATAAAGATTTCCCTTAAAGTCTTTAAACTTTGTTCTTAGATCTGACAACAAATTTCAGTTGTATATCATCTAAAAATTGAACTCCTATATGAAATTATCAATTGCCTGTATACCCTCAAAATTTTGAGGTTGTGGTTTGTGTGTGGTTTTGCGACTCATCTTGGCACAACAGACTTAAAGCTACCCTTCAAGAACCAATGTCTTTTAGCGCACAGGAATTTAAAAGTTCTTGTGAATCCTTACTGTGTGCTTGTTGGTAGTTCTTTTGAGTCTCTATGGTATATTGGCTTAGTGATAGGGTAAATCCTAGGTATTCAAATAGACTGTGGTATTACAGATGAGAATAGCTCATGTAGTTAATTGTAAATGCATCTTGAGAGTCGTTATATCAAGAGGTTACTTTTACTCATCTTGAGTCTAATGTATTCATTTTTTATTATGCAACTAATATAGCAATGTAAATGAACTCAAGGCTTTATGCATTCTGGGACCTGACCATTTTCCGCAGTTGAACAGTTAACAGTTAATAGTAGCTGGCGTATATTGTGCAAGAGATAGGAATGGCCTGGCTATCAGCGCAGTAAGGAAATCTGCTTAAGAGTAAGCACCAGTTAAGGCCATGATGAGACATCTACAGACCAGGGAGTGGTAATTTATTAAAAGGATAAGGCCATATTATGAGCTGTTCATGACTGTACACTTTTATCTTCTTGCATCCTGTGTGCTGCAGTAGAGCTGCTCACCGCCCATGAATCCCATTTCTTACAAAGATGTAATTTATTCCAGAGACAGCATAAAGAAAACATGATGTTGAATAGCAAATATGATAGAGGGAAATGACTATAGTGTTGCTCTGACATTGCCGATTTTGGTATGAAAGAGCTGCTTTTAGTGAATCTTGTCTTTTTCAACATAATTGTAATATAAATTATTTGTTTATTGCCATTTTATATGTAACTCTTCTTTTTCCTTGTTCTTAAATCTTGAGACTCTTCAATCTATCTGTTTGTCTGTTTCAAATTCTTCCTGGAAACTTAACCTTTCCTCCTCTGAATTGTTTTTACGATTGATACCTCTCCTTCCTTACCCTCTGGTAAGTGCATTCAGCCACTACGTATTGCTGAACTCTTCTATTTTGCTTATAGTCTTCTATTGACCTCTTAAAACCAGTTGGCTGTTAAATTCTTAACTGCTATTCTTTAGACATCTTTTACATTTAGTTAGACAATATAAAGTAATGCAGTCATGCCACAATTCAGTTTCTTCAGCTTGTTTAATAGTAAAAAAAGCAACCAAACAAAAAACCACTATAAAAGACATACAGGTTTTTAAAGCAATTCAAGATTGCTGAATATTGTTTAGGATAAGAAAAGACATTAAAAAAAATTTGTTCCGAGTTGTATTAATTATAATGCAAATAGATTCTTTTTGAAAGCAGTTGGAAAATAATAAAATTATGAACTATATCTAGAGCTCATAATTAAAAATCATGTATATAATTGTGTATATTTTGGAATATATATTTGGTCGCACTTAAGGCATTCTTGAACAAGGGCATATTTTCTGTTTTACAGTGGACAAAGAACTCTTGCAGGCTTAAACATATGGCACACTTACTTAATTCTCCTTCTAAGGATTCTCGTGGCTAGCGACATAGAATGGTTTTAATGTAGTAGGTATAGTTCAGACTGAAATTTGATTTAGTAAGTGGCCTAGTTTCAAGCAACTGATAAGACTTAGTTCATCAAAAATAATGTTTCAAATCAACTGATTTTTCTCTCATAATATCGTATTCATTGCATGTGTATTTCTTCCAGTACACATTTCTAAGTGCATTTGATGATGACTGCCAAAACAGTAGGCATTCACTCGTAATGCTGCTGGTTCTGACATTTTAAAAACCCAGCCAAACAAAATCCCCCTCTTCCTGCAACACTGGGTGGATAGCAAAGAAAGACTGGAATGGAAGGAAGGATATGCATTAAGGAAGGAGGACATTAAAATACTTGCTGCTATTTTTAACATCTATGCATATACGGGTTTTCTCTTTACAAGAGTTAACTACGTCTCTTCTTTTGTCTGTTGTTTTAAGTGGAAACAGTACTCAAGCAAATGCAAACTCCAGAATCCCTCTGCATTCCCCACTTGACGTAGGACATATTGACCTACCAGATATTGAAAATGAGGACACTTTGGAATTACAGATGAAGCAGCTTAGCCTTCCTCAGTTTTGTGTTTCCGTCTTGGAAAATGCAATACCTCTTCTAAGAACAGGTGAGAAAGTTCTGAATTAAGTATTTCACTTATGTATCCTTCCCATCTTTAGCACAAAGCTTTTAAGAAGTTGGTATTATGAGGAGAGTACCTCCAATAAATAAGGTATAGATGATTACCGTTATAGCTTGTTATAACGGTTCTTTTCTAGGGAATTTGTTCAGGTCGTAAAGCTCGAATCTTCTGGTTGATTTCCAGAATTGCTGCAGAGGTTTCAAGTGCTTTTTACTGATGGTGGGAAGTAGTGGTAGGAAGAAGTGGTTGTGTGGTGGAAAAATGGTGTGCCTGAATAAGATGCCATTCAAGGAGATAAAAAAATAACCACACTTAACAAAATGTGTTCTGATCCCTTTGAGCATAGAGTTTTCCTCCTGTTCAAGAAATAATAAACAAAAATTCTGGGGAAAGGTTTGTTTTTGTTCTTATGCATGCAGTAACAAATTATAATTATGTTTTAAGAAACATAAGTAATGATACTCTCATTGCAACTAATGATTTTTATTTTAACTTACAAAGGTTCTAAATTAGAAAGCCTTTTTGAAGGACAGTCTTTTTTGCTGTTAGTTTGTCTAAAATAGTATTTAGTTGTAAAACAATGTCACTCAAAACAGATATTGGTAAACGTGGTAAGGTTTCCAAATACAGGATCTGGAAATGTGTACCTATCTATGACTAGAATACTAAAACTTTTTTTTTTAATGTACCTGTCAACATTTCCTGAGCTGGGCAGAGGCTTAACTTATAAAAATTGTATGAAATATGTATGAAACTTCCATTTACTATTGTTTTCATAAGTGTTTATAACTTTTTATGACTTTCTGTTGTGTCACAAAATTCTAATTTACTTGTGTATTTCATGGTAATATCAGCATTAATCTGTGTCTGCAGGAAAATTATTCAATCCTCATTTTTTTGGTAATAAAACAAACCAAAATGAATAAAAGTTTTGTTTTCCCCTTTCAGAATAGTGATGTTTAAATATTAATTCTTCAGAAGCACATTCATGACTAATGGCATATGCACTCTTATTTATAATGTAAAACTGCAGAAAATGTATTTTCTATCTTTTCCATTTCTAGCGCATGTCACTTCAAATCTGCAGAATTAAAATATAGTGAATTTTTCCATCTTTCAAGACTCTTTCTTTGCATCTTATCATAAACTAAAGTAGTTTTGTTTTCAGATAAAGTTGATCTTTGTTTCTGTTGCCCTCAGTTTTTTTACACTTTTTAAACTACTAGATCACATTTCTTCTTTCTTCCACTTTGCTGTAATGAGACATAGATTGTAAGCAAACTAATATTTTTATCCTGTTGCCATTGATCTGAAATCCTGTTATCTGAAGGCACGCTGTGATACTGTGAGACAGTAACACACTGTTTCTTGTGTGGTTACATTTTCTGAATTACTTGCTTCAGTAACATCAACAGTTATAGTGTAAATTTTCTTACTGTTTAAATTACTGGGTAAAGGAAAAACAGTAAGCTTACTGTAAAATTCACTTGCTTGTATTTTACAATATAATGTATATTTCAGTTAAGCTCAAATTCTGTTCCTTGTGGAGGTGTTCACTGGAATTTTTCTTCCTTTGTGCTGATCTGTCTTGTGAGAGAAGTTATTTCAGAAATCAGTAGTGGTGTGGGTTCTTTGGTGGTTCTTTTTTTCCCCATCAGTTTGAAGCTAATATACTAGTCTACAGTTCAGTGTTAATACTGCGTGTCTTAAAGACAATTATTTAAAATTGAACAGCAAAAGATTTGTTTTACAGTCATTGGTTATATCTGTCTTACTGTGCATTTAGTAATAATGAACTCTTAGCACATACTAATTGCCACAGGTGTTGGGAAATTTTCCTGGTATATTGATGTAAGAGTATGGTGGAATGAACTTGCATGTCTGTAGATCATGACAACTACAGCAAAGTGTTGTTGCAGATGCTATGTTTAGTTATTGACTTAAAAATATTTCTGAAACTGTAACTCAAATTAAGACCACCATTTTTTATTACTTGCATTATAATGGAGAAATTTATTAAGGCACCTTTCAAATGTTTTAAACACAGAAATTTGATTAAGAATTTGCAAGATAATGGTGAAGAGAGAAAAAGTGCTTTTTGGAGTTTTCAGGCCTATACGCTTCAAATTGGCAACATTTTGCCTAAAATAAATGTAAACAGCACTTCTGTGAGACAGGAAAAAACAAGATTTCAAAAAGGCCCTGTGCCATTTTCTGCCATATGCTCACTCAGAGCAGATCACTTAGGCTGCAAATTGCATGAGCTGTTGTCATTGTCACTACATAGGTAGTGAGACACACACACACACACACACAAAAAAAAATATATAATTTTTTCCTCAAGTATATCAACAAGCCTTGTACAACGTATAAAATCTACAAAACATAGAAAAAGTGACAAAGAAATTAATGCTCAATCATAACAAGCAGTAGAGCTTGTTTTTGTTTTTTTTTTTAAACAGATTTTGAAGGATGAAAAATTTTTAGGGTAGTTAAATAAATTGGAAATTCAATGGTGTTGTGCGAAATCAATCCATGGTTTTAAATAGAAACCTACCATCAACAAGTAACTAAGCCAACAGTTGCACTAAATTGGGTATTTGGGGAAAACTGTCACTGTATGGTTCTCTAGGATGCCAGACAATTTTGACATCCTCTGTTGTATGAGGTTAAAAATATTTGGTCTGGGTCCAGATATTCTGCCGCTTTCTTCATGAAACCTTCTAACCTTTGACTGCTTTGCTATTGTCTCATAGTTGGGGATTATTGGGGTGGAAGATCTGTAACCTAGCTGTCTGGGTGGTGGAAATACGTGACTTTATTCTGAACTTTGACAAAGTCCAGTAGTTGGATTTTCAGCTGCTATAAAGTTGCATGCTTTACATAGCACATACGTACATACTATAGTACATAACTAGTACTATAGGATTTAAGGAAATGCAGCCTTTTTTGAAGTATATGATTGCTTTAATGTCTTCTGTTGTGATTTTGGCTAGCTGTTGTCTTCTGTGATTCAGAGCTATTGGTAATTGAGGGCAGTTAGCATTAGTTCAATAGAAGTGTGTAGGAAAACTAAAATATCAGAATTTCAGATTTGGGATAATCCCTTCTTCAAAATGGTGTTTTCTGAATATCATACTACAGTATTTTGTCAGTATTTGAATTTATCCACTCATTTGTATACCTAGGTAGTAGGAGAGTGACGATGGAAGTTCTTGAATTGCTTGTTGAAGACATGTTCCTTATCGGTGATGCTATTTCTGAAAATGTTTGGGAAGATGATAGCCTTTTTGCATTGGAATTGGTAAGATTCTTCAGGCCTTGATCAGCCATATTTAACAGTCTGCTTTTATAAGCCTCTGACATTCTCTGCAGTGATTCGTGCACATATCTAATCTTCTTCTGAGCTACCCTTTTGAAAATCTTCAGTAGTTTTATCGCTAGTTCTATCACTGGCACATTCTTTTTATTTTAAATGTAAGTTCTTTTACCAGGTAATACTTGAAGTTTCACCTCAAGAAAATAAGTAATGAATTTTGTCTTCTAGTGGAAGGCTGTTGAGCAGCCATTGAGAGAAACGTGTAAGGAAGGGGATCTGAGGGAAAAGTGTTGACTACGAATGTTGGGAGGCCAATTTGATATAAATGACAACTTTCACTTTCTTTAGTCCTTACAAACTATCTGTGTAAAATTAGGGAGATAATTGTTTAGATCCAAGGCTGGAATTGTAAGATACATGGTATCCATTTCCTAGACAAAACCTATTGATCTCTGCACAGATTTCAGCTATCCTTAACTCTGTTGCTTGGCTGGGAAAGAAAGGAGAAGGTTTTTTGTCCCGGGAGACATTCAAAGCATTAAGGTGCTGTTGATCAAACAATTTAAATTGCTGGAAATACATACCTGAAAACAGCTGAGAGTTGTTATATACATGAAATATCAAATTAGTGAATTACAGATGAAGTAACAATGGGCGACTTGCTTTTTTGAAGACAACTGAAAGCTGAAACCTAAGCCAGCATGGCTTATGCATGTAACATACTAGAGTTGCAGACTGAAACTTGTCTAAAAACTTGAGCTAAATGTAGTCTTAAATGCACATGACTAAAGTTAGATTTCTTGAAAATACCACTGAATATGAAACAATGGTATTGCAATAATTATTAATTAATATATTAATGTAGGCTTCCCTATTCTCTATTTTACAAATGCTGATATTTACATTTATAGGACCTAGCAGCGAATGAGAACTTTTTTCTCTGAATTTAGTGTACTGATCTGTCAAAATAATTGATCAACATCAAGTCAGTAGTGAAGATTCCTTGCAGAACATTAAATCGAAGAAGCTTAATATATTTTGTCTAGTTATTGTATGACCTGAGTCAGTACATTCCATTGCATGTAAATCTGTCAAACTACAGTAGAAGCTGTGAGCATCATCTCACGTACATCATACTGATTGATGTTAGTAGGATAATGTTTATTTCCAAACTACTAACAAGCAAAACTCTGCAAATAAGCCGGGTATTTGTAGACAATTATACTGATTTAAAAAAAAAAAGAAAAACAAAAAAAAAATTGCTGATACAACATTATTCCATTGTTAGAACTTTGAGATTTATTAATAAAATACTTTTCAGATATAAAAATCACCTCCCATTGAAAGTTATTAATCTGCATCAATTTGTGATGCAGAGCTGGACTGTGCAGTGCAATTCAGTAAAGCTAATTTTGATAAAGCAATTGCAAGGCAGGAGATAAAAGACAACTCTTTATCTTTCTTACTGTTTGAGTAAATAAAAAGTAACTGAATGGACAATTTTAGAAAATAACTGTTAAATTTACCTTTATATTATTCAGTACTGTATCAAATAATTATTTTTTTTTAAACAGAAGTAGACTGTTTTTAGAGTTGTTAGGCTTCAGTGCTTAGAAAATATTATTCTTCTTTGTGTTTTGTATAAGCTCCAAGGGAAGGAGGTCATGTTTCTTCTGTCTAGGAAACTTGAAAGCATTCCTTGTGTAACTATTGCTTTATGTTCATTTGTCTAATTTTAAAACTCTTCACTGGAATATCTTTGTGAAAAATACCTATTTTGGAAATCCCATGCAAAAATACTTAGGTAAAATACACACAGTTACAAACTTATGTGTTTATGCTTCCTTCCTCCCAATTAAAGTTCTTACTGTTTTCCAGTTTTGTCATGTGTACTTAAGCGCAGTTTGATTCTGCCATGTCAAAAAATTAGGTACTGCAGATTGCCGTAACCCCTCTGCTTTTTTGGAGCAGATGACTGAGACATCCCTGTCTGAGGGAGGAATACATTTTTTGAATCTACTGTTGATTTGAGACTCCATGGCAGAGAGAAACTTAGTTTTTTCAACTTCTGAAGAGGAAATTGAATCCTTTTCATCTTACTGTGTAATAACATGTGTTGATAATTACATTTAAAGACTGGTTTGATTTAGTCAATTGCTTCTTGTCATTTTCTTCCACTTCAACTCTGTTGAGCCAGATAAATAGTACTTAGTTACTTAACAGTGATTATCAATTTCTGGAATTAATAAGCCAAATCTCACATGTGCTATTGCCTTCTTAATCATTATTTGGCATTCCAAAACTGGCAACTGAAATTAATTTTACCTTTGTTCTAGTGTCCTTAAGTACAAAGCTGGCTCTTTCAGGTGACCAAAATTCTAGAAACTAATTTTGTTTTCTTCAGTGCCAATGAGCTGGGTTTATTCAAATGACAGTGATTCTCAAGTAGGATTTTACATAATCTGAGAAATGTGCTGCTCTTTCCTTTGAGAATGAATAGGCATAAAAAACATTTGATGTTCTCAAGGTTGGGATTGTGGGTTGTTTTTTTTCTTTCCTTTAATTTTCTTTTTTTTAGTTTTACAGTAAAGCTTTATCAGCAGGTTCAAACCAGCTCTTAATATTTCTGTATTAAAAGTGAACTTCAAAATAGTTAAAATTCCAGAAGTTCAAAAGCAATTAAGGGGGGGGTGGGGAGTAACCAGTAATGGGTAATTACTGACCAAAGTATTCAGAACTGCAAGTGACAGTAGAGTGAGGTCTAGAACTAATGCCCAATTCTGTTAAGATGACAAACAAAATGCTGTGTATTTTATATCATTTCTGCATCTTTACATTATTTTGTATAACTGGCATAATTAATGATGCTGTGAGTGCTGTATAAACACGGTAAAGATACAGTAATGTTTCAATTATTCCTAATGATTGTATTACTGATTTTGTTTTCAGAAAGACAAATTGCTTCTGGTCTTAGGTTTGCTTGGAGAAACTATATTATATCACAAAAACAATACAAGTACAGAGCAGCCCGAGATGATGTTGGTGCATCACAGAATGTCATTTATTAGCATTTCACTCTTCACTGTTAGATTGCTGCAAATACTTCTCCCTGTAGAAAAGGTATGCCATCACTAATTTAAAGTAATTGTCTTTTGATTTTTGCATTTTAAGAGGGCAAAAAGTGATATTTTCCTCAGTGGTTTAATACTGGGAGAATAGCCTCTGGACAGAGAAATTAAGCTGATATGCATTGGCTGATGTACGATCACAGAAGGCAGCCTTGCCCATTCTTCAGTTATTGGCGTATTCTGCAGAATCTGCAGATGCCAAGTCTTCAAAAAATATTTTTAATACTTTTTTTTAATGAGTTCTTGAAACTCAATCTTGTTTTTCCTGCTGTAGTGTTTTTTCTGGTATGATGCATGGTTTGCAAAGCTATGCTGCCCCCTGCTTGTTTATAGTACGCATGCAAGTAAGACTAGAACTACATAATGTTTAAATCATTACTCTTAATCTGATGGAACATAGTAAGCAATTACGTTTCTTACATTTTAGTGATTTTAATTATTCTTTGCTTCCAATGTTTTTTAAAAGAACTTCTGTTGTAGCTCTTGAGTTGATTTTTTTTTTTTTTCCAGTTTCTTTCAGATGGGGGTGTCTGATGTTTGGAATTTTTTTTGGGATGGGAAGTGTTCAAAGATGTTTAAACCTGTATGGGTTTACATTTTTGGGGGATCAGTTTTTATTGCAGTGTAGCTCTTTTTTAGGCATTCTTCAATATGAGTAGCAGTTTGATTTTCTGTTACAGGCTTTTGTCACAAGTATTAAATCTTTTACTATTAATATAAGTAGTCTTTTGTACCTGCAACTAAGTGTAAACATACTGATCTAATGACTCTTTATCATTTTTGTTTTTGTGTTCTTATGCACACAATACAAAATTTCAATTCTGTATATGACAGGAGTTGGAAAAAAGTTACTGTATTTGAGGTCAAAATTTTAATTGAAAGAACACTGAAGACTTGCAGTAAAAAAAAACAAAACCAGCAACAGAAACCCCAGTTCTTAGTATGTGATATTACTACGTGGAATTGTAGACAGCTTTTTATTAAAGACAGAAATAGTCGTGGTCTGTGTATTCTCTGCCATCTAGTGGTTAGACAGTAAATTGACCCTGGCCAGTGGTGTGTGTGGTTGTTAGCGCTGTGGCTGGATCATACGTAACTTTTGTGACTGGTTGTATGTCTGACATCTAATGAACTCTCACTTTTTAATTAAAAAAAAATTCTTCATACAGAACTAAATTGATATGTGTTTCTTTCTCTAATTTTTAGGTAGCAACAATAGTGATTGTACTTGTTGAATGACTACAAATGCTGTTGTTGGTTTAACTGTATTTTCAGGCTGTTATTGTGACAATTGTTTTCTTTTTCAAAGGCGAGTAAAGTTGTACAAAAGAGTTTGCTGAACGCTTTATTTCTTCTCTCTCTGGACTTGTCCTTCTCCTTGGAACACCCAAGCATTCATGAATCCGTTGCAGCCTATCTGGAGCAGATGAGTACTGAGAACTACAGTATTTATAAACAAGCTTCAGAAGCTGCGTATTCGATCGAATGCACTTGTAGCTTTATGACTGAAGTTCATAAGAAGGTGCAGAATTTTATTATATAAAATATTTCCTGTAGACAAATTTCTTTCCTCCCCTTTCTCTGTGGTAAAAACTATAGTCTAGCATAGCCGAAGAAAATCTGTAAGCATAAGTATTCTGTACTTTCCAAGATGTAGTTAATTTATATTTGTTTTCACTCATACTGCTTATGATGTTTGTAAAAACAAACAAAAAAAACCCCCAAAACAACAAAAAAAAACCCCAAAAACCTTATCCTAAGTAAAAACAGAAATAAACTTGTGGAGATTGGAATTGGGCATAAGACCTTTTATGGGCAAAGAAGTAAGAAAGAAGTAAATACTCATTTAAATATATATAGTGTGTGTGTATGTTGCCCAGTATTTAAATAATTCAGAAAATTTTAATTCCCAACTACTTGGCAATTGTAGCTCTAATAAACAACTACTTCTAGACTGTGTGATATTTGTCTGGTTTTGTTATGAAGGAAACTAGTAAACTGTGCTTTATTAGTTAAGAGATTCTAGCACAGAACGGAAATACTCTTCTCCATTATCCAAATGGACAAGTAATAGTGCAAAACACTTGTTCTGTTGATACTAAAATAAATAAATAACATACAGCAATATAAATGTAGTGCTATCTTAAATCTGAGTTAATCTATCATCCTTTATATAGGCAGGTTCTGAACTTAATAAAAGCAATACTTTGCTCATAAAATACTGTTTACAATGAAGTTAACTCCATCACATTTAAATGGCTCATGTTTAATGCATTTGACATACATTATGTATTAAGACATATATTCTTAAATTTAAAAAAACCCAAACTTGTCTTCAATATTAAGTGAATTGTTAAAAGTTTAATAGTTAAATCTCTCATTATACTCTTCTCACATAAAATGCATATTGATTTAAAAATAATAATTTGATTAAAAGCATAAAGTATTCAAGGATTAGTCTATTCTTGGGTGTTTTAGAAAGAGTTTTGAACAGAGTTGTGGTATTTATGCTGTGAAATGTTAGACATACATTATTCCCATTGAGTTTATAGAAGTTTGTTTGAATTCAGCAGTGGAATGGTTTTCAGCTCCTAGGAATAGGTTCTAAAATTTGTTTGAAATCTATTGAATTTGTTAATGAGATTTATCATAAAACTTTGTGAAAGGCTGAACCAAACCCTGGTTAATAGATGTATTAAATGATGATAAATTCTGAAAGATTATGCAATAACATTGTAAACTTTTAGAATTGCTAATTCTGATAGTTTCTTTCTCTTAATTTTACTTCTCAGGGAGACAAGAATCTTTCTGAATTAGTAGAACTGGCAGATCAGGCCTTGAGTAGTCTGCCTTACCATCAACATTTTCCCTTGCTTCAGGAATGCATTTGCATGTGCTCAGATCTGTAAGTACATTAGTATGTAAAATTCTTACTTGAGAAAATACAATCCTTTTTATGGATAAACATTCTCAAGTAGAAGCTCAACTTGTTTATTCCTTGTACTTGAACAGCTGTTTTCTTTTAGTCATTGAAAAGTCTCTTCTAAATAATTGGTGTCATTCTGTAGTGGATTTCTTGAAAATCGAATTTCAGGTGCTAAAAACCGAATGTTTTATTCGTTTCTATGTATAAGCTTTTATGATTTTTGTATATAAAGTTACTATGTTATTTATAAAGAAACAGTCTTAAAATACTTTGACCTGCCTTTAAAACTTTTTTTTAATTCCTTTGTTCCAAGTGTATTTGTGTAACTTATTTTACTTTCAGAAATCCTAAAGGACTTATTTTATTGTAGATGCTGTATATCACAATATGGCATCTCATTTATTAAACAGCATGTTTTTATTGTTTTTTAGATTTTCCGTGTCTCTAGTTTAGAATTTAACTTACCCTGTGGTGCCTGGAAAAGTTCTGTATTGAACACTTTATTAGAAATACAAAATCTTAATTTTATACTGGTTCAGAATTTGACTTTAGGGATTTTTTTCAAAGTAAACTACTTTTAAGACCTCTCTGATATTTTTTTTTTTAATTATGAAATGTTAAAATGCTTTTCAGTGTTCTAATGCTTTTAGAATTTATTATTGTTTGATTACTGTCTCAGGCAACAGGAGATTCACTTCAGTTTTTTTAACTAACGTAAGTTCACTTTGTGATACTGAGATGGGCTTTTACCTCTAAAAGAAAAAAATTCTGAAAGCATAGAGATTTTTTTTATAATCGTATACCATGATATAAGGAGCCTATTGAAACTCAATAGAATTTTATGTTTTCAGATGAACACAAATATTTGTCAGGCTTCTAATTTTGATGAGAGAATTTTGAAAAACTACGATCTTTGATTACCTACATGTAGAAAAAGAAATATAAATGTACAAATGTGAAGATTGATACTATGATTTTGGCGAATATGTTGAGATCTCTGAACTTTGGTCTGTCAAGTAATTTTTTAGGATGTATACCTTTTCAGGAAGTATTTTGCAGAGATTATACTCAAATTTAACAGGAAATTTTTTGTAGACATCTTTGGGTACTATAAAATAAATAATAGTTAAATTATTTTTTTTTCATTTTTAGTTGGAAGTCTGCCGATGCTAACTCATTGCTCCAGGCTGAGGGTCAGAAGGTGCTTCTCCGTCTATTGTCTCATCCTTTGTTGAATATAAAAACCGAAGCCTATCACTGCTGTTTGGAAGTGGTTAAGGTTAGAACTAATGCTTAATGCTCTTGGTGTTGGGCTAAATAATGCGTGTTATATGATTTCCTCATTAAAAGCATTTTTAATGCAGATACTGTTTACCATGTTATATGCTGTGAAATCTGTAAGTCCTTTTATGTACTCATTTTTTTAAAACCTTAATTTGTTGGTGGTGGTTTTTTTTGGGGGGGGTGTTTTTGTTTTGATTTTGTTTTATATGGATATTTTGTCACTGCCTTAGTTTTTTATAAAAATAGCCCAAGGCGTAAAAAGTGTGAACTTCCTAAAAGTGTAACTGTGCTCTATATTAAGAATGGCAACATCATATTCATCAGGTCATTTTAGGTATTCAGTAATATTGGCTCACAAAATAAGAATCACTTTTCTATTTTGATATAACACTTTGTCATAATTCTTATTTTCTGTAATGGACATCAGCTAAACTTATTGTACTTATAGTACAATTCACTAACGCACAAAGATTCTGGAGCTAGTCTTTCGCAAAAAACCCCAACAACCCTACTGCATGACACTTGCATCTTTTTGTGAGATTTTTACCTGCCTGTTTTAGATTTGCTTATTTTAAAGTAAAATCAAACAACATAAAAAGTTTGTCAGATTTCTTTCACTATTATTTAAAATAAAACCAAAATCACTTGGTATTTCTTAGTACTGTGTAGCAGCAGGAATTTTTATCAGTGATCTATAAAGATGGTGGTTTTTTCAGGGCTGTAATGTTTAGCTTTCAGAACTGTAGTTTCCCAAACTGCATGGAGAAAGCCTTTCACTGGATGACAACTTCAGCATTCTATAAAACAAGATGTAGTAGTGGAGACTATCTTGAATTTTAAAACTAACCAACTTAATTTTTACTGAAGGACTGTTTAGGTATTCATAATATTGCAAAGCCTGTGTCTTCAATCTGCCACGGAGTACACTTTCTTCTTCATCCAAAAGTTTTATATGAAATCTGTACGTTTGGCCTTCAGGAAGATAAGAACGAGGTACTGTGTTTAGTAGCTATATTTATAAGTTGCTGTGCATGCAAAGTAGGTGTTAATATTCTCCATGGTGGTCTGAGGCTTACTTGAAGTTTTTACTATATATGTTTTCTTGTATATGGAAAAGCTATGCAAACAGTGAAGTTGTAGTAAATGACGAGATTTTTTTAATCATGAATTCAGAGACAAAATAATGCTCTATGCATAGGATCTATTAAATGTAATAATGACCAATGAAAAATAAAATAAGCTAAGTTTTTAAATCTTTTCCTGTAATATATTCAGCCCTAGTAAAATATGCATGTGATGAAATAGTACGTATTATGGAGAACATGAAGTCTCAAGTCTTTGTAAAGGTGGGATGACCTCTGAAATGTGTGCATTGGTTGAGGAGCAAAAAGATGTTTTAAATCTGCAATGTCTTTGCTGTAAAAACATATTTCATCACTACAAACACATCTTTGTTTAAATTTAATTACCTGAGTATTATACAAGTGTTTTATAGTATTATCGAATAGGACCAAATTTCCATTGGGTTCATTTATATGCATGAATGTGTAAACTATATCCACTATTTCCTAGCTTACATATAAAGCTATGTAGGGAGTTCTGAGGAAGGGAAAAATCACTTAGGTAATTTGTAACTACTTTATAGCTGATCTATAAGGTCCCTACAGTCAGGTGGGAAAGAACATTGACTAATAATTTTTATTTATTTATTTTTCTAGCTTGTCTCCTGAAAAGAGATTTTTTTTTTTAACACAGTACAGTGCACAAGTCCATTTAGAAGTGATTTTTTAGATGTTAGCATTTTAAAAGGAGAAGTAAAAAATCTTTGATAATGTGCTGTGTATTTGTATTTGTACGTAATTTATCTTTTCCACGGAAAGCATTTATTTTGTTTGACTACTCCCTTGGATGCCTTATGAAAAAGACTGCCAGTTTTCTCTCTTAGTGATTGGTCAAGCATAACAAATAGACTTCAACTGATATTGAATTTCAAAAGATCGTTGAGACAGAGAATCCATGTTTACAAAATTATCTCATTTTGTTCTCTTTACCTTATAATGCATTCTTATTATTCTAACAAAATATGTAATGAAGATCATGTCCAAGCATTTTTTTTTTTTTATTTCTTGGATGTATATCTGCTACTTAAGTTTTCATAAAGCATCAGTTTAATCTTTCAGGCATGTGAAAATGAGAAGAACCTTGTATTCAAAGGTTGGGCTTAAGATTTGCCATGTGATTTTACAAATCCAGTCCCTTAAAGACAGGCTAGAATGATATTATTAAAGGCTGTTCTTGTTGTGTTGGGTGAGAGGATTTTTAGTTCTGGCATAAAATGCAGGGGTTTAGCTGCTAAAGGTAGGTGTTTTTACACTATGTAAGGAAGAGTGAGTTTTGAGAAGCTGTTTTCTTTCCCCTCCGTTCCCATTGTAGTAATAAATGAGCAAGTAAATACTTTAATATTGCATATAGTATACATTACATACTGTATACAGGATACATCAATACAGTATAAGTGTATGCCTTTTTTTCCTTTTTGATAAAGAGCTTCAGATTAATTCAAGTACAATTTGAAATGTTTGGTAACCTTCTTAGTTTGACTGTTTGCCTCAAGGAAGTGAAATGACCATGTAACAGGCTTTAAGTCTCCTTTCTTCCTGTATCTTCAGAAGTGTATCGTAAAGACTGAGAATGAAACACCCTGGAAATGTTGAGTCAGGAAAGAAATGAAACAAAATTCGTTTCTCCTGCAGGGTAGAGGAACAAATAGGTGTATAAGTTGAAGTAATGATTTATTTTGTTTCAGAGAGGACAAACTAGAGTTCTAAGGGGAAAATGATTAGGTGCTATTTAGGCAGAACTATTTGTATGTTTTCTCTGAGAAGCTTTTCTAACAACTTAATGTTTAGTGTGACTGACAATTTAAAAGTAGCATTCTGCAGTGACAATATTTTGTCTGTAGACCCTTTCTCTTTGAGATGTTTTTGTATAACATTTCCAATTATAGCATTGAGAAACTGACACATCTGTGGTTTCATTAGTTTCTTTTTTTTTTGTTGTTGTTGAGCAGGTGAACTCTACAGCCAAGGCCATTCTGATGCATCTATTGCAGGGACGATTAGTAATGGCAGTATTGACTTGGAACAAGTTTATTGAGGCCCTCTATCCTGTCATTCCTGTTTTACAGGTACTTCTAAGTGCTTTCATCTGAATTTGATGTATGAAATCATGTAAACAGCAATACTGTCATGTTAAACAACAAACAGAATACTCACCTAAGTAGCAGGTGGAAAATAGATTAAGGGTAATATACCTACACACTTGTTTTGTCATATGTCAAATGGAGACATGTTTTATAGGGGTCCTAATGCCAGTCAAAGTTACTCCTTTGAATTTGTAGACAAATTTTAGCCTGGTATTACTAGAATGTGAATCTTTGAAACGTTGTAGTAGAAATCAGCAAGTATTGACTGGGACTTAAATGGTTTGAAGATACGAGTGGATAATCCAAGTATAGACTAAAACATTGCGTGCTTTGCAAAATTAGTTAATAATTATTAGAATGTCCCCCATATCTTAAACTTGAAAGTTGTAACTCCTCTGTGATGATAATATAGTTTTCCGATCAAGTATGCGCTCAATAAATAGCAATAGGTGTAAGCGGTATTTTCTGTGTATTTTGGTGTTTGGTTTTTTGTTTGTTTGTTTCCAGTATTATAGAAGTATCAACAGTCAGTATTATCCTTAGACCTTAGTCTTCATATCTGTGATAATGTGCAAATTTGCTTTTTGTTGTCTTTACTCTTGGCTTGATCTAATGGGAACTTTTCCCTTCCTTAATCTGATTTTCAGCCTAATTGCTCCATCCAAATTCTTTATTGTTTTTTCTTTAGTGCTAGAAATTTCCCTTCTATGATCTGCCTGTAGTCTTCCAGATTAGGTATTTTACTGTACCTATCTGATGTCTTTTTTTTCCTGATGTCTCTTTTTTTGCCTTATTTCTGTCTTTTATTTAACTTGGCTAATACATCCAAGTATACTTTTTGTCTTTTTTTTTCCCCCCCAAAATACCACTCTTGATAATTATACCTGCTTATTTGTATCACTGCTGTATATTTGTTCGTTGCCTGCATGTCAGTATTACCATAAGTTGGAAAACCTGCTTATGTAACTTAAGACCTTACATAAACTGCACAAAAATTGGGGCAAAAATGGGGAGAAGTTGCAAATAAGATAGGCCATGAAATAGAAGGCTCAGACAGAAAAATATGCAGAGGAAGTACACTGAGAACTTGAAAGTTGTGGGAGAAAGGTTACTTTCGAGCTTTCTCACCTAGTCATGTCAGCTTTTCTGTGTTAACCTACATACATA
The DNA here is from genome assembly GCA_003993805.1 of Himantopus leucocephalus. Classification (NCBI taxonomy): domain Eukaryota; kingdom Metazoa; phylum Chordata; class Aves; order Charadriiformes; family Recurvirostridae; genus Himantopus; species Himantopus leucocephalus. The sequence goes on along the minus strand of RSEF01000002.1, from coordinate 104,719,734 downwards.
TCTTCCATTGATATTCAAGATTAAATAGGTAGGGGTTTAATATAAGATGTAGGCTAAACATGTGAGAAAGAACTTATCCCTGCTCTCATTTTCCTCTATTTTATAGCCTGTAGTGGCTACGTACAATAGATACCTGAGCAGAGCATACAGGAGGCCTACATTTACCTCGTGTATAAAATGCCTTGTAGTGTTTAAATGTTTGCAGTATCATTACTTGACATAACTGATTCTGGTTTCTCTTGCTTGTGTGAAAATGCTTTGACTAAATATCTGAAAATAGTTAGGATTTAATGTTTTGAAGTCGTTTTCTTGTAGGACTGAATTTTATTTATTGAAATGGAAATTGACCTTACAGATTGTTAACAGATTGGAGGGTAAAGCTTCAGGACAAAGTAACTCTGGGCCATGTAAAAATCTTTATTTTGATTTGTATACAGGATCATTTATTGTTAAAATTGTTTTTATGGAGGAATATTCATCTGCAGAAATTGATTGTTTTCTTAAAAGTTGCTGCATTTTTTTTGGGGGGGGGGGGGGGGGGGGGGGGGGGGCGCCCCNGTAGCTCCTTCCCCACCCTCCCTTAACCCCTAAAAGGGGAATTACCTTGTCTAATTTGCTAAGTTAGTAAGCGGATTATTTTAATTTTGAAAATTTTTGTTTGTTGTTTGTTTGTTTTAGGGTTATGCTGACACAAAAGATACACTAGGTAACTGTATCCTCAATTTGAGTGAAACAACCTCTGACAAAGGAGAGGGTATTCTCCCTAGAACTCCTAGACTACGGGCCACTCTGCGTCTTCTTTTCTCAAAGAAGCAGTTGTAAGTAATGCCTTGCAGCTTTTCAAAACGTTTTCTAATGTTGATGACAAAAATGTCTGCTCTAAAAAACCCAATTGATTATTATGCAGTGTGTTGATTTAAAAGGTAGAATAATCAGTATTGAGTTGAGTGAGTACTTCCCCCACATGCTGTATTACTTTTATAAACTAATGAGTTTTCAACTGTACAGCTAAAGTTTTCCAGTATGAGGACTTACATATATATTTTAATTGTCTACTCCTTTAGGGTTCGTTCTATGGCACTTAAACATTTAACATTCCATCTTTTGAATGAAGAAGGGGCAAACCTGAAACGTCCACATCTGCATGGTAGTGTGCTTTCCAACGTTTCAAACTTATTTATTATAGAAAGAGCTATTGAGCTAAAATTGGATGATAAAACAGAGTCGATATTTAAGGTAAGTAAACTCTGTGTAACTGTTGTGTCATTGATCAGCTCTTCTACCTGCCCAGTCACTGAAGTTACCACTTTTTGAAGGTTGCAATATTTCATACAAATTCGCTTGCTTCATAAAAAGAAATCTATTGATATATTCTTTCCATGTGAACTTAAACAGTAGCTTTTATGCTACCATATGCAAAAATAAGAAAAGAATTCCTTCTTTCTTCTGTGTTTTTTTTTTCTTTCTGCAGACAAGTTAACAAGACTTAGTTTGAGTTACAAGGAGCACAGGCCTGCTCTGTTTACAACAGTTTCAGTGTGCATGTGTAGAGTCTGATTTTTCTCACATAGAGTTTTTTTCCCCACACAAAATAAATTTTTACTGAAACAGACACAAATAATTTTTAGTATGAAATATTCTAAAACAGATCACAAATTTGTTTGTTGTCTTAATATTGCTGCTTTTGCAAAGTGAAAAACAAATCACAAGTATTTGACCTGTGTGAAAACCTGTATCTCTCGTTTTTCTTTTTTTACCATTTCCCCTCCATTCTCCTTCCTTATTTACCTTCAATGCTTTCAGATTAACAATATGTTAAACAAATTCTAAGATGATTGCCCTCTGGAAAAAAACCCCCAACATTCTGACCACTCATTGTGCGCTTGATTTATAATATTCCTCTACATCCTTCAAAAAGTTAGGACCTGAAATTTGTATGGATATGTAGGATTACTTAAATTTCTGTAACCTTATCTCCATTAAAAAGTCAGTCCCCTTCACAGACATAGAAGCATATTCTAGGATTTCTGTGTAGTGTTGAGCTTTTTATAGTCCTGCATAAATTAAGCATTATTTGTTAGAAATCTGCTTGTGTTGTGCGCTAGAGACAAATGTCTTCTTATATTCCACAGGTATTATTAGAGACGTGCAAAAAGATTATAACCTAATCCTATCTTATTACATGCATGTGGAATCTAATCAAATACATTCTAATAAGGAATTTGGATTTTTTTTTTTTATTTTCTACTTTCTGTTAGGAAATTTGGCTGGTTACCTTGTTTCATAATAGAGTACTGGATGTAAATCTAATATAGTTTTACTTTTAGGGAGAAACTGTTGAAAAGCTGTATGACATCTTGACTTCTGAAGCGGTTGACCTAGTTTTACGGAAGTCTGCAGCCGAGCAGCTAGTTATCATTTTAGAAGGTAAAATTCTTCAGAAAATTCGTGTTCATGTGCTGATCACTGTGAGACCTTGAAGTTTTGCTAGGTTTTGTGTATGTTTCTACTAAGGGTACTCTTTCTAATTTTTATCTGTATTATGGGACCAGAATTTTAACACAATTGTGGATAATCCACCAATTCAAATAAAAAAAGTAGTTATTTGTTGTTGTTGCTCTCAAGAATAAGAAATAGTGGTCTCATTTAAAATAAACAGCTCCCTTGGGTAATAGAGGAGTAAGCTGAAGAGCTTTTTTCTGCTTTTCCTTTTTAACGTTTGTCAACTTGTTGATCTATCTCAGAACTAATGGTGCTTCAAATTTTTTGCTGTTGCTGACTCAGATATTTAGTCTTGAGTGAGGGAGGTGATGATCAATACCAAATATGTATTTGGTGGTGTTGTATTTTAATTAGGAAGGTTAATTCTTCTGACACAGGGATTTTATACTTAGTGAAGAATTTCTTCTATCATTCTGAACTTCTTCCTGCATTTTGAGTTACCCTAAGCAGTAACTGCAGTTGAAGTAGTTTGAAATGTCATTTGTGTGAATGAGGGTTCAGTAAACTCAAGCTAAACTTCCATGATTATACCCTCTCTCAATATCAAGAGGCAGACTCCAGGTGGCATTTCATCCAATATGTTTGCAAGGAAAGTGTTCCTCCTTTTACTCTTTATGATCAGTCACTTACATCATAACTTTGCATCACAGATGTTTTTTTATACTTGTGTTGCTCACATGGGGAAAAATTATGAATTCTGGTAAAGAAGATGATTGAATTAATATGCAAGTAAGCAGTCTTGCATAGAGCATTGTTTGACTTACTGCACAGTCATAACTGTAGAGTTTCAAACATGGATCTTTGTACTCTACCTACTCAAACTCTGTTTCGTGGAGAGCATTGTTTGACTTNGTGCATCCCATCGGGGCCCAGGGATTTGTGGGTGTTGAGTTTGCCCAAATGATCTTTAACCCAATCCTTCTCAACCAAGGGAAAGTCTTCCTTTCTCCAGACTTCTCTTACCTTCAAGATCTGGGATTCCTGGCAGCCAGCCGTAGCAGTAAAGACTGAAGCAAAGAAGGCATTCAGTAACTCCGC
>RSEF01000002.1:104677978-104716094 GCA_003993805.1 Himantopus leucocephalus | reverse complement strand
CCTTGCTCATCCATGTACGTCTCCTGCCTCCTTTGCTTGATTTGTTGCTCATAGGGATGCATCGATGTTGAGCTTTGAGGATGTGGTGCTTGAATATTAACCACGTCTCTTGGACCCCTCTACCTTCTAGAGCCCTAACCCATGGGATTCCTCCAAGTAGGTCTTTGAAGAGGCCAAAGCCACCTCTCCTGAAGTCCAGGATTGTAATCCTACTTATTGCCCAGTGTCTACTTTGTTTTGTAAAGTACATTCAGTTATGGCTGCCAAAGTTTTCAAATGTCAAAAGATAATATGAAACATAGCATAGGAGGAAATTGTAAAGGAAAAAATGTAGCTTTATCAGGACAAATTTCATATGAAGGATCACTTTATAATTATTTAAAAAAACCCAACCAACACAAATGACATAGCTTTTGTTTTTATTGAATATTCTTAAACCAGATGCTCTGAAGGATGAAATGAGTGGAAAATATTCTCATGGTGACTGAGTATTTGTAAATACTGTTTTTAGTTCCATATTAAGCTGTTGAAGACTTCTTAAATGTTACAAGTGAAATCCTCCTTTGATTGAAATTGAGTTGCTCTGGGGGGGTCACTGTAACTGTGGAACATAATGTTCTTATGGGAAGTTATGTAAGATATTTAAGAGTCTACTGTTCAAGAGGCTACTATAGTCAGATAACAGGGCTTGTGGAGGCTTGCCTTGGGAGAGCTAGAGCTGTACTTGTTCCATTGGTTGGCAATTTTGGAAACTTGTTCTCAACATCAAGGATTTGTGATCTTGCAGAAAGAAGTTTAATATTAAATTGGTGCAGAACCAGTGATTCTTGGTATCTTTTGTTTTTCCTACAGATACCAAAATGCATGGCATTGTGAAAAAGTTGGGTGTGATAGAAAAGGTTTTGGCTTACCTTAATGAATGTATACACGTGGATGGCAAGGTAAAACTATTGTTACAAGTTCTTTTGCAAGCATTCAGCAGCATGACAGCGGTAGAGTTTGCCTTTTTCTGCACTTGTAACACAAATCTTTGTGTGTTAATTCTGCACAAAATACAAATGTTAATAACAATCATAATTGCAATATGTATTTTGTTTATTATGTTTTTGCTAAGATTCTCATAATAAAAGAAGATTGGTTTGCGTACCTAAGGTGTTAGCCAAAGAACTAATTATGTTTGGTGTCGTTCAGAAACATACCAGAACTTCCCTGAAGGTTTCTGAGTACATACCAAAAAAATAATTTTTAATGACCATAAAAAACCCCAAAAGTGTTGTATATCATAGTCTCAAAACTTAAGTCCTAAAGCAAATTATAATTAAAAATGAGATGTTATTGTATATGGGAATGTATATGTCAGATTGAGTTTCAGGTATAAGTAATTTTCTGACCAATAGAAGATCACCTCAGCAGGGGGAGGGTGTTAGGAGATAATATCACATTTAGAGTTGAGTGTATATTTGTTGTAAATGACCAAGATTTCCATTTTTGTAATATGTTTAATCTGATGCGTGAATTTTTCTGAAATTCATTATTTGAAATCATTTTATGTAAGCTTATTTAGGCTATAAGTTGCTCAGCATCACTTCACTGGATAAACTTTTTGCATATTTCTTAGTTTACTGGCATAGTATTGTTATAGCAGTCCAACAGTCCAAACCTTGAGTTATTATAAGAAACCATGAGAATTTTTTATAGTAATGACTTCTTTCCCAGAAATGTACAAGAGGAAGGAACTGCTTGATACTTAGTGGAATTCCTCTTATTTGTCAAACTAATGAAAATTACATTCTTCTTCGTTAATGGTAATGTGTTTTTCCAGATTATCAGTATCTAAGATTATTTTATCCCTGTAGGATTAAGGAATTTGTAGTCCAATTTAGGATAGCTTGAATATGACTACTTTTGTAAACCACTGAAACCTAGTTGGAGAAATTGAAATATTGGGTTCTTCAGGTTTTTTTACTGTGGGTTTTTTTAATGTCAGTTTTCTATTATCTTACCTTTTTTAGAGATACAGAGTAATGCAACTATTGTTTTGTTTTGGATAGTAAGTAGATACTAGCATAATTACTTTATAATGCAGACGTATAAGCACAGGAAATATATTGCCATAAGCAGATCCTTCATAGCCAGGTAAGAGTCTAGGATAAACTTTAAAATAATGTTTCTAGCCCTTTTTATAAAAAAATTAATTTAATCCAGGAAGGCAACAACTCTCTAGGGGCTGTGACACCTTTCTTTTGCAGATATGACTTGTGGAATGTAGGATCTTTATACTAAACAGAATGTTCAAACTTTACATGGTGAAAGTTGCAGAGTATTTTAGAGGAGAAATCTAAAATTGCACGCGTTGAACAACAAATGATTTAGATCAAGTCAGCAGGAGAGTGTCAGCCGACAGCTGTATATGAAATTCCACTTATTCAAGTGCTAGCATTCAGAAACTTGTTTGCCAGCTCTGTGTTGGCAGAAGTTTTGGATCCCAAATGCTCTGGTCTGTAAAATAACTAAAAAGTTTCCTCTGCAAAATAACTAACTCCTGTCTCTTGAACACAACCAGTAGAGGTCCCATCATTAGCTCCCTCAAACTCTGACAGTTCAAACTACTTCCCACGAAAATGAGCTATCCACCAGAATAGAAAATAAATGAAGTAGAAGCACTGCCTGCCTCTGTTTGATAGAGCTTAGTCTAAACACAAAGTAGTGCTAGTTTCATTAGGTCAAAGACAGACCATGTAGGTTTGATTAAATAAGTCATTAGGACACTATCCAGAGGGAATATAGCCCAGATTCTGGTTCTCCCCTCAAATGATTTTCCACTTCATCCTAAAACCAATAGAAAAGAAAAACAAACAAAAAAAAAACAACAAAAAACCTTGCATGCTTTTAGAAAAGTGGCTACCAGGAAAAGGATAAAGGACGTAGTAGACGGAAAATGTGTGCATTTAAATGCACCATTTAAATAAGGCTTTTTATACAGCTGTGCAAAAGACTCTTTCCATACTAAATCAACGGGGCTTTTCTTTATTCAATATTAAACTAAACTATATTTGGTGCTGCAGTTTACAAAATAAAGTTTAAAGGCAGAACAAGCAAAGTAACGGTGCTGTGAAAGACGTACTGTCTTCTCACTCTTAGGAGCAGTGGCTTTGGTCATACTTTTGGCCATTCACTGATACTTTAACTTTTAGCAAGCTGCTTTGCCTTCTTAGGTTCACTGATCTGAAAGACTGGGATCCAGAAAATGAATATGATACCACAGACTATATGCATTTTTAAAAATTAGTAAGTTTATATGGTTGTAAATATTTGGGTGTTTTTTGGAAATCCTTCAGCTCACATATATACTTCTTAAAATATGTATGTTGGAAGCAAAGGTTATAATTTTGTTGTGACATCAGAGACCAATAAAATGACTGTCAATTACTAATAAAATAAACCCAGAAGTGAATAAATATTTTCTAATTAATATGAAGTTATTGTCTGAGTGAAATGTGCTTGTCTAAGAAAGTTCTAGGTTCTTCTAGTATAAATGGTGGAATGTAGTGCTTCATAGCATAACAGTTTGTATTAAGCAACTCATAATAGATTATCCCGATTATCACCTGTATTTATCTTTTTTTCTCTGTTCCTGCAGCTTATGGAATCCATAGTGTTACCATGTCTAACACTGTTACGCAAACTTGTATATGCTGATCCAGTTGTTCGTCTGTCCCTAGCACAGCAATCATCTTTACTGCTTTTGCTATTCAGAGGTAAAGTTTCTATTTTGACTTTAATACATGCGTGGAAAGAAAATGTGTGAAACGTGGTTAGATGTTTAACCAAATGCCTTCTTAAGAAGCTTGGATTGCTTCTGAGTCTCTAATATTTAAAGGATAAATCATTGTGTGCTAGTATTACCCAAGTTGTGGCATCTGTTGAAGATGTCGGCAAAATGTGGAAATCAGTCGTTTTTAACCAGTGTCCTTCTATGCATTATTAAATGTCAGTGTTTTCTTAACTTGTTTTTAAATATTTTTATTTTATTCAGTTTCCCTCATATTCCAAGATGATCGTGCTGTTTTAACTGAAACGACAGTTTTGCTTTGTCTTCTGCTGTTTGATGAAGTAGCAAGAACAGAAATGTGGTATGGAAAAACAGTTATTTAATGGCATATTCTCCAGTCAAAATTTAAAGTTTTAATGAAAATAAGTTTGTATATATCCAAACAAATTATGACCCAAACTTTTATATATGCAAAATTGCATATTTGTAGGCCGAACAAATTGTTTCAATATTTGGGTTGCACGCTGTATAGGTCCACGTGGCATAATTTTGCAGTATAAATACTTTGTACATCAGTGTTAAATTTAAGTTTACTTTAATTTTCAAAAAACCCTGATTGGAAACTATACAAATCAAATATGCTACCTGTAGGTGTGGTTTTTAAAACTTGATTAGAATTACACTGTTTACTTTGGCTTTTAAGTGTACCAGTTTTCCTTAAAACAACAGACCTCACCTTATGATATTTATTGTTTGAGATTTGCATATACTTCAGAAAAAATATGCTTTTACACACATGAAATATACTGAAAAGAATTATAATTCATGTTCTTTAAGAGAAAAAAGGAAACAAGCATGTGCTTTGATATGTTATCTTTAATTTCATTTTAATATGCTGTAGATCTGCAACAAGTATTCTGTAGGTGTGTGGGCTAAGAGCTCTCTTAATATTGCATAATCATGAAGAAACGTTTATTAATACAAATTATTCATCAGTGGGTTACTAAAGAGCTACCTAAAAATACAGCTATATCTTAATAACAAAGAAATAGTAAGTTGTAGCACTAGTAGAGAATCAAAGCTTAAAATAGGGAGTAATAGCTATAACTTAATTTCTTGCAGGGCTGATGGCATAACCATTAATGATACTGGCCTACCTGCCTTCACTTTACCTGTTGCCGTTGTTAGAAGGTATGTGTGAGTGGTTTGGTTTTTTTTTTTTTTGGCTTGGTGTTTTTTTCTTGTTGTTTTTTGTTTGATTTGGTTGTGTTGTTGGGTTTTGGGTTTTTTTTACAGTTAACTTTGCTTTTTTCCATTTGCTGTCCTTCCTAAAGTATGGAGGTAGGAGAATTAAGGGAAACATTAGATGTTAAATCCAATGTTGTCTGCATTTTTAAACATGGTGTTTTTTTCTCCAAGTCTTTGTTCTCTGAAAGAGAGTTTCAAAAACTTTATTCGCAAATGTAAAAACTTGCTCTTGCTCTAGTAGAGCATTCAGTTAAAAAAAAAAAAACAAACCAAAACAAAACAAAAAAAACCCAAACAACCAAACCAAAACCAAACACTTTTAAAATTTTTTGGGTTTTTTTTTTAATATTTTTTTTTTATTATTTAGGTATCATCTCCCAGTCAGGATCACTGGTCATCATGTAGTTAGCCCTCATACTGTTGTGGTGCCGTTGTCTTCCGAGTGCTTGACTATGAAAACTGTGTCAGATATGCTTAAGATGGCTTGGAATCTGTCGTGGCATCATGGGATTGAAAACCTATTGCAACTGATAAATTATGAGAAGGAAGCAGAAACGTGAGCCATTTTGTCTTGATTTTGAATCCTAATGTATTTCAATTACATTTGCGTTCCATTAAGTTTAAATAGGTTTTCAACTTCAAACAGCAGTTCAAGTTTTTACTGGTTTGAGAATGCTGTCTTTTTAATCACAAAGGGTCATATCCCAAGAGGCTGTATATATGTTGTCACAGCTAATGTTTTACCTAAATGGCATTTATACATGGAGTCTGGAGCTTGATCCAACTTTTATTGATGGTCAGACTCATTTAATATAATTTTAAATGGGCTCTGTGGCTGTTTTTCTTGTAGTCATTGTGGCTTTTTTTTAGGGAGCTGTCGTTTTTCCCCCTTTGTAGTTGCATGACTTACTTTTTCTCTTCTCTTTCTTTCCTTGGGGATTTAAATTTCAAATAATTATTCTTTTTCATGGTAATACTAAGAATTATGGTAGATAATGTAGAAAACGCCCTTTACATCCTTTGGTTAGCCCTTGATTAAGCATCATTTTTCTCTTTGAGACTATTTTGTATACAGAACTCAATATCTTAGAAGATATGTCTTTTAGTAGAACTGAAATGCTTGTATCTGGCTCTGTCCATCTTGACATTTTTTCAGTTTCTGCTTGTGTCCTTTAAGGGGTCCTACAAGTTTTATTCGTAAACAGCGTGGTTCTGAGCCATTCGAAACTTTGCAGTTGTTGATTTGATAAATCATTTTCATTTTAAGTTCCCTCGTGCAAAAACAAAGCAATCTCTTAAGAAGAAAACAGGAAAAATGTTATAGTCCAATTGGCCAACAATTACAATAGCATGGAGGAAGAGTTCATTGCAAACAATGTGAATAGCACCTTTCAAGTAACTTTTTGAGAGGTGCCATTTTTCCAAAGAAACCAAACAGCTCAGGATTTAAATGGAGTGGGGTTGTTCATTATTATTGTTGGGTTTTTTTTTTTGGAGGAGGAGGAGGCAGGAGAGGGGGGAAGGAGGAGAAGAGATTGGTTAACAAAAATAATTTTTTAAGGCTATTTATGTTTTGTCATCTCATTTGAACCAGGAAGTGAGGAGTCAACACTCACTGAAATAGTTTGTAAAGATGCTGGCTGTTAATCATTTTTCTCTTATACCTTTTCAGATTTTTAGACTCACTAAAGTTATCCTCAGAAGACATTCTTATACTCAAAATAACTCACATAAACTATGGACTGCAGGACTGTCTTAATTCAATCATTCAGGCAGTATCCCACAGGGATGTTAGGGCTGCCCTCACAAGGCTTAGTTTTTACATTCTGAATGACAGACTTGCATTAAAATGCAGTTCTGGGTCTTGTGGAACCACTTTGAAGAGCTTTGTTTGGCAAAAAGCAATAAACAGGTAAGCATACTGACTACGGAAATCCATTAAAGATTATGATGCTTAAATTGTAAATGTCTTAGTTTTCATGTTTTCAAATTGATGTAATTGATTGTCCTTGCACCTCTGATTCTGATATATATAAGTTGTTCCATCTGTCTGCTGGAGGGACAACACAGCAGGGCATAAGCAATCCAGGGGATTTCTTGGAGAGCATCAGTGACAACTTCCTGATACAGGTGACAGTAGCCAGCAGGTAGAGGTGCTCTGCTAGACCTCATGCTCGCAAACAAGCAAAGGCTCATTAGGGATGTGAAGGCCTAAGGCAGCTTTGGCTGTAGTGACCGTGAAGTGGTAGAGTTCACGATCCTGAGAGGAGGGAGGAGGACAAAAAAATAAGATCACAGTGCTGGATTTCAGGGGAGCAAACTTAGACTTCTTCAAAGATCTCATTGTTAGTATCTGACGAGATCAGGCCCTGGAGGGAAAAGAGGCCTAAGAAAGCTGGTTAATATTCAGTCATTGCTGCCTCCAAGCTCAACAGCGGTCCATGACATGGAGCAGGAAGTCAGACAAAAATGTCAGGAGGCCTGCATGGATGAACAAGGAGCTTCTGGCAATATTCAAACATAAAAAGAAAGTCTACAAAGGGTGGAAGTAGGGACAGGAAACTTGGGAATAATACAGAGACATTGCACGACCACGTAGAGGCGCAATTATGAAAGCTGAAAGCCTACCTGGAATTGAATCTGGTGAGGGACGTCAAAGGCGACAAGAAGGGCTTCTGTAAGTACACAGGTGACAAAAGGAAGGCTGGGGGAAAAGGGAGCTTGCTGCTGAATGGAGCAGGGGCCCCAGTGACACAGGACATGGAAAAGACTGAGGTCCTGCATGCCTTCTTCACCTCAGACTTTACTAGCAAGACCAACCAGCCTTCAGGAATCCCAGGTCCCAGAGACCAGGGGGAAAGTTTGGAGCAAGGAAGACATATTGTGGAAGAGGATCAGGTTAGGGAATACATAAGCAAACTGGGCATACATAAGTTCATGGGCCTTGATGGGATGCACCCATGAGTGTATCCTGCCTGATGTGATTTTATGTCTGCTTTGATCAGTCAAGGTGATTGGGAGAGGTGCCTGAGAAGGGGAGGAAACCAAATGTCGCTTGTATCTTCAAGAAGTGCAGGAAGGAGGACCCAGGGAACTACAGGCCAGTCAGCCTCACCTCAGTCCCTGGGAAAGTGGTGGAGCAGCCAATCCTGGAAACTATTTCCATGCACATGAATGACAAGAAGGTCATCAGGAACAGTCTGTATGGATTCACCAAGGGGAAGTCATGCTTGACCAGCCTGTTGATACTATTCTAAGATTAAATGACTGGCTTGGTTCATGGGGGTAGAGCAGTGGATATGGTGTACTTTGACTTGAGGAAGACTTTTTGACACTGTCTCTCATAAGATCCTTGTAGAGAAGCTCGTGAGGTATGGGCTGGATGAGTAGACAGATAGATGGTAAACTGTCTGAATGGCCGGGCCCAGAGGGTGGTGATCAGTGGTATGAAGTCCAGTTGGAAGGCAGTAACTAGCAATATGCCCCAGGGGTCAATATTGGGTCCAATCCTGTTCATCATCTTCATTAATAATTGGGATCGTGGGGCAGAATGGACACCCAGAAATTGTGCTTATGTTACAAAACTGGGAGGAATGGCTGATATGCCGGAGAGTTGTGCTGCCATTCAGAGGGACCTCAACAAACTGAAGAAGTCAGCTGACAGAAACCCTGTGAAGTTCAACAAGGGGAAGTGCAGAGTCCTGCACCTGGGAGGAACAACCCTAGGCATCAGTATATGCTGGGGATCACCAAACTGGGAAGTGGCTTTCCAGAAAAGGACCTGGGGATCCTGGCAGACACCAACCTGAACATGAGCCAGCAACGTGCCTTTGCAGCAAAGAAGTCTAATAGTATGCTGGACTGCGTTAGGAGGAGTCCTGCCAGCAGGACGAGGCAGGTGATCCTTCCCCTCCACTCGGTACTGGTGATGCCACACCTGGAGTGCTGTGTCCAGTTCTGGGCTCCCTGTGACAAGGGAGACATGGACACACTGGAGAGAGTCCAGCAAAGCACCACTAAGATGATGAATGCCTTGAGCGTCTTTCCTATGAGGAAAGGCTAAGAGAGCTTGGACTAGTTAGTCTGGAGAAGAGAAGGCTCAGGGAGCAGGTCTTATCAATGTGTGCAAGTTCCTGAAGAGAGGGTGTAAAGAAGATGGAGCCAGGCTCTTTCCAGTGGTGCCCAGTGACAGGACCAGAGACAGTGGGCACACACTGAAACACAAGAGGTTCCCCGTGGACATTGGGAAACACTTTATTGTGAAGGTGACCAAGCACTGGCACAGGTTGCTGCAGGAGGTTGTGGCATTTCCATCCTTGGAGATATTCAAAAGGCGCCTGAGCATGGTCCTGAGCAACTGGCTCCAGGTGTCCCTGCATGAGCAGGGGGGTTGGGCCAGGGACCTCCAGAGGTCTCTTCCAACCTCAACGATTGTGTGATTCTGTAATTCACATACACAAAACCAGCAAAAAATAACAATCCTGCATTTAAAATAACGATTATTTAAAATGCATAGGTAGGCTTTACTATTATTATTAATTACTGGTATTTAATAACTAATTACCTTTTTTCTTCACTGTCTGTGGCCCTGTTCAGATTTTTCTACCTTTTACTATATGCAATTCCATGTTTACTATGTGTAAATACACTTTTTAATGTACATAACAATTTTATATTGTAAAAATACACAATAAATGTATAATAGTATATAAGTATAATAATTTAATATAGTCAATATTTTATGTAAAAATATTTAAATATATGTAATTTAATAGATATGATCTATAACATAATTCTGGTTTTGCTATATGTATTTGCAGGTGACTTCAGTCCTATTAGACTGAGATCTTAAACTCTCTTTTAATGTGCTACAAGTGTGAAAGGAAATATTTTTGTTTGCATTGCAGGTTTCTGCAAGTGCTTCCAGCTTCTGTGGAGGATGAGAAGCTTTTAGTAGATATCTTAAGATTTTTAAACAAATTGCTTAAAGAGCAGAGATTAAGTTTGGAGTCAGACCATCTAAAGTGGATCCTGAAATCCTTGCTTAAAAATGTAAGAATGTACCTAAGAAGTTAGCTGTAGACTGTAAGAAATGATACAACTCTGAACTGGTTGGCTGGTTTGTTCCTCAAGGAAAATCACTTCTCTAAACAAAATCAGGAAATAGCACAAGATCTCCTATTAATGTCTCCTACTTTGTGGTCAGTGCTGTGGTTTTAGTCTTTGGGGAAGTTAACTTTGAACAACAGTAAATTTCCTTCTCTCCTTTACTTGTTATACAAATTGTTTCTCTAAACTCAAATATTGTATTTGCCAAAAGAAACATCTACCTGTGTGTGCCTTCCTCTGGTGTAGTTAATTATGGTAATAGTAATATGGTCGTATAGAGCTATATAACTATAGTTAGCTGTGCATAGCTCTATACAGAGCTCTATACATACATGTAACTATATATACTTACATGATACAGTTCACTATGGAACTATACATACGTATGTGTGTACATACATACACAGCTGTATAACGTACGCTTAGCTACATAACTACATATGTATTACCCATGTAACTTAAAGGATGAGGTTCCATATAGGTGTGTTGGAACCTTCTGTTTGGCAAAGAGATAGAAATGAACATTATCTGTCTTGCATTAACAAGAAGAACTGAAAGTTAAGACAGAAATTTTTGCTTTCAGTGTGTCTGTCATTTCAGTTTTGATTTTAAATGTTTATAACATGTCCAGGTGAAATATTTTGATAAGCACGAGAAAGTTGTTATATGAGCATACAGTTCAGTTGCTATAGTTAAAATGCATGTATAATATTGAAAGAATGTAATTTTTTTCTTTTCAGTTTTTCTAGTCTCTTGTGCTTTCTATTTGAGAGATTTTTTTCTATCCAGTACTGTTCATTTAAGATGTGTAAAATTGGAAAGTATAAAAACAAATAGGAAATGAACATCATAAAGCAGTATAAAACAACTTTTATTATATTTGTCAAAATATAATAATTGAGTCTTGCTGTATAAAAACAATAGTTAAATGCCAAAGATAAGAGTGATGGCTGCAGTTTTAGAAGTCTGCAAAGTACTCTTCTTCACAAAGCAAGGACATACTGCCCACATGCAATATCTTTTATGGTCTTACAAGGGATATCGTATGTTAAGTACAGTCTGCATGCACTTGCATTTTCCCATTTTAAAATACAATCCTAAACATTTAGGAAAAAAATGCCAGTAGACTTCATTTCAGTTACTTACAGAATTCAGGTACTTGAATTTATATGCCTAACTGGGAATCCTATAGAATTTTGTAAGTATGCCCCATTCAATATATTAACAGAAGATCTGTATATCAAATGATTTTGTCTTTCAAGCAACTGAGACATGCAAGATACATCTTGAACTAATATTTCTACTATGTGTTTTTCCTGGTTTTGTGATCTGTTTTTTTTTTTTTTTTTNAGGTTATTGCTGTATATAACTTCAATTTTTCTTTCATGCTTCAAAATACACTGTATCATGGCTTAACGCCAGGAGATTTTAAAGGCCTTAACAGTAGATTCTTTTATCATGTTTAGTAGATTCAAATAATTGGTAATTATAGGAATTTTTTACTCTGCTTTTTACAGAAATACTTCTTAGTAGAATGATCATGGAATTTGTGACTTATAATGTGTGTGATTTGCAAGCTCTCAACAGAAAAATGGCTTTAGTGTGGGTATTAAAATAGGATTTAAACAATGTATTATGTGACTGTATTTTTATTCTTTTCTTTTAGAAGCCAAAATCCCTTTTGGGCCTCCTGGTGCGATCAGAATCCCAAGTGCAGGAAGAAATAGATGAAATACAGACTGCTGTCAGGCAGCAACTGGATAAAGAACTCGTTCATCTTTTTAACACATTGTTATTTTGTTCCGTGTCAATGACTGACAGGTACAGTGTAAATGGACCTGCCCGTGTAATTCTGAGGGGGGATGGTATTACCTACTGCTGCTGTATCTCAGTCAGAATTTGAGTAGAATTACATCATGACTCAATCATTTTATACTGTGAAAATGGAATATAGTACTCATGAAGTGAAAATCAACATTAAATAAGCCTTTTCACAGTAAAATCAGGAAATTATCTGGGAAACTTGGAAGAGTATGTACTAGTGGTCACTTTTTCAGTAAACGATAATTAAACTGATTGCAGGGAGAAGACGGGCTATTTCTTTTTCACTGCTGGAAATTTGCACAAGCAAATGATGACTTGGTTGACTTCAGCATTTATTTATAGCAAAGTAAAACATTGAAATATTTGAAATATCAACAAATGTTTATTTTCATTGAACTACTTTTGGGCCTAATACAGTGTATCAGTGCACATTAGTAATTATTTAGGACAACTACTTCTAGCATGAAGTCCCGACCTTTTTCTGTTAATCAAGCAAACACAGAAATGAATTTCTATTAGTTTTTTTTCTTCCTAGTTTCTAATACAACATCTTTACCACACTAAATCTCTCTGTCCAAGTGTACTCTTAAGAGATACTAAAATTGCAGCTTAAGATAACATTTGTTAAAGAGCTACAACATAACTGTTTGTAAAGATGCTTTCAAAATGTTACCTTCTTCATTCTTCCCACACAAATTTTCTAAAAATTTTGACAGGTGGAAAAGGGAGAATTATAGAAATCCCTGCTAATTTACATCTCACCCTTGTTTATTTTCTATCTACCTGAATTCTAGATTTATGATATTTTGCAGGAAGTACTTTTAAACTTGTCCCTTGAATCAGACCAAACATAAGTGTAGCTACTAAGCTTTGCAGCTCTTCTTGTTATGTTATCCCTTGTCTTCAATCTTTATTTAACATGCTCCTTAGTAATCAGAGTTATGTCTAATTTGTCCTATTTTGGTTAAGCAGCCCTGCTATAATCAGATGCAGTATTATGCTTTCAGAAGCTGGGTGAAGCTAGAAATGTCAAATTTAATTCCACATTATTCTGTGCAGAGGGCAATAGTAACTCATTGAGATGCTGAGACTCATAGACTAACAGTAAGAAGAATGAGGCATTGGCCTATTGCAAAATGATTCATTATAATAGCTTCATGTTGACAGTTGATTTTTTTGTTTTGTTTTGTTTTTTTTTTCTTCTTTACAATTAAACCAGAGAGGGTTTGGAACTTGCTGGCTCTTTCAGAACTGAGCTGGCTCTGAAGCTGCTGCAATGCTTAAGGCTAACAGATGCACCGCATTTTTATGGACTTCCTTCACTGGAGAGAACACTACGAGGAATGGTTCATGTTACTGCACTCCCAGACTGGAGTACCTACTCTGCTGCAGTTGAACCTGTCACAATTTGTAAGAAATATTTAGCAGGTCTTCTTGAGGTAAGTAGCTTATGTTATAACTTGGCTTTTGGTTTGAATGCTTGTAAAGAACTGGGTAACTAATGACACTATAATTTTTAGGAGGTACTTTTAGTGAATATCATCACTAGGAATAGGTGCGGGAAAGATCCTTTTTTCTGCTAAGCAAATAGCAAAAACATGGAGACTAGATTGAGTGATGTGTAGCTGTAACTTATGATGAGAGATTGTATTGTGTGTGCCTTCATCCCCTATTAAAGAGGTAATGTAAAGTGGTTATAGTTTAAGCAAGATGAAAAATAGATGTCTGACTTTTTTTTGTTTTGTTTTAATAACTGAAACTCTAAGAGAAAAAGTCAAGGGTATTCTCCCACAGGCAAAATCCATCTGTGAAAGGGGGTCTACGGGAACAGGAGCTCGTTAGACAGGTTATTAATACTGAGAAGGCAGAAAACGGGTAATTCAAGATGCTGCGGTTTTTGGGAAGCCAAAATTTCGTTCTTGTTTTGAGTGTTCTTGTTTGTTTGCTAAGTTCATGGATGTGATAGGCAATTGGGTTTTGCTCCTAAAGCTACATCTTTTGAAAACTCCAGTCATCTTAAAACTGTAGGAAAAGCATAGATCTGGCTTTCTGATTGTTTCACAAGTATTCAGTAAGGTAGGTATGTTTAGAAGTTTTTTTTTTTAGTTTCAAATAAAATTTGTTGCATCGGTAGAGGCTTGAAAAAGTCTTAAAGTAGTTTTAATTTATTTGTGATTCTGAATGATATGAATGGCAACCAGATAAGTGTCAGGAAAATTTCTATACAGATGATAACCATAACTGTGATGAAAAAAAGAAACAGTCTTTTAGGGGGAAGTCTTAACCTGACAAGATTTCTTGAGTAGAAATAAATATTTTAAAGCAATTTGCTTAGATGAGTTCTGTAGTTTGAAATCTAGACTAAAAATGGCACTAAGGCTATAGATGTTGTCATGTGAAAGAAAGATTATTACTGGACATAATCATAATAATAAAAGTTACAGAATGAAATCAACTGGTGATACATAAGCTCTATGTACAGAAGAATTATTCAGTTTTACACTGCCTAAATATAAAAGTAAATGTAGGTTTCTTTTTGGGGGAGGGGAGAAAGGGGGTTTGAAAGGTATTGCTGTAGAGTGGGACACTGCAAGAAAGAACAGCAGCAAAAATGGAAAGGTTTAAATCACCACGCTTTAGGAAGAAAAAAATATCTAGAAGTGTAAGTCTTAAGATTATAACTTTTTAAAAAATATTTTTGAGCATGTTCTGTTGAAAGCAGCATGCTTTTTATTTTAACATGTATCATTAGATATTTGATCAGAGACAGTTTATTTTACGTTATGATCCAGTGACCTTTATTTCTGTTCATTAGAATTTGATATAGAAAGCTGATTAATTATTCCAATTCAAATCACAATAAAAGATATAAATGACCCTTTTTCTTGAACACAGAATTCTGAAAAGAAATTATATTTTTAATTCCAAACATAGCATAAAAAACTGGGTACAATAAATGGACTGTTTCCATCAAAAACAAACTGTCAGGTTTCTGTTCAATATTGTGCTTATTATGAAGCTTCACTGTATTCTTAATTTGAAGAAGCGAATAAAAAACATTGAACTTCAGAGTTTTAACTGTATAGGAAACCATTGCATGACCAAATGACTCATAAATAAATACATTCTTAAAAATCTGTCATCTTTTCATAAGTTTAAGATAGGATTTACTAGTGTGTAGGATGGTTTGTACTCTGCCTGGATGCTGTTTACAGTAAAGCTACCATGGACTTGTACCCCCATCCCTAGGTTATCTCATCGTTTTATGTTGAATGGGGAGGAAACGCTATGTCCTTCATGGGAAAAGGTGTTACAAAAAGCACAGTTCTTTGCTTGCTTCACTTATCTCATGAAATGATGGCCCAAGCCAAGGATACGGTGAGTGCATTACAGTTGTCCTTTTCTTGTCGTTCGTGAGGGCTACGCACAGATACATTTTAACTGCTAAAGTTAAATGATGGATTTTTGTATGTGGTGGGGGAAGATGTCTTATAGTGCAGCAGCTAGTAAAAATGAAAAAAAAAACCCATAGACTAATCTGATTTAGTGTCTAATGTTAGATAAATTAATAGAATAGAATATAGTATACAAGAAAGCTGAAGATTCAGTTCTAACCTTACTGAAAACATTCTGCAACTAATTCTGTGGATCTAGAAAGACCTTCTATCAGAGTAAGGTATAATTTTCATTTTATAAAAAAAGAGAAATCAGGATTTTAGGTAGGATGAATAAATTTAAGGATTTATAACAGCATTTCTTCACCCAGGTATAGAGAACAGGCTTTTTAGCATATGTTTACACATACACGTGTGTATTCTTTCAAGTGTGTGTATATATGTATACATGAAAGAATTATTGTCTCACCTGTAAAAGGAGCTATCATTACCTATTAGCAAAATTTTTATGTGTGCTTTGTGTCCATGTGTGTATTTTGAGAGCTAAATTTTTGAAAGTTTAGAAAAAATGGCCTTCATCCTGAATCAGTTAAAGCAAATTCAACAGTTTAGTGTAATCATTTTGGAGAATTAATATCCACTCTTTTTAGTATCTGTGATAGCCTCAAATGAATACCTTTCAATATGATCAAGTACATATGTAACTGGAAATAGCAGTATACCTGCTTCTCCAAATTCCAGATGTCTATTTCTTCAGTTCTGTACTCCTTCAAGATATGAAGTGCAGACAAAGTTTATTAAAATTGCAGGGGGACAGAGTATTAAGTACACTGCGGGAAGACTGGAGCCTCCAAAGAATTAGATCATAAATGCATGGATGAAGGAGCGGACTCTCTTTTTTTTTTTTTCTTTTTTTTTTNGGCTATAAATCGTAACCTGTGTGTACAACAGTGTTACTGTCTAGACTGTACTAATAATTTATAATCTCAAAGAAATTTTAAGTCTTAGCTGTTACTTATTATCATGTGATTTAGTGTCAAGTCTTATGGAAAGAGAAATACAAAATTAGCCTTCTTCCTTTGTGCAAGTAGTGTTATACAAGAGGTACACTGGATAACTATGATTTAAAAAAAATTAATATAATTAATGCTAACTTAAAACGCACAGTCTAATGCCTTGAAATTAAAACTAGTTAAAGCGAGTTATTTTTTGGTCATTAGCAGTATTATGAACCAGTATGGTTCTACATTATGAGAAGAACCACTTTGTTAAAGCAGACATAAGATCCCATAGATCATACTGATGGACAGAAGTTACTTAAGGATGTTTGCAGGAGTATATGAGAAATAGAGCATATACTTAGGGTGTAATAGAATTGCTGCAATGTTTTGTTTGTTTGCTATGGTATCATTTCATTAGTCTTGCTTTGCTGACCTATGTTTTGCTTTTCATTTTGTATGTTAATGCCCTCCCTCCCCAAATTCAAAGATCGTAAAATACTGTGCTTTTCGTAATTAATATTGTGTGTATTGAGAAGATCCATGCAAAGTACGCTGCTCCAAATGAAACATCAGTCATCTATTGTGTGAAAACGTACAGGACTGAGATGGTCAGAAGACATACATAAAATTTTAGGTATCATGATTCATTATGAACTTAATGCATTGTTTAAGCAGTGCCATGGTTAAACAGGGCACTTTGCAGGTATGGTTTTTTCTATAAACCTGAACTAAAGAAGTGCATTTGCAAAGTCAAGTATGATTTCATGGAATCCAGCTAAGTAGTATGTGTTAGTCTGCGTGACTGTATTTAATCACATGGCAGGCGCATGAAGAAAAAGAACGAATTATGATCAAAAAAATAATTGCATATTCTTATTTGGTAGTTTTCTGCACATGTGTAATATAAGAGAGAAAGGATGCTAATATTAAGCAAAAATAAAAAATGTAAGGAGTAAATTTTGAATGGAAGTAATTATCCCAGTATTTCAAGTAAAATATTTAATCTCTCTTTAGCAGTGTTGTCCTAATTCTATGAAGAAGATGACACAAACTTTATTTTGTTCAGTAGGTGAAGTCAGCAGGTTAAATATGTGTTTATAGAGACAGAATCAAAATCTTTTTTCCTGGAATATCAGTGTTGTGTGCATCTCAAGTGCTCCAGTATGTAATAGGTAGCTCAAGCTGTTGGTAGAATGGCATAGCATTGAAAGAGTTGTAAAATAATGTATTAATTTATTTTCTATTTTCTAATCAGGATTGGATATCTCTTTGGTCTTTGCCTTATGATAGCAGTGAAGAGCAAGTTGCTTCTCAGCTAGGTCTGGCATGGCTGGTTCCATTATGGGTAGATAGAGACCCTGAGGTTAGTTAATGCAATGTTAAGTTGGTGTCTTATTTTGACCCTTAAATATTTGCAAAATTTTTCTTTCATTAATTTATTTACTATTGAATCTACTGTTTTACATTATTTAAACTGTTACTGACTATATTATAAATAACAGTAACAATAAAGTTAGGGAGAATGTTTCCACGTAAACATCATCTGAGAAATCCTTACCTACATCTTCTGTCTTCTGTGCTTTCATTAGTCACTCATGATCATGATTCATAGGCAGTTTTCATTGACGTTGCTGTTACTTAGCTGCAAAGCAGAAACACTTACATGAACTACAAATTTAGAGCAAATGTATTTGATGCAAATCTGTTCAATTATATGGGTTTGCAAAATGGAACTATTTTTAAGTGGTAAAATGTGAAGAATATTGAAGATTAACTTAGTATTTTTAAGTATTCAAAAATCTATTTTATTAATTCTGTAATTTTTACATACACATAGTTGTGATTATGAGTGTAGGGCCAGAGAAATATAGGAAAAGAGGTTGTTACTTTTTAAATTAATTCCCTTAAGCTTCAGATTCAATTGATACAACTTAATAATTTAAAAAATGTGTTGCTAATTACTGTAAAAAATATCAATTTGTGTTGTGCTTGTATGTACTAGGTCAGGTTTACAGCACTTGGAATAGGATCAGCTCTTACATCTCTTGAAATAGGATGTATTGCTTTAGCAGAAAGTTGCCAGAACATTTCAGGAGGGCTGTGGGGAACAGTGATAAACATTCTTCTGGACCAATCTGAATGTAGCATGGTACGCAGGGAGGTATGTTTCTTATATCCTTCTGTTCTATATTGTCAAGTTTGTTTGTTTGTTTTTCATTAAGGAGAAGATTTTTTATTATTATTTTTATGCTGTATATCTATTCTCTGATGCTGCACAACCTGCACTGCTTTGTAAGTTAAATACTACTTAATTAAAATAAATGTTGAGCTTCTTATTTAGAATTACTCAAGAAGCAACAAATATAGATGACTAGTGCAAAAGCGGAAATGATCTAAACAACATAAGTGAAATAATAAAAACTGCTAAGGCTTACTCAGGCAAACAAATAGGTTGTAAAACATAACAACTTAGCCCAGATTTTAATGGCTGTTTTGTTCCATTTATGAACACTTTGGTATGAACTCATCACCTGATCTGTAGTAAATATCACTTCATTGTAGACATGAAGTAATCTAATTTGCCTAGGCACTAAACTGAAAGTTTGGTAGAACAGCACATAGAACTGTATAATACTATATTTAAACTGTATACACATTTTTTGCAACTTTCTATCAGCTCTAGTTGTAAGGCTTTCTTGTTTTCCAATGACTAAGAAAGAACAACTGTGACAAATGGTGGGTTAATTTCTTCCCAGCTCTGTTGCTCAACTAATTACATATTCCAGAGTAATGTTTTGAATTTATTTGTGCAAAATGCTTCTGAGAATGTGCGCTTCATTGTTTTATTTGACTTCCAGATCATTTTAGTAGTCTCTTAAGAGTCAAATTATTGACATAAGATTGACAAAATGTAAAAAAAGCAGTTTCAATCCACCACATATACATGTGAAACATGTGTAATGTAAATTAGAAAAGCATACGTGCCACGTATTTGTAACATTTGTGTTTGTGTCCCCCAATGTGTCCCCCACATTGTCCCAGTTATTTTGTAATAAATAAAAAAAAAAAAAAAAGNCAGTAGAGTGAAGGGTCATAAACAGTTACCTAGGTTTTCCTGCTCAGGGATTTTTTCCAATACTTCTTGTTATGTAATGCTTATTCAACAGGATTGACTGTACTGGAACAGTGATGAAAGTATTTTATAAAAAATAAATTTGTTTCCTAGGGATTTCTATTCCATCTCTTCCTTGTCTTTTTTTCTTGCCAGCCTTCTCTTGTGTTCTCTTATGCCATGCACCAATGACATCTGTCATAGGTGAAGTTTGAGGGGTTTTAGGTGATGTCCTTCTAATTTTATTCTTTCCAACATGAACATGAAAATTTTTTGTGTTTCAACATATGTCTAAAGCAATGGAATAATATGTAGACTGTGCTGTTCAATCTGACATGTTTTTTTTGAACTGTGATGGCTAGATGGCAATGTTGATGCTTTCATTTCTTTCAGGCTGCTTTTATTCTACAAAATCTCCTTGTGATTCCAATTCCTACAGAAGATGTGAAAGATTGTGTTTGGCAAGTGAGTGACTATTAGATTTGATGAGAAAGGTCATAGTATCATAGACAGGTGTTATTTGATATAAAAGCTTATGTTAGTATACCTGTAAAATACAAACTTAAAAAATTTTGCATCTAAAGTGACATTTTGGAAAGAGAAATATATGAATAGACAAACTTCTTCCAAACTTCCATCAAGCTCAAGAAAAGAACTAAAGTTAGTTTGTATATATGTTGCATTTCATGAATGTAGTATCTTTGGGCTCCTAGGAAAATTGCTTACTTACATAGTATCATTAAAGTTTTAGGATAGAAATTGGTCATTTATTTTACCCACAGCTGGAATGCAACATGATTTGAGGGGTATGAGGAAGGAGAAATTCTGAGAATGTGATGTTTATAAAATGTTTTGAAAGAAATATGTAAGTCATGAGAAACAACCCTTTCCAAAGAAAGATGAAGTAGCTTGTTGCTTAAGTCAATTTAAACGCTTCTTAAAAACATAACCCCTCTGAGGATGGAAACTCCACAACCTCTCTGGGCAACTTGTTCCAATATTTGACTACCCTCACAGGGAAAAAGTTTTTTCTTAAGTTTAAATATAATTTCCTGTATTTCAATTTTTTGCTCATTGCCTTTTTTCCTGTCACTGGATACCAATGAGAAGAGTCACTCTACTTTCTCTCATCAGATACTTATGCAAACTGGTAAGATCCCCTGGAGATTTTCCAGTTCTGATCTTGAGTCAGTCACCTCATGTTAGTTTCAGCAAGTCTGGTTCATTGTAAATAAAAATCTTTGGGTCTTAGTTCCCCATTTTTCAAATTTTTGTGGCCTTGAAACCTGTTCTTTCTGTCCCATGTTGTTCCTTCAAGTATGTGAGATTGTACCTATATGAGAACAGTCTATGTTCTTTTTTGAAGAAACTTGCAGATGCGACCATAGGCTGTTTTATCTGTTCCTTTCTGCAAAAGCTCAAGTTAGTGCTGAAAGACATTCCTCCTATTTTATGGGATAAGTTATCTATGATTCAGCTGCACCCAAAATCAATTACACTATTTCTTACAGAGTTGCATTTTACAGTATGTCTTATCTTTCCTTTACATCTCATCGTAAAGGAAGATGTTCAAGTAATCTTAACAATCTGGCCCTTGTTTCAGTCTTATTGCTTATTACTTATATTTTATCAATCTGGATTTAAGGAATTACTATTTATAACAGCAGGGGATTTACAAGGGGCAGACATTGTAACTTGTTCATAGGAACTCTATTAAAAGTCGCTTTTTAGTTTTTTTTCTTAAACATTTCAACAACTATGGTGAGGTGACAAAAATTGAATCCAGTTGTAGAATTCTGGATGAATTCCAGTGCAATTAATAGAAGCTTTGAGTCAATGTGATTCTTATTAAGAAGTGCAATTTAATGGGAATTGCTCATCACTTCATCAGTGTTCATGCTGAAAGATACTATCAAACAACAGTTTATGGCAACTGGTAAATTAAAACTGTTGAAAATACAAACAACAATTAAAACTGTAGGATACCACCAGGATCAAATTCTGTATTTCAGAGTTACTTTTTTTCCCTTGCCCTGAATAAGATGGTTTGTCTGTTGACCTTAATGCAATGAAATTCAAAGGAGACCTATTAAGTGGATGTGGGTGAATAATAGGAATAACGTACCATAGCCAAAGTAGAACATTATTATTTCATCCCTTAGGGAAATAGGGCTGGAAAAGAAAAGGCTGTTACTAGATCTTGTAGGCTGACTGGAAAAGGAAAGGCTGTTAATAGAGTTTGTAGGTCAGTATCTTCACGAGAATATCTATAGTCTTGCTGTTATCTAGTTGATCTGCTTAGGAAATTTTTTGTTACGAGTAAAGTCAACCTGTGTAAAGTATTCTAAGACTGCAACATACTGTGTTGTAGAAGATTACTGAAGTCAGAGCACTTTATGAATGTAATTGATGTGTAACTCTTTCAGGGCCCCTGTTGTACAATAAAGTGTCTGGCATAGATTTTTTTTTAACTGGCAAAGACAGTTCTGGATAGTAAAATTTTGACTAAATTTAACAAAATTTCCGAAGTATGCATTTGTTGTAGTTGATACAGTCTAAGTATATTGCTGACAGGGTACAAGTACGGTTTTATAATTCATCATAAACAGTTTACATGAAACACTACATTCTACAAACTGTTTGTCATATCTCATTCTCCATTAATTGGCGTAAAAGGCAAATAGTGAAAATAATCTGTTTATGTATTACAGAAACCAAAACCAATGAGCACTAGCCATCCAAAACTTCTTGTTTTCTTCTGTTGCAATAGAAAACAATGGAGAAATACTGTAACAAAGGCAGTCAAATCAAACTGTTTGTTTGAAATAAGACTATGAAGGCTTTCTTTTCAGGTGTAAATCCACTTCTTTAGAAAGTTTTCCCTGAAGTCAGTATATAAGAAGAAATGACTGAAAACCATTCTTCAAAGAGAATTTCTTTCTTTTTATGTCTTGTTTTCTAAATAAATCTTTTATCATAGTAGATTGACATGGATAGATGTAGTATAATGGCCGTATACTTTAGAACAGGATGACCTTTTCAGGATTCTTTCTCTTATCTTAGTATGAGTGTGCTCTTTTTCTGAAGAAAACTTTTGTATTAGCTGATACCTGTGAGTAGAATTAAATGAGAAACGAAAATTGTGCAGTCTCATGATATATACACTGTATTAAAACCATCCGGTTATAGCTTTCTGTGACTTTCTACTTGGCTGTTAACAAATTTCTCAGGAGCTAAGCAGCTGCTTCTATTTTGCCAAGTCATTACAGTTTTTGTAAAATAATATGATTTAGCTCAGCTTTAATAAAATCTACATTTGATTTTTGGAATCTGTTAGTTACAGTCTGTAAAACAGCTATGTGTATACGCCCATAGACACTATTAGGCTTAATTTGTGGTTTTTTGACAGTTTATTTTATGTAAAAGGTTCCTTCAAAGAAGTGATCTTTATGAATTTCATGTCTTAAGGGTCCCTGTGTACATGATGAAGAATCTGGCCTCTCTCAGACAGGAAAACCTGCACTTAAGGCCCTTTTGTATCACTGCCAGTTCTATGAACATGTGAATCAGATGGTGAAACACTGTTACCTAGGGTGCTATATGTTTGATTTGAATTCTTCCAAGGAAGACAACCTCTTAGAAAAAGGTGGTATAACTGGTAAGTGATGTTAATGTAATCTTGTAGTATTTTAAACCTGCTTAAATAACTTCTAGTTTTGAGTAATTTACCTCGAGTAATTCTTACTAAAAATGGAACTGAACTTGAACATATAAACCATGAACTTTAATATGTTGTTAAGTCAAAATACTGTTCTAAGGATCTAAGAATGGATAATTCACTAGTTTAACATATCTCAGAACAAGCTCTGAGCTGTTATCTACATCTTCAAAAAGTTACAAATGGAAAAGAGGTAACTGCATTACATTGTCTTGCAAAATACTGGGGGTAAAATACTTCTTACAGTTAGAATCATAGAATGATTAGAGTTGGAATGGACCTTGAAGATCATCTAGTTCCAACTCCCCTGCCACGGGCAGGGACACCTTCCACTCAACCAGGTTACTCAAAGCCCCATCCAGCCTGGCCTTGAACACTTCCAGGGGTGGGACATCCACAACTTCTCTGGCAACCTATTCCAGTGTCTCACCACCCTCAGAGCTATGATTTTTATGACAGACCAATACAATGAAAGTTTAGGAAAAAGAAATATATGAACTGTGTCTAGGAATCCTACTTCTGTTTCTTGATGCGGTTCACTTTCAAAGATACAAAGCGGACTCTCATATGCTGAAGTTAGCTGCGTTCTAAGACAGATGCAATTAAATTCATAGACTGATCAAATTTAATACTCAGATTGGGTTGATTTATTTTTTTTAACCTGTATATACACCCTTGTAGTATCTCAGATCTAACTTTTATGTTGACTAATTGTTTTCTGAACAGTATTTCTAAGTCTTACTATGACACGTAGTGGGAGCCCACATTCTTGTCCAAATACGTACTACGAACTTCAGTTTAGAAAGCTAGGAAATTCTTCCGATAGCTCAATTAGTAAAAATTGCTCAAGGGAGGGAAAATTAATAAGTTCATTCTTTTTGGTGTCCCTTTTTTTTCTGTGCCTGCATTTCTGTGTTTCTGTCTTCTAAGGCTACAGATGTAAACAGTTCTCGTAGGTCTGCCTCTGTTAAACTTATGTTGCAGAAGCATGAACAGAAGAGGAATGCTATTTCCCCTACTAAGTTATGACTTTGACAGACCCAAGGAAAAGAAATATTTTTGGTTAACTCACTGAGTTATCAGAGAAGAACCTCAGCTGTATACAAAATTCCAGCCATAAAAATCCTCAGTTTCTTCTGTGGCTCCTTTATTTATCTATAAGTGTATTTTTTTCAGTCCAACACATTTCACTCCTCCCATAGTCCTCTTATTTGTGCCTCTTGGTAGTTCTGTTAGCTCATGCAATATCATGCCTAAGAGTAACTCAAACTCCAGGACTGTAGAACTTTTCAGTGAGCAGCTGAGATACGTTTTATCAGGTCATTGAAAAGTAAAGCCAAAAAAATGCTTTTCCAGCGTTTTTGAATTATGGGGGAAGAATAGTCTATGATATTTCAGGAACAAGAAACAAAATTTTTGTTTATTTAAAAAAAGGAGGACAGGACAATGTTTGCGGCGTCTCTAAAACTATAGTGCTTGAAAGGCTTGTAAGTCCTTCATTCACATGTTCAGAATTGTGTTGTTTATCTATAATGACCTGTTTCTGCTTTTTAATGGGTCCCTTGTCATATCTTAACAGAAGATCTTTCTTTGGTTTATCTTCCTGAAAATATTTTTGTCATTTTTTTCCTTTCATTTTTCAGGAATATAAAAACTCATCTGCAAAGTTATGTTAAAAATAAAATTAGTTTTCTCAGTTTAGTAATTAGCTAAGATATGTATAGGACTTCTACTTTTGTCAGTTTTGCACTCAGAATCTGTGTAATCTAGTGCTTTATTCGTTGTTGTTTTCTATATATATGAAAGCCTTAAAATCTATTACTGACAGGTTTGCGCTATAAAATTTTTGGCACTTTTTATTCTGAAACAGATTTACAAAGTAATTCTGCCTTCATTATATTTATGAATATGGGTTCTTTTGAAACTACTCCTCCTAAAATGTGAACTTGAAGTTTTTTTGACGACGAGGGCATCTGTTCATTAAGTTTGTGCTGTGAGACCCCAGTGTCTTCAATACTTTTATCTATTACATTTTAAATAAAAATAAATCTGACTATTTCAAATTACTAAAGTTTATGCTACTGCAGTTTGAGCTAAGTGTAGATTTTTCCAGACTACTTTATCTTGCAGCTGAAAATTGTATTTATTTACTTTCTGTTTATTCAAGGGATTTGCTGGATAAAAATTCATAGGTACAATGTATGAAAACTTGTATTCTGAGATCTTCAGAAGGATAACTGTGGTTGGGTACTTTTCCGTTTCACTGAAACAATCCTTTGAAAAGCTTGTTATGCTCTCTGCTGATCCTGTGGTAATGAAAAAGAAAACTTTTTTTGTTCAATTTTGATTTTTATTATTTTTTTTGTTTTTCCTACAGATTTTGATGATTCTCTTAATCTTTGGAAGGCTCCATCCAGTCAAAGCCGAACTTCACATTCTCAGTCAACATCTGAAACTATGGTAATTTGCAGAGTAATCTATTTATTTTAAATATGAAGTTGTTCATTAAATTAGCACTCTTATAAGGCTAAAAAAACCCTCCACAACAAAACTGAAATTAAACAGAAAATTAAAAAGCTGAAACTAAATTGACATTTAAAGTAGCTTTAATATTCTAAATAAAACTGTTATGTTTATTTACCTAAGCAAAAATAAATAGAATAACTTACCTTGACTAGTTAAATGCATAAGGCAGTGCTGAATTCTGTTGCTTCTCACAGCAAGACATACTCTCTAGAGATTACTTTGTAATTGGCTTTATTGACAAAATGCAGTTATCTTCATCTCTAGTTGTCACTACTGCTGTTTTTATCCAAACTGTCCTTTCAGAGTGAACCTATATTTACACTAGACAACTACAGAACTGGATTAATCAAAGCCACAGAAGTACATTGAGTTAAAATTTTATTCTGTGTCATAATAAACTCTGGATTCTGAAAATGCTTTTATAAAATAAAAAAGTGGCACAAGTGTTTGCAAGACCTAAAATAGATAAGAAAAATATAAGAAAGCAGGTGGCTGCTAGAAAAATTTGTTTCTGGCTAGGATGATTACTGCAATGAAAGGCTGTAAACATATGCTGTCTTTCAAGGTGGCAAATGCAAAGGAAGAGAAATTGAAATACATTCTTCCAGTTCCAGAGTAGCTTTGCAATATCAGATCAGGCTGTGAAGGAAGCTTTTATAACATTCATTAATTATCTGATACAAAGAATATATTTTCAAAGACTGAAGTGTAACTCCAAGAAAACTCTGACATTTCTATAATCTTATATTGTCTTCAAAAATTTTTGATTTATGAATAACCATCTAATGTAATATGAAAGTGATAATACTGTAGCTCAGAAATTTCTCTTTTGTTAAACAGATGTACTTCATCAGTCTTTGTCATATCAGCACAAGATACTATCTTATTTTATTGACTAAAATTGTTATGCCTAGTTT
This sequence comes from Himantopus leucocephalus, assembly GCA_003993805.1. Classification (NCBI taxonomy): domain Eukaryota; kingdom Metazoa; phylum Chordata; class Aves; order Charadriiformes; family Recurvirostridae; genus Himantopus; species Himantopus leucocephalus. Next base: position 104,689,472 of record RSEF01000002.1, on the reverse strand, counting down.
TGCTGTGGATCATGATAAAAATAAAAACATAGAAGAGCTAGTATTGAAATTTGGTCTCAAAATATTTCACAATTATAATTTTTCCTTACTGTTTTTACTTTCTATTATAAATGTATTGCTGTCTAGTACTGGTACTGATATCTGGCATGTTTTTAATAATTGAGGAAAAGGTATACTCCAGTTCTAAGCTAAAATTTCTCTTTTTCAGAAATTTTATTAATGAATTTGATTTTCATTTATCTAAAACAAAACAAAGCCTCCCCCAAACCTTTACAGTTATTTTGAACACAAATATTCAAATTTGAATATTTGAAACTAAAATAAATTAAAGTGGATGTAAATCGGGAAGTGGATGCGAACATGAATACTGCTTAATAAACTGTTTACGTAAGAATTTCACATTGATTAAAAGCAATTGTTTCCAAATTGCCTTTTACTGAATAAATTGAGTGCCAATTTCTTATAGTAATAAAAGTTGAACAAATTTAATCTTTTTTCTGTTCACGTTACTTGAGGGAAAAGTTAAATCTTAGCAATTCTTATCAGAGTTGAGTGTCTAATCTTCTTAAAGTTGTGCTTGAGTTCTTATGAAGAGTTGAAGAGTTCATTACATGAAATTGCTTCAGCTTCAGTAGCTTAAAAGAAAAAAGGAAAAAAGAATTTGGAATCTACTAGATCATATTAATGTATTTTTATTTATATGTGTAAAGTAGCATCATAGTTCAACATAATTATTTAAAGAGGAAAGCACAGTCTAATACTAAGATACTCATTTGTATCAGTCTTCCAGATGTTGTAGACGTCATATTTCCTACGATTAAAACTGTCTTACATTAGCCGTAAGAGCATATTCAAGTTTGGGTTTGGTTTTTTTTGTTTTGTTTTGTTTTGTTTTCCTTCTTCCCCTGATACAGATGAGGATTTCACAGAAAAACTTTGTCATTTATAGAAGTTAATTTAATTTCCATTCCTTCATGGATCTTTTTAGCAGCTGCAAACTCTTGGTTTTATTAACTAAGTTTCTTATCTTTAAAAAAATACCAGTACTGATGTGACAGATGGTAGGTTTCCAAGCTGGAAGGAAATATGCAGAGGTCTGATGTTCCAATGCCAGTATTAATTAAGAGAAGAAGGGTAGAGGAAGGGAACTGAGGCTAAATACAAACTGTGTTTCAGCAGGAAATTAATGACTATTAAGTGTCTATATAGTAAAGTCTGGAAATACTTTTTAAAACTCAAACTTGTCCTGAAATCAGACATTTGCAATTTATTCCTGTATAACTTCACATTTTATGTTCCTACAGTTTGGCCCAAAGATTTCCATTGTGATGTATGAGAAAAAGAAATACATTTATGAAGTCATTACCAAAAGTTTGTAGGAGTTTGTCTCTAAATACTGCGTATTGATGGTACCAGGAAGATGCGGTATTCCAAGCCCACTAGATGGCATACTTTCCCCATCACAGATAAAGGGAGTCTGCAGGTCTTATTGAAGGCAAAAATTTCTTCGAAGTGTGTGGGTATATGGTACAGATTTGATGAGAAAAGCCACAAATAATTGAGAGTTACTAGCTATCAGACCAAGTAGAATTGTTTCTATCGAAGCTCTTCTCTGATATTTTAAGAACACTGGAAAAAAAAAAAAGTTATTCTAAATCTGTCCATATCCATTCATTTGATGAATGTCAGTCTAGGAAGCTGAGACTGCTTTTTGCTTCAATAAACCACATCCTGAAGATCTTTGCAGAAGCAAAAGCGATGTATCTTTACTGGGTTGTGTGAATTTCTTTTCTGTAAAGAGAAAAAGGTCTTCTGGATTTTTTTTTTTTGATATTTTAAAACAGTTTTGACAAGAAGACGACAACACTATTAGTTTTCTCTGTTTTCAGGTTTCATGTAATCAGTGCTTTAATTGAACTATCTGCTGTTAAAGGCTGATTTCACTCAGGGTTCATTTAATCTTACGTGAAAATAGTTTGTAAATTACCATCCACAATTTTTTGTCCTAATTCGCAGAAAGTAAATTCAGAAAATTAAAAAGCAAGTACATTAATAACAGAAATTATTCTTTTTTTACTTCAGTATGTAAAACAGACTGTCAGAGGTCTTGCAGAGGCCATAAGTAAAATTTTGTCCATTTTATAGAGTAAAGAATGGAGATGTGGGAATGAAATCGATGATTCAAGGTCATGTAAAAGACAGCAGCAGAGCTGGATTGTCTGTACACTTACTAACTCATATGCACTACTCATATGTATTTAGTGTCTTTAAGATCTCAGTGGTTACAGATTCTTGACAAATTTATTTTTATTCATCTATAAACTGGAATGTGGATACTGCAAAAAGTCCAGTTCTGAGAAGATTAAAAATCTTTGTCTTTTATAGAATTCATAGTTTAAACATTAACTCAGGTTATCATTACAGAGAACAAATCCTTATTTTAACCATGTTTGTTTCGTGTTTAGTACGTATGATTGAGAACACCAATCAGTATGGAAATACCAACTTGCTTCACACTGTATAAATACATGAGAGCTCTTCTGTGCCCGGGACAGCTTAGCTAAATGAGCAGTTGTTTAAAAACTTGAGCTAAAAATGGTGCAGGTTAAAGATCTACAGACATTTCCCAGATAGCTTTAAGTCATGGCCATTCTTTTCTGTGAAATCTTCTTGCTATTTTATAAAAATGTGTGGTTTCTCTTCTGGAGCCATGGTTACCAGAGTGCTATACAGTTACGTGATTTAAACCTTTGAAAAGTGAACTGAATAGAATTAATCACTGCAAGCCTATTAAAGCAATGCCAGAGGGATTTTTGTACTAGAGGTTAAGAAAAGACCTTTTATTCATATCTAGTGGATAAACAGCAAAACCTTCACATTTCTCCTGTACTTCCACTCAGACAATTTTTGTATTCGTGTTAGTTCTAATCTGCAGTCATCATCTCCCCCTACGCACAACCCTTTCCTTTCTGCAATTAAACCCCCTTCCAAAGTCTGTTGTTTCACTGTTAAGCAACAGAATGCTTCCTTGCTCCCAGAAAGAATATGGTGGCTGTAGTAAATATTCTTTACTAGATACAATGTCTCAGAACCCCAGTTCACCCTTATCAAAAGTGATTTATAAAAACAGTAATGTCTTTTCTTTCCTGGAAGACAGAGCATTGTGGAAACAACTTCATTGTGTTACTGTGTGTTTTCTGTTAAGATAGCAGAAAATTTCTGGGTTTAACCCATGTCCCACTGTGAAGCAATTACCAATAAATGTTCCATCAGTGCAGGAAGCAGATACTTTTCTAACCAGATAAAGCCTTTATTGATTTTTTTAAAAAAATATATCTAAGACCTTATTCTTATTTCTTTGCTCAAAGTGTTTAAACAGTTTTAGAAGGCGGAGAAATAATCGTTGTGCGATGTAGAAGATATTATTTACTAATATGCGAAGGCTTGTATAAATTCATAATAATATCTTTAAGATGACTCTCNTTAAACAGTTTTAGAAGGCGGAGAAATAATCGTTGTGCAATGTAGAAGATATTATTTACTAATATGGAAGGCTTGTATAAATTCATAATAATATCTTTAAGATGACTCTCAGCATAGTAATAATTCCTTTTAGGGCTTTACTTGTTGCAGCAGAGCCATATGGACTATTACAAGTTGCATTTTGGTTTTGTACTTTTTAAGAAAAAAAGTGATGTTTTTTTGTTATTTATTAGAATGCTTGGCATTGAAGTATAGTGCTGAATAAGTGCAGAATTTACCATGTGTCAAGATGGATTGATTTCCTCTAATATAAAGAATGTATTTTAATAATTATTTAAATCAGCAAGCATGAAACTTTAAATAATTTACTTTGGTTGGCAAATATGGGTTTTCTTTGTATAATCTAAATAGAATTTGAATTTCAATTGGTTGGTACTATTTGGTACTGCATTTTGCTAACAAAATTATTTAGCCAAGCATGTCCTAGTGACCCAAGCTATATGTGAATCCTGGATTTCAGACATGAGTCCCAAATCTTACTGTAGCTTGTCTTCTGTGTTATAGTAACCTTCTGGCTTCTTTGAGGAACAACCGAGCATGCTTGAGAAGAAAGATCCAAGACTGTAGGATGGACAGTAGTAGGAGACCAGAGGAAAATGGGGGAGAGAAGGGGGTTACAGCATGGAGGTGGCAGCCTTTAGCTCATGCAGGGACTCTGGTCTCAAGTAAAGATGTGCTGACAGAAGCCTAAGTGGTGGGAGTGGGGTTAAACCTTCCAGGGGATGAGAAAAGAGTAGAGAGTTTCTGTAGCTCAAAATGCTGCTGAGTAAATCAAAGCCAAACCTGGAAAGCAGTGACTTAACTGCAAGGATAAAATAGCTAGGAAGGGAGTAATCTGATTTCCTTCCCTCCACCCTTTTTGTCAATTAAGTCACTTTTGACTTTTCCTTAGGTAAAAAAATATTCCAATTGATATTCTAATAAAACTTTAAAAAGAAAACCTTTGAAATCTTTCAGTCGTCCTTAGAGAGCTCACTGTGAGGAAAAGTCTAATAATACCTTTTGAGCTGTGGCTGTCTTGGGATTTCATTGGATTCCCCAACGTTCTGTATTCTTTATGCTGTATAGTGACACTCTAGAAGGAAATTTATCTGATGTGAATTGTCCAGCTAGAAAACAAAAAACAGAAGTGAAAAAGTGACCTGACATGGGAGATGCTTATCCCATAATCTGAAACAGGTCACAGGTCTTGTTATGTCATGAAAGTGTATTATTAAGCTGGAGACTCTAGGTCTTCTGATCTCAAGCTTGTGGTTTTAAACACAGTAGCAAGAGTGTTAAGAACTTTTGCGAGCATGCAAAATTAATAATATGAGAGATAATGTAAAATTGGTAGAAGGAGCATGGTAGTATGACAGTAAAATTATCTACTGTCATGTTAATATCTTATATCTTCACCATAAAATGCATACATGTAAGGACCACAGGACTAAGGTTAAGAGAAGTACCCAGAGTTGGAAAGACTCTGGAACTTCAACTTTGGCTGATGACTAATGCACTTGTGATATTTTTATCTGAGCATGTCCTGGACTAGTGCTGATGTTCTCAGTAGAGCAAATAGTCCATGAAAAATTTGAGTTTAAATGCTTCAGTAATGCCTTTCTATCTTATTCCAAACATAGATTGAGTCAATTATATGCATGAAAAAGAAGGATGAAGAGGAAGAATTTCCAGTAACGTGGGCATTGATCAATTTTTAACGGGAATGTTTCAGGCTGTTCCTAGTGCACATCTTTCAATAGTTTCAATTATTGGATGTTTATAATTTATATATATATACACATATAGTGAGCAAAATTTAATCAAATTGGTTTTAAACAGTAACTTTTATGTCATTTTGGGGTTTGTGCGTTTGTTGGGTTTGGTGGTTTGTTTCCCTCCTCCTGCCCCGTCATTCAAGCAAAATAGAAGTCAAGTCTGCTCTATAAAAGCTGGAATCAGCTAGTTTCCTTTGTCTTTCTAGATTCAGTCTGTATCACCATCGCTGGGGAGCGTTACTGAACTTCAGGCAATAGTCCCAACAAATTCAACCAGTTTTATTCCTGAAACTGTAGTTGATCGGCTTATCGCACAAGGTAAGTCAAACTTGGAGTTGGTGTGCATAATGATGAATACGATGTATTAGCCTGCCCATATTCCACTATTTGTACATGCATATAAAGCTTGCATATAGCTGGAACAATGACCATTGATGCTTCTAGTGGTTGTTTTGGAAGGCGAACATGAAACACTTCCTTCAAAATGAAATTGGGTGAAATACATTTGACAGAAATAAGTGAAAATGGTTGATACGGCTTAAAACGGAACTCAAGACTAAGGTTCTATTCCTGTCATCCAGTCTCCCTTTCAAAACATTTGATTTTAGTAAAGCTGTCATGTACATACATGCACGTGCACACACACAGAGATGTATATATAATTCTCTTATAGGTAGAAAGATAAAAATGTATATAATGTAAAAAATATATAAAATTATGTATGTAGAGAGAGATATCTACAAATATAAAATACTTTTCTGTTAAGGAAAGAAGTGAAAATTTATATCTTTCCACATTTACTGTTTATCTTTAACGATTATTAGTGCCTTGTAGAAGAAGCATTTTATTTCAGACCTATTTTAAATAATGCTTTTCCTGTAATTGATTTCTTGGATATTTTCTCTTGTTCCAGAATATAGTGTTTTAAGTCTAGAGGCAACTGGGACATTTTACGAAAAAGAAAAAGCAGTTTGTTTTATGTAACTACTCTAGTTAATCTTTTGTGGTTTTTTTCTTTTTATTAAACACATTCTAGGTCAAAGTGATACAACCACAACAGAATCTCCAAGTCAACATGGTTCTCCCATGTCTGTTACCCTGTCTAAACAGCATGCTGTAGTCACACCTGCCCTTTTGTCAGCTGTTTGCAGCCTTCTGCACAATCTGCTGGTTGTCACACCAGAAGATACTGGAATTGCTCTTCAGCAAGCACATTTGCTAACAGCTCTCAGCAGGTATGAGATCAATAACCGCTGAACTACAAACAAGGTGTAGCAATAGAGGTGAAAAGTTTGAAATGAGATCTACCAGTGTTTCTTACCAAAACTGTTAAATATATTGATTGCTTCTTGCTTCTGAAGTGTTCAGAAATGCCTTTTTTTTAATAATACAATCAACAAAAGAAAAGAATTCGGATTATTTCTTTTTTTCACAGAAAATGTAGTCACATTGGTGATTCAATTTGTAGTGTCTGTCTTCTTTCTACAGGACTACTGTGTTCCTCTGGTAATGTTTTAGGTTTTTTTTTGTCTAGATGGCCATTTAGTCATCCTTTTTGGAGGGGTAATTTTTTAATTTTTCTTTCTTCTTTAGTAGAATAGTACATGATACAGTCAGGTATTCAGAGTTGCAGATCACTTCAGTTCATTTTATGATTTTCTTCTTTGAATTGTATGCAATATTTTGAGGATGAGCCAAGGGCTGGCACACTAAAAGAGAGTAAGTAATGCTTGTGAGATTTGGGAAAGTATTGGATGATAGACCCTAGTGTTTTGTTTCTTTTTTAAAGAAGTAGCCCCTTCAAAATAGTCTTCAGATTGTATTTCATGTTTCCACTTGCATCATAACAAATTCTTTCATCTGTAGAAAGTGTTTGGAAGTCCTGAAGTGAAGCATGAAAATTAATTCAGTTCTTTTTAAGGTTTTCAAGAGCTTTTGTAGTTGCTCGTCATACTGCAATTAATGGAGAAAAAAGAAAAAAAAAACCAACCAAACCCTTGTTTGGATACAGTTTATATTATTACAGAGCTGTTTATTCTTCTACAGGAAAGAAAATAAGCAATCAAGTATAAACAAACAAATTTTACCAGTGCAGTAACAGCCATTGGAATTTATGTTAGTCTAACTATTTTGAAACAACTCACTGCTACTATAGTTGCCATTGCACTAGGCGTACTGGTAAACCCCACTATTTTAAGAAAGTGCTTCATAATTTATTTTTACTCTGTTTATTTAAAATGTTCTCTTCTACGGAATGTTAAGTTAGTAGAATGTTTAATTATTTAAGTATATTTCTAACCAACTTACTTTATTTTATTTTAGTCTTGTAAGTGCTAATCTGGTTGAGAGATATATTTTGGAACTGAAAGCTCCACTGGGTCATCCACATCATATTGAACATGTAAAAGCTCAGGTTAGAGAAGCATTTGTTACTTTCTATTTTTTTTTAAATTATGAAATTAATTATGTTTGCATAATCTAGATTCATTAACATAGCCCAGACACACTGCTGTAGGCTACATTCATGTGAATCTCTGTATTTTCAACAAGGTTTAAGAGAAAGTAAACTGTTATATTCGACACAGAACAATTAATTTCTGTATTAGAACTATACCTAGAATCATCAAACTGAAACTGAAAACAGTTGTGTTTTAAAAATACTAATTGAGTTTAGCATTTACAGAAATAATGTGATAGAATTTCTTTGTACAGTATTGAAGTACAAGCCACATACAGTTACTGACACATTTCATATTTACTTTCTGCAACAAACCTGACTGCTTTGCTTTGTCTCCAATCCTGCAGACACTTACATAGTTCTCAACTGATTTTGATTTACATGAAGGGTTACTGCCAATGGAAATATTTTTATATAAAATTTAACTCCATATATATAACATATAGAACGTACTTTGTTCATGGAACAGCACCATTTTAAAGCTTCTGCTGCTCTGCATTCAGATTTACTTTGAAGGAAGATACCCAGGTTATTAAGAAAATGTTTCTGCAGAAATCTTGGGAGAATAAATATGTCAGGAATAATTTTTTTCCTAAAGCTTCAAATTGAGCTTCTGTTTTCAGGAAAAACACATATATTTGTCAATATTAATGACCATTTTTATGTTTTCCTTTGTGAGCTTCCAGACAATATGATGCTGTACATATAACAGGAGTCATGACTTTCTCACAAGGAACTTTATTCTTTTTCACTAGAGAATTGGTTTCACATGTGTGTTTCCAGAGTAGGAATTCTGTTTCATCTTCTACAGTAAAAATTAGGACAACAATTTTTAAATTATATCCTGTTATTTCTTTTAAGTGGTGTATATTAATTTAAAATGTTATGAATCAGTTGAGGTAATGTGAGTAAAAAAATAAATGTGAAAGATGCAAATATATGGATTTATTTCATATCTTTTAACAAATATTTAACAGGTCTTATTACTACTTCAGTACTTGTCATCTGTGTCCAGGCTTCTGAAATCATGTTTATTGGTGGACTCTGAGCTTGTAATCCAGGATGAACTGTTGAAGCCTCTCTTGGGAAATACCTTCACAATTCTTGCCATTCGCTCCAAAGATGGGTTAGGTAATGAAGTACTTTGTTTCCAGTATAGCCAGACAGAGGCAGGTCTTCATTTACATACCACCTTCATTTAAATTGACAGTTGTTGTCAGGCTTAGCTATCCAGGTTTGTGTATGTGTATAAATTGTTTGATTATTTTTTTTTCTGTATTATCTTTGCAGATACCGAGTTAACATCTGTACTTCATGAAACATGGGTAGACTTTTTCAACCTTCTGGCTACGCTATTGTGGAAGAGTGGCCAAATATCTTTTCCAGCTGTGACAGCAGCCTTTGCAAATCGTTGTACAGCAATAATTGGTAATAACTATTCCTGGATGGGTTTTAACCTTGCAACTATTAAAATAAATAAACAAATAGAAAATGGGCATTCCTGTGTAGATGCTGTTAAGTAATTACCAATGGCATATCCAGAATGAAAACCAAATGTGTCCAGAGCTTGACTGACTTTTTCCCTTAATTGGATTTTTGCAACTCTTTCTTATATCATCAGATTAATTTTTGAACTGCCAGATAAATTCACAAGTTTTGTTTGCATATATGGGTTAGTGATTCTCGTTGCAAACCTTAACCAAATATTGCACCTGTGAGTACAGCCTGAAATGATCCATTAGCATTGCATTTTTGTCCTTATATATGTATTTTTTAATATCTTATATATAAGGGAAGCAAAGTTTTGAGGGGACATAAGTGCTATAGGAATTCAAGATTATTATGCAAGGTTTTGCTTGTTGGGTTTTTTTTGTTTTTTTTTTAATTATTCCTTCATTAGTTACTTGCCTAGTCAGGGCTCTACGTCACCAAGATTCTCTGACATGTTTCAATACTGAAGTATGAGCATAGTCCATTCAAGCTTGTGATTTTGGCCAGGTGCAAGTCATCTGGCGAATCCAAATCCAATTGCACATAAAGCAACTGATGGGTACTGTTGATATTAAAATGTAAGCTGTTGAATAAAGTGAGGAGAGTTCAGAAAACTGTTGAACAAATGAGTGATTTAGTAAATGGAAATTGCTTTTTTTGTTTTATAGTCAAATTAATGCAGAACAATTAATTCATTCAAACCTATAAACCTCAGATTTTTCTTTCTTAGATTTTTAAAGACTTATAAAATGCATAGACTTTGTAGAATTCCTTGTGCAGTGCACAGGTATAACTGCTTCTTGGCTCACACGCTTTCTTTGATAAGTCTTTCTGAGTTCTGAAGCACTTAAACTTTATTCAGAATGACATACAAAAATTTCTATTTTTCTGTTTAACCTTTCAGATACCATTTATGATTGTGTTCATCTGTCAGCAAAGTATCCTGCTTTATATATGGCTAGTTTACAGTTCCTCTCTGTCCTTTTGAATGAGGAAGGAAGAAGACAGCTCCAAGATTGTAAACAGAGTGTATGTGAGAATCCAACTATTAGCTTTCTTCTGGATCATGTTGAAGGATGCCAGGTGTCAGTAACTCAACTTACTGCATTAATTATTCAGGTATTTAAAACTTGACAATGTGATTGCAGGATATATTTTTGCATTTTTGTGTTTTATTAAAAAGGAACCTAATGAAAAATCAATTGTTTCCAGTTATGAGCAAAGACATCTCTAATTTGAGACATCTATTACGCTACTTTTTGAAATTCATGTAATAAGCTGGAACAATTGCAAAGAAGCAACTTCTAGTCAGTGCCTTGCAAAGCAACTATGCTGCAACAGCATGGTATGAAATCTTATGTAGAGAAGGTTGACACATAGATAGAATATGTTTGGCCAAATACTGATAGACTTTTTTTTCTGCTTTTCCAAATATGGAATGAGATTTTTAAGGTTTGAGACATAGTTATCCCCATTATAAATGACAGCATTGTTGTTCTTAACAGCTGCCTTCGTAAAAATTGTAAACTAAAATGAAGCCTTCTAGGTCATTCCCTTATAGTTTAAGATCAGTGCTGTTGCACTTAAGGAGCATATATTAATGTATTTTCCAAGCTAATTTTAAATTGGCCAGGTAGCATATTTTCACTAATTCCTTTAGGAACTTGTTGCCCAACATAAAATATGTTGGTGGCAAGGTGGTTTTTTTCTAGATACTTATTCTGAATGTTCTGTCTTTCTTAATGTAATCTCATTATTCTTATTTATACTTTTACATACTGTCCTAAATGATTCTTTTACCTCTTTTACATCCTTCACTTATTTACAGACTGTTAATATATCTTCCATTACTTAGTAATAAGAAAAGTTATATGTGAAATTTGTGTCTAACTTATTTTCCCTCCCAAATTGGTTCTTTTATCTGCATATTCATTGTCCTTCTTTAAATTATGTGGTTTGTCACTGTAACAATAATATTGATCCATGATTAAAAGTGGTTTGTTTGTCTGAAAGACGCACATTTCATATAACATAATGTAGGTTATGATTTCTGATGTTCTGGTGCCAGTGTCTTGCCATAATTTTTTTATGAGTCATATTTAGTGCTGTTTTGCTATGTAAAACATTATTTAATAATTACTATTTATTTAAATATTTATTTATTTATTATAGCAGCCTTGCAGTACCTAAAGGGGACCTATGGGAAAGATGGGGAGGGACTCTTTATCAGGGAGTGTAGTGATAG
>RSEF01000002.1:104664049-104677878 GCA_003993805.1 Himantopus leucocephalus | reverse complement strand
ATACCTAACAGGTATAGCACACCATGACTGCCACCATTTTCAGTTCTCGAATCTAAGTATGCACCGTGCACATCTGCAACATTAAAATTGCAATCCACCACCAACAAAAGCTGATCTCAATTTAAAAAAACGTTTATTAAGACCAATCCAAAACAGCAATTCTAATACTTTATAGTAACAATTTCGATGCATAATTTAAGAAAATTACTGATTTTTCACATCCTTTTCCTCTGTACATTCCTTCTTCTGTGTACATACTTTACATAGTAGCATCATTATAATTTCCCATTGGGATTACAGTACAAATAGTTTGAACGACATTTAGTGCAATTTCTTTGGTTCGAAGTGATGTACTCCTTCCTCAAAGGCTTAGTAAATTTCTTCCACAGCATGTATTCTGCTGCCACAAATCCATGAATTAGAAGTGTTTTCTTTAAATTTCAGGCTGCCATTGAATAAGCTGTCCAACTTCAACAGGAGAAGTCATCTGATGATCATTAAGAATCAAGAAGCTGCACTACATTGTCTAAGCATTTTAAATGGTAGGCATGTAGCTCATTTTCTTCTGGCTGTGGAGTAGCTAAAAGGAAGCAAACCCAAGATTTTAACTTTTAGTTGATTCTTAATACAAAATAATTTTTTCAAAGATCCCATCAAATGCCTCGCTAGAATACATGCTATTTTACGATCTTAGCCTCTACGTTACAGGTAGCAAATCAAGTACGAATACTTTATGTCGCAAAGTCTGAGGTTTTTGTTTGGTTTTGGTTTTGTTTTTAAAGGCTAGGTTTTTTTAACAGCTTTCCAAGCCCTCACTTAGTTGTAACAAAGACAAAGACAAAGTNTAAAGTGAAAACTCCCTTTTGATTATGCTATGTTACAATGAGGTCATGCCTTGTTCCTGCCAAAACTTCTCCTTGGGTAAGACAAAGTGGGAAATGAAAAATAACAATAGACATGTTGAGAAACTCCCCTGCTTGAACTCAGAAGAACAATCCACCATTTTAGCCCAATTATCACTATAAAGTTATCAAAGCTTTATTAGGGTAGGCTACTTGAGAGCCTTAATGCAGGAAAACACAGATGACAACTTCACGTGATTGTGAACTGTAACAATTACAGTTGCATAAAATCTTTCATACTCAATATTTTGATATTTAAATGTTTATTGAATTAAAAAAATCAATCTTTCAGTCTAGGACTTTATATTCTAAAGTAGTACATAAATAAATAGGGATCAAAGCTACAAGGTGTTCGTCTGTAAAAGATGCATATTTCTACCTTGATGATTCAACATAATATTCTGAAGTCTCTTATCAGTGGCAGTTATGCTATAAAGAACAATACAAACTTATCTATTTATTAACACACTATCAGTATATGAAATGTTGCACAACGTTATGTTTAATGGTTGACTTAGTAAAGGATGAGTTTGAAACAACAGTACATTGAGAAAAATCAACAGATTTGGGTGACAGTACAGGAAGAATTATCACGGGATGTTCTAGCAAAAATACATCTTCTCCTTATTAGGATACTGACAAACAATATTCGATGTAGGCAGAAATTTTGTGGCAATTCTGTTGTGCAAAATACTATTGGAACTTGGTATTACAAGCCCCCCAGTTGATAAACCTATTCGAGTACATCTATACAGCAATTAAAATCAGTAGGAAACTCATTGGCTTAAAATGAAGCATTTGCACATTTTTGCAAGATTGGAGTCTTGATGTGACTAAGAACCAATAAATCCATTATTGGCTCCTGAAACTCCAGCTACAGACCAGTGTTTGAACATCTTTCAGAATTAATGTTCTTGAGCTGAAGATAGGAACCTATCGTATAAAAGCTATTCAAACGATAGTTATGTTCCATTACCTGAGCAAAAAACTCAAGCTTTCAGAAAGTCAGCTAACTCATGGTACAGTATTTTAAGACTGGCACAATGATCTGTTCTGATCCCTTCTCTGTGTGGTTGAACACAGTGAGGTTGAGCACTGTTAAGCAAAGTCACTAAATGAACAATTTTTCTCATCACTAAATTTAAGAATTAACACAGAAATGTACTGTGCAAAGAAAGCATTTTGCTGCAAGCACCACCAGACCTATTTTTACAAACTAACCTGAGCAATTACCTGAAGTCTTATTTATAATTTGTTAACCAATAGGCATTTTTCTATATCTGTAAGATTCCTAACCATAAAGCATATTACTACTCATGACTTGAGACAAAAGTATCCTTTCAAAAACTTGTAGCACAACAAAAAACTTATTGTGATGATATAAATTGAAATTTATTAATGATCAACCTGATGGAAAAATACAAATTGGCATTAGTTGGAATTAAGACTTACTTTTCTTCACTAAAGAATACGCCTCGTCTATTCTTCTCCTTATTGATGGATTCTTCAAAGTCACTTTTGCCTGCAGCACACACAAACACACAAAGTACAATGACTTGACTTTCTTCCCCACATGTGCACACTTTAATAGCAAAGTTTAGAAAATGACAATAAGTCAGCAGAACATGAGATGCAGGAATTTTAGAATTAGCATATGACTATCATCATAAAGATTGCATTTATATAAGCAGTCACAAATCACAGGGGGCAAGCTGCTTCCTTACCATGTCGTTTCACCTCCTAGCCTGAGCAGCTATGTAATTAAAATAATAAAATTGAGCTGCTGCTTTAAACTTTGTTTTTATTTACTTAAAGGTTACTGTATTGTTTACAGCATAATAAAATTAACATTACAATTTTTTCAAGTATTTCTCACATACTAACCTTCTGATAGTTGTGAAGCAAAGCCCAAAGCGAAGCTGCTCCTATTCTCTGAACAGCACAACTATCACTTTCCAAACAGGCAGACAGTACTGCAATCGCTTTATCTAACGAGAAAAATGAAAAAAATTCATCTAGAAAACATCATCAAAAGCACACAAATATATTTACAAGTCTCAGTGTTTTGATTCTTGGAGTACACTTATTTCGATGACAAGTATTGGTATGGCAGAGGAACTACAGAAAATTTATTATCAGATTAATTACATTTAAATATGCTTACAAAATTGGAAGACTACATTGAAAGAAGTGTTAAAAAGAATACAGCAAAACAAAAACAGGCAATGTGAAAAAATTAAGCCATCAGTAATAAAACACACATGTTATGTACAGCCATCAGCTATGCATAGGGACTGAGCAAGCCATGAAACTGTTTCATAACTCCCAGTAGCCGTAATTAGAGCCACATCAGGATAGAAATTAAGATGTTTCTGTTTTCCTTAGTACTTATTATGTAGATGATTTGTAACCAAGGAGAAATATTTGCCACCCCACTGTAGGTGCCTTAATTTCCTAGCCTTGCTCTGAAGTGAGACTTTTCAAGTTTGCTTGTTCACTTCATAATAAAAATTCATAATTATGTAACTGAATAATGTACGCTTAAAACTAGCTGTTTAAGAAAACTGCAAAAATTCTTTCATTCATGTGTTACTATATTCAAATGATCAGTCTCACAATGAATCTTGATTTTTTTAAACTGTTTATTTGCTTTTCCTTTTGCTATATATTCTTATGTAAATTGCTTTTCTGCCAAAATAGATGTTATATAATTACTTCTACAAAAATAATTTTTATGAAAATGCTTTTAAAAATAATAATATTGAGTTCTTGGTCATTAACCCAAATTGCAACGAAAATATGGTATTCTGGAAAACACGGTATTCTGGAAAACACAATACTCTCAGGGTAAAATAGCTTATATACCCTTTAAATACTTACCGTTAGCTAATATCTTTGGTTTATTGGTTGGACTAAAACATATGTTATGTAGAATCAGAAGAGCTAGGTGTTGGCTGCTCTTGTGTTTGTAGTTACACATTTCCACAATCTGGTCTAAAAAACCATTTATCTTCATGATCATCTGCTGTCCATCTTCTCCAAAAGATATGTTCAGTAGCAGCTTTAGCCAAAGAGTAGACACATTACCAGGATTTTTATGACTTCCTTTTGGTAATGAAAGAGACACAAAGTTCTGCAGGAAGTTACTCTGTCAGAAGGAAGAAAAAGAATGTTAGAATTTACAGTATTCCATGGTTTGTTCACTGCTGTTTGACCTCCCGATCTGCATACTTGACCAAAAACTAGTACTTATGTTTCACTTTCGTATTTCAGGGAACCCCTTATTAATCAAGGATTTTTGAAAGAATTACATACGAAAAAGAATCTACATCTTGGTTAAAAATTTAATACGGTACAATACATTTTTTTCTGTAATAATTTTTGCAGTGTAGATACATAAAAGTTGACCCAACATAATATATTTCTTTAAAGGCTAACTGCCACCCCTACATAAGCTTTTTGCTTTGCACTTAACACTTCTGCCCAAAAATAAGGTAGAAGCAATTTAACCAAATCAATGCACTACTTACCTAATGCATTCTTGATTCCTTATTTATTATTGCTTGCATTATTAGCAAATGTTAAAGGTATCATAGAATATCTTGAGGTGGAAGGGACCCATAAGGACCTATAGTACCCCCCGCCCCCTTCACTGGCAGCCATAGTACCGTCCTCTATTTCTGTAAGCTTTGAAGAAAAAGACCAGTGAGTGTATTGATATGGCATACACTACTGCTTCCCAATCTCAGGGTTTGCCTCCACTTTAAGTAGATTCTGAGCAGGTAAAAAAATCAATCCCCCTGTTGCAAGAGGAAGGTGTTCTAACATAACATTCCTATGATGACAGAAGTCCTTGACTAAGTATTCCCAACCTTACTGACCCTTGAAAACACATACAGGCATCTGGTCAAAAGCAAACAATCCAGTGTACAAACTCATTGTGGTTTTCTTCACATGAATATAATATTGGTAATTTAATTTCCACAGAAGGAATTAGTAATTCAGCATTGCTTACACTTATGAAAGCAGAGCCAAGGAGAATGAAGACTAAATATTATCACACTAGAGTAAAACTCTGAAGACAGCAAAAGCCAAAAGAATTCACAGAACAGAACAGCTACCATAGAAGAGATTTCAAACTCTTCGTTTCTATCAAAAAGTTTGACTATCAGCAATTTTGTAACTGTATGACCAGATTTTACATAATTAGCACCACAAAAAGATAATATTTCCCTCTGCCTTTTCTGACAGGAAATTAGGTCCAAGCACAGAACACTGTTAATGTAAATTGAAAGAAATTGTTGTAATTATTAAACTAGTATAAAAGACGCTGAAAACAAACACATTTTTATAATTTCTGTTGTGTTAGCTAGTTTTATCACATCACCACTACAGTTGATTTTCTACATGGTTTGACTGCTTGTCTCAAGGTTGTGAATTTATTTAAATGATCAAAGTTAAATTTGAAAGAAACAGATTTTTCAAAGAACATTTGATAAAATAGTGTAAGGATCATTCAATATATAAATTAAAAAGGGATAAGAAAATACTTACATTAGTAAGAATAGATTTCTACCGAACAGCCAATTACTGACATGTAGGACACCTTCTCTAAAACTATAATTTTTATAACGATTGTTTCACACAGTATACCTAATGAATTATATAACGTTTAATTTCTTGTTTACTCACATGCAGTTTTTCTCTATTGTATGCTCACTTTCACGATCCACTAGTGATTGCTATCAATATATATGGGTATTAACATTTTTACACCCCACTGAAACTGAGAGGTTCTAAAAAGCTCTAGCAAAGATTGTGTAGTTCCATATGCTCTTTCTGTCCAGACTATGAATATGACCAAATTACACAGTGCACTTAGGGAACAGTAACACGTAAGAAGACTCAATGGCTTTGATTCCCACAGAAGCATCTCTATATGACCACAGGAAACTCCATATTGAAATACGAGGGTTTATTAAAAAGGAAAATACATCCATCACTGTGCTAAAATCAATAATACTATTTACTTACCTTCTGAATAATGCCTTTACAGTCATGAGACAGAGCAAGGTTAGAAAGAAGACAAAAGACCACCTGCTGAGTTGAGCTGTTATCGTTTGACACTTGGGAAGCCAGTTTCAAGATGTTATGCATTAATGAATTGCCAGCTGCACTTCGTCCAGACGGAAGTGATGATTGTCCACCACTGGCCCAACAAAGCGAAGCACAACCTTAAAGAAATGAAACCTTTATCATATGAGAAATGCATGTATACATTAAAAAAAAAAAAGAAACCAATAGAAAGAGCAGTCTAACAGCTAAAAGATTGAGATGAGACTTTTGAAAGGATCGTTAGGTTTTTTTCTTTGAACCACACTGAAGTCAATGGGACATGCTTTAAATAGAAATGTGCTGGATGTAGCAGTTTACTGGAATAGGCGTCTACTGTTCTGTGGTTCTAGAAACTAAGAGGCGATTCTGCTGTTAAAGATAAGACATTGCTCTGTCTCAGAAAGTCTCCTTAAAAACTGGAACATCTAAGGCATTATAAAACTATTTGGCATCAGAATCTGAAGGGACCCTCTGAAACTGGTTCAGGAGAAGAGGTCTCTACATCTGAAAGATTTAATAAGTTTCTTAAAATATTTTTCTGACAAATAAAAGCACTGTCTGCATCTATCATTACTTTGTACCACAGTAGCATGCAAAATCCTATGCAACAGAGCAACATGCTCAAATTAATACAGTGGGAGGGAACAACTAAGTTACCAACGTGATGTTTGTGCACAAATACGCATATATACCTTTTTATTTAGTGGCGTTTGCCATCTGCAACACCAGTTAACGTCTTACGTGGCAAAAGTAAATAAAAATGAGACAGTTTCTACCTGTTACAAACATCTACATGCATTTCTTTGTCTGATTACACTAAGGGGAAGTGGTTAATCAGTTCAGAGTAGGTAAGTTTGAGTCACCTCATAAGACAACTAATCTGAACAGAAAGAAAAAACATGATTAATCTAACACTACTCACCCTTATTAGCAAGGAAAATAAAAATGCAGCCCAGAGTCACTCAGAGTTAAGAAACAATAAGGAGCATCAGAACTTCAGCTTGATTTCCAGTACATCACAGGACATCACATTTTAATTTTATATCCTGTGGTTGACTAATACATATTTGACCTTTCTTCAGTCCACATTAAAAAAATGTCTTTATGAAAAAAAGCATCACAAGCTCATTTAAGGTCTGGAGACATTAACTTAAAAAGAGGGTAAAAAAAGCTCAGAGACCGTTCAGTTAATATATCTTAACCACGCTAACTCTTTTACGGTATCTTGACAGGAAGAAATCAACAGATACTTATATGCCTCTTCAAGCCACTAGCAAATCATTATCTGAGTCAATAACCAAGATATGGAATGAGACAAATTCATAACAGAAAAGGGAACAGGCTACTAGTACTGGGCATAATTACTCATCAATGGAAATAAAGTGTTTCCTCAAATGAAGAAGAGAATCCTTATGAAAAGTATTCTTTAGTCGAATACAAGCTACTGAGCTCAATGCATAAATAAATGGAGGAAATTTAATACAGAATTAGATTATTGAATATTTCAAAACCAGAATGTTCTCAATAAAGGCTGAAGTACAAACTGTGTAAGGTACTAATACACTGTTCTCTGAGAGAGAATTCCTAGAGTAGTATTTCTACAGTATACTATTCAATTTGGCAGGACTTTCAGTGTAACCTTCAAATGTAATGGTTTGAATTAAATGCTATTTAATCCTTTAATACAATTGTATTCTTGCTAAATCCAACAGACTGAAACAGGATCTGAACAAAAGTCTTGAATGTATTAAAATCAAAACCCTTGATAAACTTTGATGGACCAGTGCATTTATACTTTCCTCTTACTGAGTAATAAACATTCTTTTCCCATTATTATGCTTTTCTGTCTTAATCTGGTTAAATATTTTGATGAATTACATTATAGAGTGACTCTCATACCTGCAGGATAGTTTGCAGTGTAGACACAAAGCACGTGCAGAGCTATTTGCATTGAGGAGTCATCTATTAAAAACCATGGCCATAGTGAATGCAGAACAGGAACAAGGTGAGCTTTGAGTGCTGCCGTCTACAATAACGAGAGGAAGAATTTAAACTACTATACTATTAAATATTTTGAAAATGGAGTATAAATAGAATGAGAAAAGCATATTTTGATCTTATTGTGTTCCATTAGTTTGTTTAAAAGACTGTACGGAAAGAACTAACACCATCATTTCAATACTACAGAAATTAACTCTATCCCAGTGAAAACCCGTACATGTTTTAATTACTGAGACAAACACAAACAAAAGTAGACTTATTCATTCCAACTGTGATTGTTCAAGAACTCCCTATTTTAGAGTGTTGTTCTGCTCCAACTGAACTAATCACTGGAACTCAAAAAGCATGGAAATGGAAGAGTGCAGTTCTACAGAGCAAATGACAGAAAACTTCAGTTAGCAACAGCAACCTCCTCCTCTCCTCCAAGCAATTGTCTCTGCAGACCCCTGATCAAAACAAGAAAAATATTGCACAAAAATGTTATCTGAGATTACGGCACAACCAAGTTATGGCAACCTTAGGAATAACCAGATGGCTTATTCAGGCCCGTAATTTACATGGTGTTTTGTATACAAAAAGGATGCTAACACATGCCGTCAATAGGGGTACTTCTGGAAGGTCTGGAAATCTTGTGGCTCCAGCAATGCATTTGCTAAAAGTAGCAAAAGTTGTAACACAAATTTGTAAGACTAATTAAACTGTGAAAGAGAAAATGGAAATAAATGTCCAAAAGGTATCAGCAATAAGAAAGAGGAAGAGTAGTGATCAGAAAGAAATAATATAGGAAAGAATAAAAAAAAGCAATGTAGTATATTCCCCATGGAAAAAAAAAAAAAAATAGGCAGAAGAACTGAAGTAGAAAAGTAATTGAAAAGCACAGAGGAAAAGACAAAGAACATGAAATGAAAAGAAGAAATTCAAAAGAAGATTCTTCCGAGCAAGATAAATGACTTTAAAAAAAAAAAAAAATCAAGGTGAAAACAATATTGTGCCTTGCAGGATTAGTATAATTTGACTCAGACAAAGAAAAGTAAATGGCAAGTTATTATTTAGGCTTTGGTTTGTTTGGTTTTTTATCTTTCAGAAAGGGAAAGGAAAAAAGGAGAGAAATAAGGAGAGGAAACTACTTTCCAAGATGTGAACTGTATCTCTTATGCGCCTTTCTTGTGGCCCCACACTTTTCTCCACATCCGTTTTTCACATTATATGCTTTGAAAATTGGAATTATTGATTTAAGCAAAGCAGAAGTGGGTATAAAGGATGATAGCCATCTGAAACCTTTGGGAGATAATGTTTCAATATGAACATTGAGTTCCTAGTGCATGAATGAAATATTCTTAGGAGGTGGGAATAATAATGAAATTTGAATTATTTCTTGCCATTAATATCAAGCTTAAATTTAGCCAGCTTGAAAATAATTTAAAAGTAGAATAAAAAATAAAATATGATCTTCATTCACTAACTGAATGTGCTCACATTATTTCAGTATAAGAATACTTACTTTGCATTCTTCATTTTGAAAGAGGCAGTTTCTGAGGAGCTGCATAGAACACCTTAACTGCTTGATAAGGTTATCCTCCTATCCAGAGAAAAATATTTGAAGATCATCAATGTAAGACCAGAATGAATTTTATGCAAGGAGGCAAGCAATTTCAAAGGAGAGACGCAAATCTAAGGCATCAACATTTGGGTCACATCTCTTCAGCAGAGTTTCCTTCTGATCTCAGGTGGGATTCGTCTCCGCTAGCTTTAAACGCGTACACTAAAGACATTTATAACAAGTTACTTCTACTTCTAGGGGCACCGATCTGGCCAAATGCAGAGACTTGTAATGTAGAGCTCCATTTCTCTTACAACTAATGAAGAATGGGTGGGAACATTTTCTTGGTATTTGTTCCATCCTAACGCAGACATCTAAAACAAGTCAAATGAATCATTCCCTAGAAGCACCTATTTTTCTTCCTTGGATAAAAACAAGGATAAACTAGCTCTGTCTTGCAGATCTCTACATTTGGTCAGACCAATCCATCCTTATATTCCCAGTGTCTTAGTTCCCTATCCTTAATAACGGAAATAGTTTCCAACCTGATAAGACTATTACAAAGATAAATACAGACCTTTGGACAGTGAGGTACTATACTGAGATTCATGTATACAAGTAAACAAACAAACAAAATCTATCTTCATGACAGTGCTGTGACACTAAAAGGCTAATGATAGCTGACCTAACTTCTATAAGGTTGACATACTAAACCACTTCTGAAAGATGATCAAATTCCAATAAGCTTGTTCACCACAGGAGACTATTTCTGTTTTATCAAGCATAAAGGAACAAAAATGTAAAATAGGATTCATGCATAATCTCAGACAAGGTAAAGTAACAGTGCTTGCTTATAGATCATATCATGCATAGTTGATGACATTTAGAGATGAAGTAAAAGTCTATCTCAAAAAAGTTAATGAAAGTCAGGTGTAGTAGATGAAAAAAGTCCTTATTACAAATGCATTTTATGACTGGATTGTCTCATTTTTAGCTAAACGAAATGCTAACTCTAAGATGTTCCTTCAAGAACTTCAGTGTGTATTAATTTATTTAAAAAATACAAACAGCACTAAATCCTATAAAATGCCACAAGCTACAACTTACATTTAAGGTGTAAACTTCTAGAAGGTTGAAAAAGTTATAGATTGTGTTGATGGCACTGTTTTTGTTTATTTATTTTAGGATATCTTTATTTTTACTCAGATCCTATTTTGAGGGGTTTTTTTTTTTTTGAAAGCTTGGCTATTTGTAAATACTTTTCATGCCCTTGGTTAGCATCGCAGTAATTATTGCGAAAGAAAAAGAAGATCAGGTAAAATACTTCAGTTGCCCTGAGAATCAAGCTAGGTCAAACACATTTTCCCCAAAAGTTAAAAGAAAATAAAGAGAAAAAGAAAAGAAGCTCTGAAAACTTCCCTTTGACAACTGTGTCTCAAAGTGGGCTAAGGAGCAGTTTTGTGAATGATCAGCTAAATCTGACTACGAAAGCAATGTCTCAGCTTCCCTCACATGAAACTAGATTGTCATTATACACTACACATGATGAAAGCACGCTTACATATGATGCAGCAACCTACAGTCCCAGCTCAGCAGGGAAATCTGCCACAAAGTCTTTTGCAAACCTCTTTCAAAGAATTCTTAATTAAAGATAAACAGTCTTGCTGACCTATCTCAGAGGCTCCTTTCCTTCAATTTCTTTCAAGTTTTAAATTCCTTCTACATTTAGCAGAGAAGCATATGTCCCCAGCTTCCCCCCTTCTCAGCCCAAGAAATATAAAGAACCACCTGGTTTCAACCTTACTGGACATACCCAGGGCAGGACACCTTTCAGCCTCCACCCCGTGAAGAACGAATAATAAATGTGTTTAGGGGATCTCAATAAAAAAAATATTGTAGCCTTCAAATATTAGGGTCAAACTAAAATTCTTTTAAGACCTCACTGTTATAAAACACAGTTCCACACTCTCACAAATCAAGGTTAATGTCTGTGCCAATGCCTCAGAGAAAAATACGGTTGAGCTCAAACAATACAGAAATATCCTGCAGGAAGATGTTTTCTTCAATTTCTGCTTTATGTGGGAGTGGACAAGATATTAAACTTGACAGCAGAGGCTATTGTCTGTATTTTAATAATTCTCTTAGATGAAAGTGGTAGAAAACAAGCAGATGGCAACAAAAATCTTATGAAATTGTTGTATAATGGTAAGAAAAATCTATGTCTAGATGTGGTAAGGAATTGATGGGTGATGTGAGAGTCTGGTACAACTGGAAGGGAAGTTAAAAAAAAAGGCTAAACAAAGAAATTGTGAATGAAGAGGAGAAACTGGGAGTACAGGCGGTGGAAGAAGCACAAATATGAGGTTAAAAAAAGAAAACAAAAACAAAAGTCTGACAAGAAGTTAAAGCCAGGGACAATTGAGGAGACTGAGACATCCAGAAAGTATGCAGGAGGACATAAAAAGAATCAGAATTGGAAGCTAGATAATATGAGAAGGCAGAGAATAAAAAAAACTATGACTTACATGCGCAAGCAGACTGGAATTGGTTTTGGTGTAGGAGGGAGATTGGCTGGTACAAAAACAGGGGGGAAAAAAAAAACCAAAAACCCACACTAGCACTGGTGGCAAGACACCCAGAAAGAAAACTTGAGAAACAGAAAAATTATTATTGTGGGAAACAAGATGAGAAAAATTGGATAGGACCATGAAGTCACAGCTGAAGGTCCAACTATGAAACTCTTAGATATTGTTGTACGCTAAATAAACATCATAAATTGTGAGCACTGACAGGTGACCAATGGATGAACATGTATGTGTGTGAATGTCTGAAACTGAACTCTCTATCCAGAAGCCTGCTAGTTGCTGACTGCAACCAGAATGGGCTAGTTGCTAATTCTGATGACCTGGACTAAAAGTGGGAAGTCCTGAATCCTCCAATAAACAAAAAGACATGAGACAGAACCACTAATTCAGAGGCTGATCATGTGTTCTATTTTGCACATAGATTATTTACACTAGGTAAAGAGGAGCTTAGAGTCCTGGAAAGAAAGCTGGTGGCAAAAAGGATTCCTGAAAAGAAATGGTCTCTGAAAGAAAGAAATGGGCCCAGAAAGAATAATGTGAAGATCCTGGTTGGAGGAACAATCTGGCAAGTGGGAGAAGAACCTGAGAGATGTACAAAGACAAACACCAGTGCATGCCCAGGGGCTTTTGCCATTAACACCCCAGACTGGTAACTGAGCGGCTGCGAAGCATGACCTGATATGATTTTCTGCCTGACTTTCCTGAACCAGCAGCCATCTCCATGCTGGAAAAGAAAGTTGAGACCTAGTGAATGTAACTCTGGGTGGGAGAGTGAGTGTGTGAGATAATCAAGTTGGCAAAAGCTCTAAAATCAATGAAACTTAAAGAAGCCCCAATATCCAGATGCTGACAACTTGTCCAAATGACAGCTTGTCATTTACCCTGTCTCACCCATGAGATATACCAAAAGTATGTGCCTCAAGAAAAAAAAAACAAAACAAACAAAAAAGAGCTGGGAAGTGCCTCATCATATCAGTCTTTTGGTTTCTATAGTTACCTTTTTTTTCTGTGCTTTTCCAGGCTTTAGGGCATCCAAATTCAGCTGTGCATTAATATGTTTCATGTTTTCTATACAGCTGTCTATCAGATCAACTGGAAGACAAAAAAAATATTAACATTAGAAGTTCATTTGCAACCAAAAATGTTTTATGAAACATAAAATACCTTTCTTGCAATGATCTTGATTACTGCTACCCTCCTGAACTAAGATTCAGATGTCCAAATTCTGAGTTCACAATATATTGTTATCTTCCTGATATCAGGAAGTAACTAACAGTCTCCAAGATGACGTGTATCTAGTTGAATGATCTTGAGAAGCAAGAATACACTTGAGTCCTCTTGTAACAGAGTCCAGTCAGTGGAATGCCTAAAAGACTGACTGGTAAGATGAAGAGGGGAAGATGATTTGGGAGGAAAAGGATAGCAACTCACAACTCCTCAGGATATCTTCAATGAAGCTGCCTAGAAGACTGAAGCTTCTAGAGGTTAGGGCATGCATTTATCTTACCCAGCTCTTCCCTAGCAGCAGCAGATTTCCTGCATCTGAGGTGAGACAAAGGAAAGCCAATGTTCACATGACTGAAAGTGCAAAGTGTTGCGTTAGGCTCTTTTCTTATCTAGAAACTTTAACGTATTACAAGATCATGGAGTGACTACATCAGTGGACAAGGGAAGAGCTACAGATGT
>RSEF01000002.1:104653068-104664039 GCA_003993805.1 Himantopus leucocephalus | reverse complement strand
AAAAAAAAAAAAAGAAACAAGAGAGTTAAAGATCAATTTGGAACAAAAGAAATATGAAAAGAAACCAAATTCTATCTCTCTCGAAGATGAATTATTGTAAACATTTAGGTGTCACAAAAATTTCCCTTATACCTGCAGTATAAAGTTTCAAGGACTACTTCAGAGGATGCAAGTTTTTAAGAAAATAACTAGGGGAAGAAAACAAAAAGTTGCCCTGAACTCTAAGGATTTCTGAAATAGATCAGCTTTAAACAAAACTGAGGTATGTGGGAAACTTCTTCTTTAGAGAAGTTGGACAAAGAGAATCTTCTCCAGCTCAACATGATTTGAACGGGGTGGGGGTGTCTTTCTAATCCCTCTTTGTTTCTTTTTTGATTTTGAAAGCATTGTACAAAGAAAGGAGCAAAAAGAAGAAATTATCTAAGGGTTACTATTGCTCAGTTTAGAAATCACTCTTAAGCTAATTAAACCAAATCATTGTTGTGAGCTGTGTCTTCTCTTGATAAGAATTTGGGAAATGAAATATTTGTTTAATTAGAACTATGTCCATTTCTTGAAAAATCAGTGGAGGTTAATAACTTTTCTGTGGTTATTAAAGCCATAGAGAAATAATTGGGGCAACAATTTAACAATTGATTTGATCGTTATATTAGATATCTTGTGTGTTGGGTTTTTTTGCAGGGGGTGGAAGGGTTTGCATTATTGCTTCCTGCAGTAGCCCATATTTTCTTCTCTTACAATTTAAGAAGGTTCCACTTAAAACTATAAATTTAGTCTTAACTAAAAGCTAATGACCTCGTTCAAAACGGGCTGTACTTTGATATTATCACATAAGGATATGTTGAGAATTAGAGATGCACAAAAAGAGTAGATTGGAGTGTGCCACATGAGAAAAGTAACGTAAGCCAAACATCATCGGATAACCAAAACTGGATATTTAATATGACAATTATTAAATTATGGTCTCAGATACTACTAAATATTTTCTGTAATTTGCCCACATTATTTTGATGACAAGCTAATGTAAAATCTAAGAAGAAAAGTGCATCAATTTGAATGTGGTGATTTTCTGAGCAATCACAAGATTTAGAATCTATGAAAATAATTTATGAGGTTTATTCCTAAGCAACTGTAGGGAATTATGATTACCTTTGCGGGCAGTCACTCCTTCAAGCTCATTTCCAATTGTTTCATGTATAATTTAGTTCCTATATATTCACTAGCGTGTTTCAGAAAGGTCTAGAGTGATACCTGCTAAAAGAGATAAACTTTACTGCAGGCTTTCATTCCTGGGTAGACTTTGGCAGTATGAATCTGATAAAGCAAATGCAGTTTTAAAAAACCACCAGTTCATTGTCTGGGGTGCATTGTCTCGAGGGCTCACAAAAGAAACCACAAGTGAAAAATGTCCCAGGGTACTGTAAATCAACATAGTTCCACAGAGCCGAATTATATGAAAGTGTTTACTTTTTAGTAATATTGACCTTCTAATTAACATCCAGTGACACAAGCTCTGCAGGAAAAGGGAACAAATGTTGCTTAACTTAAAATCTCTAAGTGAGAGGATTCCTTTTGACTCTGCAGCTACCTGATGTGATGGAAAAAGAGACAAAGGTGAAGCATTCTTCCAAAAAATGTACCAGAATTTGGATACTGTTATAAATCATACAGGAGGCATATATTCCTATAAGATGATGAGCTTCACTTTGAGATAAATTGAGAATGTCTTCAGGCTGTAAAGAACATCTTGGTAAACCCATTAAAGCATTTGAATAGCCACATAGAGGTAGCATATCTAATTTTCTAGTACAGGAAATTACAACTTGAATAGCTTTCAAGCCAAGTCTCAGATGCCACGCTGATAGTTTAAGATTAAGTTCCTGAGTCAGACATCAAATACAAGTATGCTGATGCTCTTTATGATCACATTCCTTTATATTTCCTTGCTCGCAAAGAGATAATAGTACCACACACAGGAAATAAGTTTTGTTGAGGGTTTTTTTTGGGTTGGGTTCTTGTTTTGGTTTGGGTTGGGTTTTGGTTTTTTGGGGTTTTTTTGGGGGGCAGGAGGGACACACACGTATCGGGTGTACTGTATAAGCATTTCAAATTACATTTAGAAAAAAAAATTCCATTCCTAAAATCTTCATTACTACAAGGACCAGAATATCATGGCACATACTGAAGCAGCAACAGAAGATCATGTCACATCCCATTTCTTTACCAGAACGGCTGATATGTTATTGAATATCTCAGAATCATCAGCTGTTCTGGATATCTCCATAGATATTATTCAGCAGACTGCCACATTTTTAACCATTTAGAGGGACAAGCTCTGTCAGCTGACTTGTTTCTTAAATCTTGGATTCCCGGGGAAATTCTGGAATACTATAACTTGTGTCATCTTTTCAAAAGAGGAAGTAGATGAGCAGAATAGCAATAGGATGCTTAATTGGATATCACCTCCTATAAACATGGCAGAAAAGGCTACAAGAGCATCAACAGAACAAAAATTTAAAAACCGATTAACAAAGGGAAACAATCTTACAATTGATGTGTTTTTTAGAAAGATTTCTCAGGAACTGGTGTTCATTTCAGTGCTAGGCACTGAATACTCTCAGCAGGTCTCCTCTTTCAAATGCTTTCAGTTCAAAACTTAATGCCTCCTGAGAGGCTCACTGGATCCAGATGTGCTATTTCCTGGGTTCAACACAGAGGAAAATCAATGAGAGGTGGTGGTCTCTGATATACACAAAAGTCAAGAAGACATGAGATAATGATCTCTTCTGGCCCCAGAATCTTACATTATAAGATATGTTACCTAGAGCTGAGAGGACGTTTGACTTAAAAAGGAGGAAGTAAGCATAATTAATTTACAGTACAGAGGAAAAGTTAGGTAAATATCTTACAAGTTCTTCAACCTTTAAACAAATGAACACGTTAATTCATGTCAGTTGTTTCCTTACATGTTTGTTCATTTTGTATAAACATTCTAACAAATGTATTTCCTACTCTACCGTGCAGAGACATAAATGGCAAATAGTTAATATTAAACAGATTATATTCATGGGAATGAATTCCAAATTCTATAAAGATCACCACCTCAATAGGAATTTGATTCTAATGGTTATATTTGTCTAGTGAGTTAATGAAAGCAAATGATCGCTGCTGTGAGAGGGATTCTCAAAAGTGTTGAGTGTTGATCTAACTTTGAAATTACATACTAAAATTAACTTCAACAGCATGCATGTTCTCATTGAATCTTTAATCAAAAACTGCCAACACAAATTCAGGTTTTATGAACAAGTGCTGATAACTACTTACAGATATTCAACAGACCAACGATAGTTTGTAACTATCCTACAGGATATAATTTAAAATAATCAAATATGAGAAACCATAACTGCTTATAGATAACTAGGGAACAGAAAAATGTTAATTTAATCTTTGAAGAATTATCTTCTCAATTTAGAAACAAGTAAGCAAATAAAGCAGGGCTACTCCAAGTAGTCTACTCTAGCTTTCAAGTTCTTTAATGTTCAGAACTAAGAGATACCAAAAAAAAAATGCATTGACCCTATATACTTTCATCTCTAACTTGTCAAAATAAGCGTGAGAAAAGACACCCTAGTCTTCCTAAATTAAGTTTAGTTTATCCATTTTTCAGCCTTTTAGGGTGAGCTACATGTGCTTTTTCTGAGGAAATGACCTTACTTAAGAAATGTTTCTACTGTTTTCGATGGACCAAGAGCAGGAACAACTACCTTCTATGCAGTGTATAAAATGGAATTGGTGGGGGGCAGGGGGAGTATTTTATTAGTAAAAAGCTATCATAATTTGTATTATTTGCCTTTTTAATATTCTTTACAGTTTAGGAGTGGTAAATTATTGAAAGCACTTCATTCAGTGAATTCAAAGCTTTAAGAATTGTGTGATAAATATCAGTCTGAGACTCAGGGGACACCACATTATTAAGAAATCAGTTTGTTGATTTTTTTTATAATCATTAATTTAAAAAGACACGTATTTAATTATACTAGCTGAAAGGTGTGAAAATTAACTTCAAAGTAGGGAAGAAATTATACTGTGTTTCCCCCTTTGCTTTAATTAAAAGTAGCAAGAAAACCATGTTTCTTTTGTTTAAGGGAAAAGGGAATTTGGTGTATACCTGATGCTATTTCTATGCTTGTGTAAAATACATTAGAATAACAGATGTGAGTTCAAGGATACTTTTCCAAAAATAAGTCTTTCAGATCATCAAGTCCTCTCTAAAAGTC
Organism: Himantopus leucocephalus; assembly: GCA_003993805.1. Taxonomy (NCBI): domain Eukaryota; kingdom Metazoa; phylum Chordata; class Aves; order Charadriiformes; family Recurvirostridae; genus Himantopus; species Himantopus leucocephalus. The sequence continues at coordinate 104,659,762 of RSEF01000002.1, read as the reverse complement.
AGGATAAAGCTATAAAAGGATAAATTGATTCCCTCCTACATTTGAGTATCTCAGGATACTCATGAAAGAAGATGGAGAGCTAAAAGAGTGAGATGATTAATTAGCAATTTCCAAACAGTTACTCAGAGCAATGCTCCATGATTTGCAACACTTAAGCAATTATTGCAGCAGCTCTTTTATTATTATTACATTACTGAAATAGACCATTCACATTTGACAATCCAGATCAGTGCACTGAGGTCCATAAGATAATGATGACATGATATGCTCTGCTTATGGCATCATCTAATTCCATGACATTTGAAAAAATATATAAAATGTCCAACTTCAACAAAGTCCATTGGCAGCTATAATTAAAATGTCATGTACTCCATGTTTGTACGCATTCATTTTCCCTCTATTCCCCTCTACAGCTACAGGAAAACCAAAACTCAACTCCTACAACAGGATCTGGTTTGGGCTTAAAACTATAGGAAGACAAAAGTCAGAAGGGAAGCATATACTGACGTTCTTCCACATCTACAGACTACCCTCTTGTATTTGTTTTCCTCCAGTTTTGATAAATCTGTATTAGGAAATGAAGCAGTACATGGACATATTTATAATGAGTGCTGCAACACAGCTGACGACACACGGTACCTTCCCAAACAACTCTCGGGAACGTTCCACAGACAAAGGTCAGCCTGCCCAGCAGACAGTTTATGAGAGGCCATCCTGTTTTAGAGACTAAAACAATTTGCTAGCAATGACATGAGCAATTCCATGACTTTTTCCCTCAGAACCAGGACATTTTCCAGGGTACATTTAATTTTCTTGCACAGACATCACTTTCTTCAAGCTTTGCCTTCTCTGTTACTACCGAAATCTGCGTCACCATTTCTCCTTACAGTAAGCACCTGTTCCATAATTGCCTCTTGTGTAGGTACATATACAAACACAAGGTATTTACCAGGTTCTTCTAACTTCTTTCTTAAGGACACTTTTTTCTCCATCCTACCATTCCACTAAGACAGGCAGGATGCTGCTGGTAAGATGGTTCCTAATCCAGATGGTTGTTGGTGAGGCAGGTAAACCCTGGATAGCTAGAGAAGTCTGTTTAGGGGCTTCCAGGATTCCAGTCATGCAAAATTTCACAAAATTACACATTTGTGCCTTTTGCTCTGAATCCAGACAATCCAGGTGTGTTGACTGTGGTTACCTGTTAGAGGGAAATGGTAACAATCAGACCATAAACCAGAACAGCAATGAAAATTTAGCCACTCTGGAAGGGTTAGGGAAAGAGCAATGGTGTGTCCAGTTTAGCATTTTAGTTCAAAAAGACCAGCAGTGCAATTTTGAAGCCAATCTCCCATTTAGCCCCACTTACCATGCTTTGGTTTTCATGGTGCATTAGTGTCACATTAAAGCTGCCGTCCTTTCACATGAAAAGAAACCACAATATGTATTCCTCCAGGAATGCACTGAAGTTGCTTCAACTGCTAATGGGCATCCAGTCCAAGAGGTAAGTCTGGGCCTTGTCTGAAAAAAAGGCTCATGAAACACAGTGTGGACACAGTGTGGATGCCTCAGAACGATCTAATTCTCTCTACAGACCTACATATATTGTGCTGTGCTATGAGACAATGTATACATATCCTATATAATAAATAACTTAAAAAAAAAAAAAAAAAAAAAAGGGACAACNGAACTTTTTCTAGCAAACTTCTTGGGACTGAAATTGCTTTCTTTACCATCAACCTCCATAAACCAATGATGTAATGATAAATTAACAACAAATATCCCTTTGGATAAAGGGCAAATTCACTTAGAGTTTGAAAGATAATTTTTCACAGAATCACAGAATTGCTAAGGTTGAAAGGGACTCTAGAGATTGTCTTATCCAAATTTTCTGCTCAAAGTAGTCTCAACTAGAGCAGCTTTCCCAGGACCTTGTCCACATTGGTTCTGAATATCGCAGAGAGGAACATTATGAAGTTCAACAGGGCGAGTATAGGGTCCTGCACCTAGGGAGGAATAACCCCATGCACAGGTACAGGTTAGGGGATGACCTGCTGGAGAACAGCTCTGCAGAGTGAGACCTGGGAGTCTTGGTAGACAACAAGTTGACCATAAGCCAGCAATGTGCTCTTGTGGCCAAGAAGGCCAGTGGCATCCTGGGGTGCATTAAGAAGAGTGTGACCAGCAGGTTGAGGGAGGTCATCCTTTCATTCTACCCTGCCCCGGCGAGGCCACATCTGGAGTATTGTGTCCAGTTCTAGGCTCCCCAGTTCAAGAAAGACAGGGAACTGCTGGACAGAGTCCAGTGGAGGGCTACAAAGGTGCTCAGGCGCCTGGAACACCTCTCTTATAAGGAAAAGCTGAGAAATCTGGGTCTGTTTAGCCTCAAAAGGAGATAACTGAGAGGGTATCTCATCAATGCTTATCAATATCTAAAGGGTGAGTGTCAAGAGGATGGGGCCAGACTCTTTTCAGTGGTGCACAGCAACAGGACAAGGGGCATTGGGCACAAACTGGAACACGGGAAATTCCATCTCAACATGAGGAAAAACTTCTTTACTTTGAGGGTGGCAGAGCACTGGAACAGGCTGACCAGGGAAGTTGTGGAGTCTCCTTCTCCAGAGGTATTCAAAACCCTCCTGGATGCATTCCTGCCCAACCTACTCCAGTTGAACCTGCTTTGGCAGGGGGATTGGACTTAGATGATCTCCAGAGGTCCCTTCCAATGCCTGCCATTCTGTGATTCTGTGATCTCTAAGGATGTGGACCTTATAACCTCTCTGGGCAACCTGTTGCAGTGTTCCGTTGCCCTAAAAACATTTTTTTCTTATGTTTATGTAGAATTCCCTGTATTTCAATCTGTGTCCATTGCTTCTTGTCCTGTTATTGGGACCATTGGAAACTGTCTTTCTCCACTTTCCTTGAGACCACCCATCAGGTATTTAGACACATGACTAAGATCCCCCTGATCCTTCTCTTCTCCAGGCTGAGCAGTACCAGCTCTCTCAGACTTTCCTCATAGGATGCTCCAGTCCCTTCATCATCTTAGTGTTCCTGAGCTGGACTAACTCCACTAGCTCTGTCTCTCTCCTGCACTGCGGAGCCCAGACCTGGACACAGAACTCCAGATGCTCCAATACTGGCCTCTTCTTATGACTGGCCTCCAGCTGACCTTTGTGCTACTGATCACAATTTTTAAGTACAGCAGTTCAGCCAGTGTTCAATGCTGTCTGTTTGTCTAGCCTGTACTTCATCAGTTTGTCTACGAGGATGTTATAGGAGACAGCGTCAAAGCCTTACCAGAGTTGAGGTAAGCAACATTCACCCCTCTCATGTCATCCACTAAGCCAGCCATAGAGGTCTACCAGCTCTTCTTATGCTTTGGGCTATTTCAGCGACTAAGCTTGAATTCCAAAACTGGGAGCCCACCTAAGTCTATGGTTTCATTTTGAATAGGTTTTCAACATTACTTTCCTGAAAATCAGTCTTCAACTGATGCTCCCTATTTTTCTTAAAGCTGTACAATACACATAGACAACTAAATATCTTAACATTATTTTAAAACCCATTATGCTTTCTAATGAAAACTTTTAAAATTACCAAATATTGAATGACAGTTTCACTCTAAGATATTCATACATTTTGATTATCTATGAACTATCTATCCATAATGGAATTATAGAAATATTGTATCCAATATTTCATATATTTTATGAATATATGTCCATATGAAACACTGAGAAGTATTCTGTGTTTCAGATGTTAATTTTGCTTTTTGCAACATTAGCCAAGATTTTGTTTCTGTTTGCATAATCATGGATTGTAGGAGTAATGAGTGACAAATACTATACTTAATTACTTCAGCACTAGTGTGTTTCACAGTTAAGCAAAAGATGTAAGTGCCATTTTTTCTCAGGAGGACAAAAAAAAGTCTGGAAAGTGGCATTTTTTATCTTGATTCTTTAAAATTGTGTTTTTTCTGTGTTTGCTTTTGCAAAGTCACACTATATTATGTACCAGAAGAAAGTGTGATGAATAAAGGGGTAAACCAAGCTTTCACATCTCTGTAGCATTTTAGGAGAGAAAGTAAATAAAACCTTTCAATCTATCCCGAGCACAATGCATTATTCTCCTTGCTTTCAAAGAACACAACAAACAGCAGTGCATGATCTCAAAACAATAACAAGTTTGACAGGATATATAGCAGTACAGCGGCACCAATACATCAGGAAATGTTTCCCCTCCCCCTCTGAGTAGTTGAAAGAAGGACTATCAATACCACTCTTACATATCAGCAGTACAAAATATAATAGAAAATAACCTGTTTCAGGCTGTTTCTTACCATTTTATTAAAGATCAAATCAAACTTGTCTATTCTCACTGGATCCACTTTATCCCAATAGAAGAAACACAAAACCGTATTTTAAAGCATGGGAGAGTAGCCACCTGTTGCAGGATGATTGACAGAAATCCCATTTCTGAAAGCTGAAATGGAAGATGGCCTTTCTTGATCTTCATCAGATGGATTTGTCATAATATGAAGTGTGTCCTTTCGTTTGACATGTTCTTTCACATTGATTTCCAAATGACAAATAACTAAAAAATGCACTGAGAAATACACAAACAATGGCCTTGGACCTTTATCCATAAGGACTGGAGGTTTTCTTGAATTTTAATTTAATTTTCAATTAAATGAAGACATACTGTAAGAAAGTCAGCTTCACAGAGGTTTTGAAATGGCTCCTTTAATTGCCCCATATACAAAATGCTTTTAAAAGCTAAATTTTTGCAGAACACCAATGCAGTTATTACTGTAGAGTTTAGGTTGCAGGCAACTTTTCTAGAAGTTGTAGACACATACTACAGTAGATATATTTATCATATTTTGGTGACATTATTCAGAATGTGGTTTTAGTATCTGTTTTTTTTTTCTGTATACTTCTATTTCTGAACACAAGTATCTATTTACAATAGTCAGATTTTAGGTTTTACTTGTATTCCAAAGCAGGGGAAAAAATCTTGCAGAACACAAGAACATTGAAATTTCTTAAAGAAAGAAAATCATAGTCCATGACCAGGTTAAGTTGATACCATAAAAGACAAGTTACTTTCCAATCCTGCTTGGTAGGAAAAACAGTTTCCTCTACAGCCTTGGCACTGGTGTTAACTTTGTAAGGCTTTAGAATACTAAAGAAAATGGGAAAAAATCGGTCTCCTTTTTTTCCACAATCATTGCATCATCTCACTATGGATCAAAAGGGGTCTGATCTTGATTCATAACAGGAAGTCTCCTTGAAAGACTGCTGAAGGTATACATGCTCAGCTTACTTTGTCACCTGCTTACAGTCAACATGACAGAAAGGACTCAGAACAATGTTTTTATACACCAAGATGGCATAAAGTTACCTTAAGTGCGCCTTCTACACAGAAGCACTTTTCTAGAAGAGCTGTTAAAACATTGCTAATAATGAATTGCTTTCAAAAGTGATCCTGCTAGTAAATAACATAGGAATAATGTCAACTCTTCCTGGCTAACTGCTCTTGTTGCTGGCAGTAAAGTGACTGTCTTCTTTTGAGGTTCCCTTTCTGTCTCCTCCCCCGTGGTAACTGATGGAAATAAACATGAGCAACATATGCAGGGAAGACTCCATAGCCAAGGCTGCACCATAAAAAGGCAGCTTTTCTTTCCGTAGGACTCTTAAGAAGTGAGCAGAGAATCAGTGCAGAAGCACAGAAAAGCCACAGCAGTGAATGTGGTGAGAAGGCAAGGAAAAAGACAGATTAAGCTAGGAAAATGACAGATTTGCCATATGCTAGAGTAAGGAGAGGTTGGAATCAAGCTGCAATGCCCTAGGAGTTAGAGCACACGCCAACAATCCTGGTTTGTTGAGCCTTTTGCCACTCCATGGTACAGTGAAGTTACATTTGTATTATTTCTAAAGGAGACTGTAGCCTTAACGAAATGAACGGCAAATCCAAAGCAGAAAATAAGAGAAAATCTCACTCAGTTTTTTTTTCTTCCTATTGATATTACTCATCTCTTCGCAACATTAAACACAACTAACTATCCAGCTTCCTAGACCTAGAGTAATAAATACATATAAAAGAATAATTAAATATACAATTAAATTGCAATAGTTGAAAAGGACAATAGAATGTTTTTCTATGAAAATAAATTAAATCTCATCACTGATTTGAATTTTGAACACGTTTGATTCCAAGAACTTCTATTAATTAGTTAATGCTTTATAGTTCTTGGAAATATTTTATAACACAAGTACTAAATGCTCATTAAAATAAATTATTAGAACAAGTTTTAGACTAACATTAAGGTTCCATCTTGAATTTGCCTGATCTTTAAACCCACTCTATTCTTCATGACTTCTGAACACTTTCTACTGACCTGTTAGATCTGTGTCGTTATCAAAATACACTTCCTTTCAAGACCACAAAAAAAAAGTTGATCTATGAGTTCATTTTTTTAAAAAGTTTTTGAAGTGAATACAAGGAATTTCAAATGTATTTGGCTGAAAGTCTTTGATAAAAAAATACATTGTTTAATTGAGGACAACACACTTCCTGGAAAGTGATAGTGGAAGACTTTCATATTAATCCCACCGGTTTCAACTAACCAGATGAGACCACCAGAATCATAGAATCAGAGAATCATAGAATGGTTTAGGTTGGAAGGGACCTT
>RSEF01000002.1:104602670-104617161 GCA_003993805.1 Himantopus leucocephalus | reverse complement strand
AAGAAGAAGAAGAAGAAGAAGAAGAAGAAGAAGAGGAAGAAGAGGAAGAAGAGAGGAAATAAAAGTTTTCCAGATCCTTATTACAGGAAAGACATTCTGAAGCAACTGTACTGTCCCTAAAGTCATGCCAGACAGACCATGGAATAAGCAGTCAAGGTTTTTAATGTTATACATGAAAAAGGGTAACCCTTGAAACATCAGTAGGCAAATCTAACTAAAACCTCTCGGTATTAAACTGCTAATAGTATGCAATTGTACAATATGCTTTATTCTTCTCAGCAAGATAATCTTAATTACTTATTTTATCCTTTTTATTTTTTCTTTACCCTTCCAGAACTTGACACAGAAAGTTACTTTTCAAAGAAAATTCCAGCAAAAGAAAGCCTCTAACTCCATATTACACAGATAGCATTGTTTTCTACAAAATTCAAGAAAAACAGCATACAAATAAGATGGGGTTCCTTTACACTTCTTTTGACAGTTGTATTTTCAAATATACACATATAATACTTTTCTCTTTCCTGCAATATGATGATCTCACTTGCACTGCATATATTTGATGAATCTCTCATTTTTAACTTGCTACTCTGACTGTGTCACCTGGAATCTCTGGTCATTGCCACTTGCTTCTCCCTTTAGTCAATACCACTTTTCTGCCATTATCAGCTTCGGGTATTTTCTTTCTTTTAATTTTCATGTATGTAATGGTGTTACTTGAAAGTGAAGGTGTGGATTCTTTTGGGCTGCCCTGAGGTGCCTCACTTTCAGATGATGTTGATGCTTTGCCTTCTGTACTTGCTGGCTACACTTGGATCCTTTGATTACTTTCTGTTTCTTGTTTCCTAGTGAGCAGCAATGTGATGAACTTAGAGATAGTCACTAAATGAAGCACACCAAAAGAAATCACCAAAGAAAAGAATTGCCGGAAAGCCAGTCAAGCTCTGATGTCAGAATTGGAGACCAATTAAATAAAACATAGAATACAAAAAGAGGAATGTCATTACAAGAAAGCAAAGAGGACGATATTAAACATTCAAATATTCAAATAATATTAAATATTAGGCATTAATTTAAATGAGCCCACATACAATGACTCTGTGTTTCCTTTCTTGTTAGTGGACCTATTCCATAAACTGACAAAAACCAGTTTGTATTTACATACTAAAACTGATCCTTTAATAATGTTCTAGCTTTTAGAAGAGATTATTCCAATTAGCTTTCTTTATGTCTATATTCAAATATAGTTTTCACATTTATGTATTTCTGTATTGTTATGTATTACTGTAAATTAGAAGTAGCTTTATGGGAAAGTATTAAAAAATTAAATGTCATTGTTCGTGCTTTCTGGCAGACACCACTTATTTATATTGCTGAAATCCCAAAGATTTTGTTTGCTTTTTAGTCTGACACGCCTCTAGAAAAAAATAAGCTGAAACAAATTCTTATTCTGGTTTTAAGATTGGTCTTATGAGAAAGAAAGAAAAATTCCGCAAACTAGAAAGTAATAAGGATTGTCTTATTTCAGAAATGATAAAACAGATCCATTACTTTTCATTACTTTTTCAACATATCAAATAAAATTTAAATATAATTAAAGTGTTTGACTTGACCAAAATCCTGGGTTTAATAACCAAAAAATAGATTAAAATATTGATTGCAAACATGAATAGCAACAGATTTTCAGGTTTAGGCATATATTCGTTGTGTACATTCACAGGTTTTTTGTATGTAATACATATTGGTTTGGCAGTAGAAATGTGTCCATACAGCATGAGAAGACAACTTCCCTTTAATTTTTCATACCAGGAGTTTGCCCCAGGACTGATCTAGGGCTGGACAAGAAAGTGCAGGTTAAAACCTGTGATTTACCTGGCATACTCCTTTCGTATTCAGTGAGTGTTATCTGGAGTTTTGGGCTTGCCTCTTACAAAGCACCCTTACATTTTCTCCCCAAGACACCTTTGAATGCAGCTTTATAGTGATTTTCTTTTCCTCTCTCGTTTGTGATGACATCTGGGTTTGGGAGAAACCCTGACATTACAAGTAGTGTTGATCCTAAACCAACCAATTGCAATTCAAAAGAGATTTAGAATAACAGAATCATAGAATGACAGAATGGTTTGGGTCGGAAGGGACCTTTAAAGGTCATCTAGTCCAATCTCCCCTGCAATGAGCAGGGACATCTTCAATTAGATCAGGTTGGTCAGGCAGGACTTGCCCTTGGTGAAGCCACACTGGCTGTCTTGTACCACCTCCCTGTCCTCCATGAGCCTCAGCATAGCTTCAAGGAGGATCTGTTCTGTGATCTCCCCAGGCATAGAGGTGAGTCTGACAGGTTGGTAGTTCCCAGGGTCCTTGTCTCTACCCTTTTAAAAAATGGGTGCAATGTTTCCCTTTTTCCATTCACCAGGAACTCCATCTGACTGCCATGACTTTTCAAATATCATGGAGAGTGGCTTGGCAACTACATCAGTCCCTCAGAACTCTGGGATGCGTCTCGTCAGGTCTCAGACTTCTGTATGTTCAGCTTCCTCAGGTGGTCACAAACCTGATCTCTTACAGTGGGAGGGACTTTTATCCCCTAGTCCCCATCTTGCAGCCCATCCACTCATGAGGTGTGGGGAGAGAGGTGAAGACTGAGGCAAAAATTTTGTTGAGTACCTCAGCCTTCTCCTTGTCCGTCATCACCAGTTTGCCAGTCTTGCTCATCAAGGGTGGTACGCTTTCTTTGACTTTCCTTTTCTGGTTGACATACCTGTAGAAGCCCTTCTCATTATTATTTGTGTCCCAGTCTCTGTACAGCTTTAGAAGCACCAGAGCAGAAACAGTAAATTTCTGCTTTTCACAAGTTTGTTTGCAGATACAATCACGCACAGTGCAACAGCCTTGCTTATGAGACATGACAACACTACTGAGAGCTCTAGCTTTTGTTAGTTATAGCACTCTAGTGATCCCGTCAAACCTCAACCAGTCTTAGTGCTATTGGTGCTGTTGATGAATGAAGCTAAATGTTAATCCTTGCTCATTTCCAAGGAAGTTCTGCCACCTATCAGCTGAAAATACATGGCCGTGGCATCACAAGTCACTGAATTCATTCAAAGTATGAGACTGACAGCAGTAAGAGCAGATAAACACTTAGCTATAAGATTGTTGTAAAATTAATCTTGGCTCATTAAAAACAGGTTGTTCGGGATTTTTGTTGTCCTTTGTGTTGTATTACAAAAATATACTGTTTTGGAAAAAAAAAGATTTATTTTTAATAGGCATAATAGCAGCTGATTGAACGGTATCTTCTAGCTTTTTTCACTGTCAGGTGTTGCTTCCCTATTCTTTCTAAGGTATTGTCTATAACGAACAAAATGCTATTGGCTAGTGTTAAGATAGAATTCTTCATTAATTGTTTCCTTTACCTTTGAGACATGTGTGTAAAGAAACCCAGGACTGTACTCTCAGGTTAGCCTTCTACAGCATTTTGTACTCTTTCTGCACAGATATAAATGATTGTTTAGGGTGTATGTCAGACTAGGTTGCTGATCTCTGTGTTGAACATCCTCCTTTAAAAATACAAATGAGACTACCGAATTCATGCGTACTATTTATGTACAGGATAGTGAACGAAATTCTTTATTTCTTTATGGATTTTATTAGCTACAATAAAATATTAATTTTAGCTATTGAATAAGAAAAAATAAAGTGATTCAAAATAAATACTTTTGCATTCTTTTAATATTTTCATTTGATTAAAACAGGTGAGGCATAGTACAACTATGAACCAACACACAGACCTTGTAAATTGCTAGTATGTAATCATCTTTTCAAATTCTACCAAAACTCATGCTCGTGAACCAGTAAAGCCATGAGTTACCTGTTCACAAACAACACTGCTATTAAATGGGAAACTATGTTCAGTAACTTCTGTAGTAGCATTAGAAAATTTCATAAAACTGTGAAAATATTACAGCAACTTGAATACTATGGTCCCTCTATGCATCCTCCAGTCTACCACTCCAGCGTGGGAAAATGTGAAGTGATATGAACAAGGGGAATAGCTGGCAGCAGGTGCCACTCAGAGACCCTGAAACGCAGACTTTTCCTCTCAAGAGAAGGTCTATGTTGCCTGTGTGTAGATCTGCTGACAGGGGGTTGTGATTTAAAACAAAACAAAACAAAACAAAACAAATCAAAACAAAAATATACCTCTCAACAAAAAACAAGCAAATTCACCTGCTTGGTATCAGTCACTGAGAAGTAGAATAAACCCCATACTATTTAAATAAGTGTCCCCACTTGTGCTTTTCCCCTGTTAGCCCTCAGAGACCCTGCACCGCCTGCTCCCTGTCTGCCCTCTGAGGTACACCGCACAATGGGCATCTGATGGGCCAAAAAGCCTGACCAGCCATCTAGCCTTTAATTAAATGAAAAATGTTCATAATTAAATGAAAAATTTTCACTGACATTACTAGCATTTGCACTATAACAAAACCCACAGGATTTACAGCTACATCTTGTGTTGAATTTACCATTTCTTAATAAATAGAAAAAAAAGTCCTGTGCTTTAATAAATCATCTGTGTTTATTCAATTCTTTTGCTGTTTTGACTACCACAGTCCTCCTTAATAATCATCTCTGAAGACAATATCAGGGGTTAATAGCTATAAAATGAAGACAACAGAGCTACCCATAATGGAAGCAATAAAAAAGGATTGGACTGAACAGAAATTGCTGCTTTTTTTCCCTGTCCAATCTACCAAAAACTAGGCCCCTGCATTTCATATTTCCTTTGCCATTAACATAAATCAACTTGAGCTTAATGGGGAGGAGTCAAGAATCCTATTATTAAAATAGATCTAAATGAATAACATATATACAGCGGTAATAATGTGAGACAGTTTTTCAGATGCATTTACTGACAGCATAACATCCCTCTGGGCATAAATTATTGGGAACACATCTTTTAAAGCACACTGAGATTCAAAGAATGCATGCAGATGCCTATTGCTTAAGACTAAATTTAATCACCTCCTGCTTGTGACCATTTGGCAGCTTCAGGAAAGTTTTCTCCAGAACCAGCTCTCTGAAGCCAAACTAATAAAGTGCTAATTAAAGAAAGTACATGGAAGACATGAACACTAGGAGCCTGGAGTAATTGGCTACAAAAAAGACAGAACTGAAACACGTCATTTTCTCTGCTGCTCCTGATTAGGCTCTAATTCAAATACCAATATTTCACTGCACGTCAAGGTGCTTTGGGAAAGATCTCAGGCTTTCTCCATAGAGTAGAGGGACTGCTACAAACAGTGATACAAATGCTTAAGAAAAAAAATCTATATTTAATCCTGTACTGCCATCAGGATAGCATTTGTGGCAGTCTGGGCAGTGCACAGAAAGCTTTTCTTTTCATTCCACAGCGGTGAGTCAGAGATCAGACATAAACGAAGGAAAACCACCATTAAAAAAAAAAAAAGATAGAGAAAAAGAAAAAGGAAAAAAAAAAGGTAGGCTCTGGAATAGAAACCATCTCCCAAGCCTGTCACAACCAAGCAGTAATTAATCTGAGGGGCCTTTCATCTGCCTTGCAGGCAAGCTGGAAAGAATACCTACTGGCATTCTCCTGAAGAAATGGGCAACACAGAAGTGAAAGTCACTTCCTTTATTTTATTTGAAATGGGGTTTACTGTTGATTTCCTCTTGAGTATCATAAGCTTAACTTTGACTGCTTGAGCTGATGTACAATTTCATCCTTGTTGCTCTCACTGCTGTAGCTCAGTATCATTTCCTGATTTTCCTGAGAACAAATCCATTCTCTCTTCTGTTTATATTATCACTATTTAATAGCCAGAGAAGATATTTTTGAGGCAAATTTATTCCATGTGTGAAACAGGAAATTACGCAACTACCTGGGTAACTACTCACTTTATGATTCACTAGAGCTGATAATTTAAAGGAAAATGTTTTATATATCAACAATCATACTGCATTCATACGTTAACACACTATCAAGCTACTTATTCATATACATGGCCATCCACTTAGGCATATGAATTTAACAAGATCTGGGCCACTGTTCAACAAAGCACTTTAACATATAATTAATCCTGCATCTGCTCAACAAACCTAAGTAAATCTATGTATAATTGGAAGACCATTCCTATGCTACACAAGGGATAATAAAAATGATATAATAAAAACCATCTAATTCTTAGTTTTCTGAGTTAGTTGTTGTTTTTAAGGCTTTTCACTGAATTTCTTTAAATAGAATAACACTGTAAATTAGGAAGATATCACAAGAAATCATAAAATGCAGACTTATAAAATTATGTGAATTAAATTTTGTTATGCTAAGTATAAACTGTACTATTCTAGTTCAATCGTAAATACTTTTAGACCAAATAATACCCTTTTTTTTTTAATTGGGAACCATGAATCCAAACTGAATCTCGGAAAACAAATAAAACCTCCTCAGTCTGTCAATACAACATGATAAAACATTAATCACAACCATTAAGGAAATATTAACAAGAGAAGAGGGCTTTTGAACACTTCGAGCAAGGCATTTGGCACAGTTTATTTTAATATTTTCTATGGTTACTTTATAGTAGCTCAAGTTTGATTTCAAAATCAGGTATTTCTCAATTATTAAAGTCTTAATTATATTCCTTTCTTCTGACACAAAAAAAAGAGTTAAAGCTATTAAAATATATGGAAAGACCTTTTAAAAATATATATTAAGAGTTAATGACTGGTCATTGCAAGCCCTCAAAATTTTCTTCAATGTTATGGTCTGACAGTGTTACTTATGTTCATATTTGTATTTAAATAAAGGCAGAATCTTTAGAAGACAACATAAAAGGAGTCAAAACCACATATTCTGAACCTTACAAAATATCAACTTTGAGTGAACTCTAGTGGTTCCCATGACTCATGTAATGGAGTTGACTGATAATTAATTCAGTCTTAAGGACAAACAAGAACAATTTCATGAATGTCACTCTTCACAAAACTATGCACAAATTGATAACTCTCACTAAATAGTTTTGGATCAGTTGGGGAGACATGATTCATCATGAGAGCATCCACTGTAAGTATCTACTGAAGCATTCAGTAGATCTAAATGTATTTGGGTTTCATTGACCTGGGTCTAATACTCTTCTGTATTTCCTAATCCTAATCCTTCTGTATTTTGTAAAAAATATGTAAGCATTAATTGGTATTGCAGATCCAGAAAGAATGCCCTAAACCAGCATCCCAAGGAGCTTCTCACAATCTTATTCTCTAAGTACATTATGCTTAAATAGTTCTTGACATTAAAATAGCTATTAATACTGTAACTGAGAGGTAATTCCCACTGCCCTGGTGACAACTTGTTGCTCTATCTTTTGGTCTAGGAAGCTGGTCTGATGTCCTCTTGCCACACTTTATCTAGTCCAAATACAAAGAGGCTGATGGGAATGTGTAATAAGAGAATGGAGGAGGAAGTGAGACTCGTCTTCACAGTAGCGCCATCTTAACTTGCTCCGCACAGGTGGTAAAGCTGCCATGTATTAATCAGAAAGTAGGATTTTCTTGTGAGAGTTGGATTAGGTACAAAAAGAGACTTTCACAGATCCCACTCAAAAAGGCTGAATATCCTGACAGTGAGGGCATTTTTCTGGGAAGTGGGAAACATGAGTGTAAAGTGCTCATGAGTATAAAGTGAGCAAAACATGAGTATAAAGTGTAAAGGCAGAGGAGGGAATTGAATCTGGGTCCCAGACTGAAAAGCAGTAACAAAATACTTCAGTTGTTCAGTAATGCATTTTCTTGCTGCCTTCTGCAGATGTTTAAAATATAGCTTGACATTCAGTGAAATGCTGACGTTCAGTAAACCTAGCCTGTCACAGCTTGACATTCAGTAAAATTGTTTCTAATCTACAAGATTAGAAAGAAGTTTTCAACAGCAAGGAACCCCCACAACTGTAAGCAAATGTTCAGTGAAACTAATTGTGCCTCAGCGTTTCACTTTGGCAAGGGAGTAAAAAATTTATTCTTCTCTCAGCTTGAAGAGTAATGGTTAACAAATTTATAAAGTCTATTTTAGCCACACCTCACATATTTTCTTCAGAAAGGTTACACAGAAAAAGGAGGGCAAATATAGTTTAAAATCTAGAAATAGGAGAGAAAAGTACATTTTGACATACTGCAGCCAGTGAGGTGAATCCCGATTAAAAGACTTTTCATCCACTCTGTGCATACATTATGTTTTAGGAGCATATTTCCTCCTCTTTCCAAAACATACTTCTTTGTAAGTTTGTAATGCTGACCTCACAATCACTGGAACAATTCAGCACTAAGAAGGAGGATGTGAGCAACTCTCAAGCACTGTGCCCCGCTGTGTAATGTCCTGTTTTGGTGTTCATCTCAAAATAACATATTATTGAAGGAGTGTGAATATTGAATATGAATAGATAATCATTACATTTTTCCTTTTGCCAGGCCAAGGCTAGCACTTACCTTCACTTCTCTATAGTCAAAACAAACGTGGGTTTAAAACAAGTAGCCTTTTAAATTTTTCTCTGTTATTGTTTCACCCTTCTGGCTCTTTGTGTAACTACTGCTGAATCACTGCCACCCAGCTGCATTACAGCCATGCTAGGGATTAGGCCAAGCTCGTTATTCCCTTTATATACAAAAATTTGTAATAGTTTACCTTTATAAATTATAATAAGAAAGAGAAAATAAAGCTAAGATGAGAATAAGAAAGCTATCGCTATTCTTTATAATTATGTGAAAAGTATAATAAGGTCATGTTTACTGGGTTATGGTAATCACTGTGTAAAGAGATGGCAGTATTTTTTTTTTCCAAAAGAAAAATAAAGACTACCCCAACCTTATTTCTCTGAAGTTCCCAAATAAAGGGTGCTCTGCCTTTCTGCCTCTTTTCCCTCCCCTGAATATACATATGAAATATCAGTAAAAATTGGACAAAACACATGAGGCACATCATTGTTCTCATCATAGTTAAGGTTATACATCCCATTGACTTTGGTGGGAGGAGAGGCATATCCATTAAAATCAAATGGTATCTGCAAAATTACTTTTTATTTCAAACCAAGACATTTATTAAAGCCTGATCATTTAATGATGTGTTCACCTATAAAATACAAAAACTTCACCATGAACAGTAAAAATAATACCTATCCATATACCTGCAGACTGGATTTCAAAACCATGCTATTATACGCAAATACATTTCTGACATCACAGTCAAAGCTGGATACAGCATAGGTTTGGTAATTTATACCATATCATTTGTGTAATAAATATGAACAGCTGAATTAGATTAAATCCAGAGAACATTCATGTTTTAATAATACCTGGGATTTTTAGTGTGTCTAAAATAAAGGGAGTAAAAACGTTACTCAAAATATTTACATATGCAGTTATTGAGTCAATTATGTGGAATTTCTTGTCATTTTTGAACCTTTTAATTGCTATTTGATGTATGAATCAAACTAGTCATGCAGCAATTTGGACATGTTAAGCCAGTCAGCTTCACTACTTTGTTCTCTTTTCTTTTTTGACATCTCACTTTTAGTAATAATGATAAGATTGGAAACCTTTTTTGCACATAAGCCTTATTTCTTCTGACATAATATTCAACTGACTGCACCAGAATTATACTTCAGATTACTTAGCTCGGTGGTCTTTATTCCATTTCACAAAAGACATCCCACATCACCCTTTACTTTTTTGTACATGCTAGACTATGAATTATTCTCATGAACTCCAGATTGTAGATGTGCCATGATCTTTTATTGACCTATTTTCTGGACTACAGTTTTGTACAGACCTTCTTTTCATTTCAATGGTGTATCTAGAAGTGAGATGAAGCAATCGTTTGGGTCAAGATATTTAGTGCCAAAATTTTGTGTCGGATTTCTATACTGGTATTATTCATAGAAGTTTAGAGCATCTGTGCTGTGACAGGCATGTGAAAGAGCTATTGTATGGCAGAAATGTAATGTTGGTTCATAGTGGCAATGTTAAGTCTGTAGTACGGATGCTAATGCCATACTCAGTGGATTGCAAGACTCACAGTGGCTTTAAAGAGAGCATACACAGAAGCATGTATAGTTTTCATTACGTTTAGTACTAATTTCAGTTGACATATCATTGAAGTATGTATCACTTTAAGTAGAATTGAAACCTTACATATCATCACTAGTGCATTTTCAAATATAATTCTTACATGATACTGATAATAAGACATAATTCAATTACTATTAAAGTAATTATTTGTAACCTCTTGGGCTTTGAGAAGAAATTATGAGGATTGCCTGCAGTGCAGTTAAAGTGAAATATAAATGAAAAATATTATGTCACCTTTAATAAAGAATTATCAGTCTCAAAGTGGAAAGAGAAATGTGCCTTTCCAGCAGCCAGAAGGCAGGTGTTCACTTAGCTAATCCTTCCAGTGTTTAATTTCCCTGTTTTACCTTCTGTTATTTCTTTACATCTGCTTTGTTCCCCATTGTCTTTTTCCATTCCCTATATTCCCAATGTAGTACTCATGCCTATGCCCTTTGTGAAGCTTCTGTGACTCTTTAAGTAGAGAATTTTGTCCAGCGGAAAGTGCGTAAAAAACTTTCACTTGTTTAATTCTTTACAAAAGCACTATCATGTGATGCAGGATATGAAAACACAGGCAATTGTTGTTTCTGTTTTCTGTTTTCCTATATTTTGATCAGTCTCCATCACAGGCAATCCACATTGGGTGTGAAGTGACACCCTCCCCTGCTTACAGTACACCTCAGTAATGCCTGTTTCTTCATTTTGCCTCCAGGCAGCACCTAAGTTCATTTCTTGGAATATCTTTAATGAGAACAATCAGCAAATATGCCAACTTTTCAACAATTTCATGTTACTAACCAGCATTCATGCGACATTGCCCTGGCAGCCCTTAAATGAACCAATTAAATTAGATATAATCACTGTAAACATCTGCAAAATACTATTGACACATACACAGCAATTAAATTTCTTAGCAAAGAAAAATGCAAAGATCTAATGAAGCAGTTCACCCATACGGAAATGAGAGTGCCATGACGGAACAGCAGAAGCAACAGAAGAATGTGCTGATGTGGATAAGGCTGGGGAGATACTGAAGAAACAATTAATGTTAGAGCCAGGAATATGCCTACTGGTGGTCAGGTTAAACAATTCCTTTGTATCCTGAAGTTTTTTGAAGGAAAGGAGTTTAGCTGGGCTTTAAAAAGATAGAATTGGCTCGCAGATAGGAGAAAAGATGGAAAAGATAGGAGGTGTCTAGGGATAATTGCAAGTGCATTATCTAATTGGTCATTTAGACTAATTGGAGTGAGAAGCAAGTTTGTAATGGAGGAACAGAGGAGAGCTGCAGGAAGACCCAGCTGCAGCACTGCTACCACGGCAGGTGCTCCTTTATTTCAACCTAGTGGTAGCAGCAATATCCTTACGATCCAGAAACCTCTTTACCCCCAACATGGAGAGCTGACCTCCTTCAGCCCTTCTAGAAATGTGTGTCCAGGTTTCCTCTGCAAACTGCACTCATTCTGGTGAGACGCACAATTGCACAAGTCACTGGCTTCCCACGTGCAAGGAAATACAGAATTCTTTTTTTTTTCCCCACAGAGAAAAAAAAAGATAACACGACACTACTTTCACTGTATAAAATGTCTTCAGAAGAACTGGCATTGAAAGGAAGGTCTGAACCAGAGAGTGTCATCCTCAGCTATTGCAAGTAATTATTTCATGTAATTCTCTTAACAAGAGGTCATTCAAAACCATCTGAAAAGTGGATTATTCTTGCCCTCACTATGCTGTTTGGAAAATAATTCAAGAATTTCATTGAATGGATATTTAGAAACCATCCTGTGAATGTATTAATGACCAGTTTAGAGTAATGTGTTCTTGTTTCAGCACAGTCTTTTAGTTTATATAACTCCTATTTTCTGATGTTTGCTCCCGTAAGGTATTTATGGGGAGCTTTCAGCCAGGTGAATTCAGTCAAATACTTTTAGTCTCTGTCAATAAGATTAATTCTCTATAACCACTATCATCCTAGGAATATTTTTCTGCATTGGTTCCTATATGAGTT
This sequence comes from Himantopus leucocephalus, assembly GCA_003993805.1. Classification (NCBI taxonomy): domain Eukaryota; kingdom Metazoa; phylum Chordata; class Aves; order Charadriiformes; family Recurvirostridae; genus Himantopus; species Himantopus leucocephalus. The sequence goes on along the minus strand of RSEF01000002.1, from coordinate 104,605,046 downwards.
TATCTTTCTGGAGTACCAGATGTACACTCTACACTGGTGTTTAGTACAATGCCCTTAAATACTTCCCTATTTCGAGTGGAAAAAAAATTTGCTTGATATATCCTAGGATTGCGTTCTTTTGGAAATACCCAGCTNTAGTGGAAAAAAATTTGCTTGATATATCCTAGGATTGCATTCTTTTGGAAATACCCAACTGCTGCTGCAGGAAACTATAGAAGAAATACTGGCATTAATAATTCATGTATTCATTATAAATGTACTGACCATAATGGAATATTTTAGTATTAATGCTGATATCCGGAGGATTGCTCTCTATTGAACAAAGTGCATCTGTTAAAGTATCCATGAAATGAAAAATCATTCAGTCTGAAATTCAAGCATTCAGCTTCTCAAATGCTTCTCCAAACCCTAACTTTAACCTTCATCCTCAGTTCTGCTCCCTGCTTATTTGGGATTGAGCATGTGATTTAGCTGCTCAACCCCTCTGATTTCCATAGGACTGATTTCACACATCAATGTCGAGTTAAAGCCAGGCTTTCCTATTGAAACAGAAAACAACATTTTCTACCAGTCTCTACAGGACTGAGTAACTTTTCTCTTTAAAATGTTTCCGTACAGGAAGCCCTGACAAAATTAACAAATGAAAACAACAAGCAATAGGGCAATACTTCAAGAACACTTGAAGCAGTCGCAGCTTTTGAGGCAGCATGCAGAACTTCTGTCTTTCTGTTCCCAAGACCAGGACAGGTTTGAGGGCAGTGTTAGCTCTCATTATAATTTAAAGTCTAACATTTGCTAAGCGGAACAGTTTATTATGGGCCGTATGAGAAACTGCGTGCAGCATGCTCCAGTGATGTCCACTCTGACAGGGAAATTATGAAGAGTTGGCTGTAGCCTACAAGTAACCCTTAAAGAGAAATCTCTAGTCACACTAGAGCAGCTCTTTGTGCTCTTTTCACTGAAGTAACCAAAGCTCAGAACCAATATATCAACCAGAATGAGTTCCTATGAAAATTAAACCTCTATTCTATTCTATCACTTCAGGTTCATTCATTTCAAAATACTTTGTCATTAAAGAGACTTGATATGCATGAACGTCTCCTGGATCTTCAACAGAGATGTAAAAAGCGCATTATCCTTTGTGCCATTCTCAGCAAACATAAGGGATTCCAAGCAAAGCTAGAAACAGAAGAATTAATATTCTAACACTTAGTAACCTTAGCAGTTGTAACTCCGTTGTACTGTAGCGATGAACCATTTAGGCTGATGCAACAGGAAGGCTGCCTGTGAAAAAACAGCCCAGACCTCCATTTCCATGGAGCTCAGGTAACAGAAGCGTCCATACACTTTATTTCTGTTCTGAGACTGAATGTCTTGATATTCCCTGACAAACAGCAAGTCACAATGAAACAACCAATACCTACTTACTTGTGCAAAATACATGCACGTGAATGCTACAGCTTCTGGTGTTTCAGTTATTACTTGAGGCAGCATCTGTACTCTCATCACCACAGGCTAGTTAAGGGGACAGGTATCTACATTAAATACCTTTCTAACTGCAACTAGGTTGGACTGACTTCTCGTTGTTCCTTTATTTGTGTGTTAAATTACAACACTGTTCAAAATTGGTACAGGAAATCCAAATTGCAAATTCATTATTTACTTTTCACTTTCAGAAACAAAACACACAAGGAAATAATATCTGTCAGCCTACAGGCTGGCTTAATATATCCAAAATTCTCTCATTCGTGATTCATTTAAAGTGATAACTTTCCAGGTTAATGAAGATGAAGTCACTGTTAAAGTGCTTTGGTTGTGGCAAAAGGAAAGTCCGTTCAGGTGCCCCATTCTTCAGTGTGAAAGTCTATGTTTCTATGCTATCTTTGATAAAAAGGTTGCCTAGTTACCTTTTTTAAAAGTTGTAAGACAGTTGTAGTATAACTGTAGGACTCATCTCTCTGTCTTAACCAATACATATACATCCCCATGTATAAGCAGCCCACCTATATTTTACCACGTATGTCTGGAAATATGTCCTTATTTATTTCCTACTTACCATCTTACTTAGAAGATTCTTTATATTCAGCTCTCAAACAGTATTTTACCAGTGTTTCAGATATTATTTTCTGAATTGAAACTTCACAAAATAATTATACCTTTTACCTAAGAACATGGAAAACATACAGAATTTTCATGATGTGGAATTCAATCATGCAGTACAGAAAACTACTAAGAAAGAAAGAAAGAAAAATATTGTCACCTCTCAGAGGAACAATCTTGGTCAGTACTGTATCATGTAAAACTGCTGAAAAACATTAACAAAGCACTTCTTCCTGTTTCTCCAAAACAGGCTGTTTCAAAAAAAAAAAAAAAAAA
>RSEF01000002.1:104582515-104596883 GCA_003993805.1 Himantopus leucocephalus | reverse complement strand
TAAAAGAGGGTAGATTCAGACTAGATATAAGGAAGAATTTTTTACAATGAGGGTGGTAAATACACTGGCGCAGGTTGCCCAGAGAGTTGGTAGATGCCTGGTCCTGGGAAATATTCAAGGTCAGGTTGGACAGGGCTCTGAGCAACCTGATCTAGTTGAAGATGTCCCTGCTCATTGCAAGGGGAGTTGGACTAGATGACCTTTAAAGGTCCCTTCCAACCCAAACTATTCTATGACATTTTGCTTTGTTTTGAACAAATATATTGCAAAGTCATCGTATCTTGTCATGTAATTTTAGAGAAAGAAAAGAATCACCACAAATTCAGGTATAATTCTGATTTGATATCGTCAGAGGTTAAGAGAAATATTTTATATTTCACCTTGTTTTATTCCAGACTATTAATAAAGTAGATGGAGATTTTTCAACAGAAAAAAAAATACTATTTTTTCAGTTAATTGGCCAAATGTTCCATTAGAAAATAAAAGAAAAATTCTAAGAAAATCAGTGCAAATGAAGGCAAAATAAACAAAAAAAAATCCCTAGAATCTTTCATCTGATGTGATAACAAAATGTCATACTACTTCAAATGCATCTTCTGCAGTTCTGCAAATTTCCAGTAAACAAAGCATATTTCTTTATGCAGTACTAGCCATCCACTGCTCTGAGTGGAATAGCATCGAGCTTGTAAAGTTTTGTCTGACTCTAAACAGTCTATGAAAGATAACGAAATTATATTTACATCAAGAATGCCCACCAGGCCAACTGAAGGCCTGAAAACTTTCTGAGAATCCTTATTAAATGAATCACATGATAAAGTCATTGTTCATCTTAAACTATAGAGAAAAAATGTACATATTTATGCTTTACAGAAATGAACAAACCTTAGCCTCAATAGCTATTATAGCTATATATATAGCTATATTAATAGCTATAACTATAGTGATAGTTTCTTTAGTTATCCAAAATGTAATAAGTACGTCCCTGAAATGTACTTTAGACTTGCCAAAACTGGAATGCAATGTAGAGTAATTTTACAGGTTTAATGTAGATATTGGATAAAGAGGTTTTTTTTAGCAGAAAATATTTAAATTCCAACTGCATCATTCTTAAAAGAAAAGAAAAATTTGTCTCAGGCAATGACAATCTAGGTATTAAACAAAAAAATCCTATATCACATCTTTGTACATGTAGTTAAGCATACAGGTAAAAAGCTACATTTTGTTTAGTTCATTTGGACAACTGCTACTTTTAATTAGCCGTAAAGGAGTGCACAGTCCAAAGAAAAACAGTGGAAAAGCAGTAAATGAAGGTATGTTCATAACATGCTATTCTTAAACTAAGGAAGATAAATTATATTACCATGAATCTATGTCTTGATTTTTTAAAGTTTCATTCATTTACGTATTATCAGACAAAAAGCATGTGAGTAGGGAGCAGAGTTTCCTATATTTCAGAAAGATTTAATTAAAAATGTATTAGTTATTAAGGAATGGTTGGCTTGTAATGTATCCAATTCTCCTTTTAATATTCCTATTAGCTTCACATATTTTATTGTACTAAATACAACTAAAACACTGTTGTAATGTAAGTCACGATTGCTGTTTTTAAGATGGACAAGGAACAAAAATATCTCTCTCAAATTCTCTGATGTTCTCTGAAGTTTGTGTTAAATTTTCTCATCTTGTCACACAAAATGCTGTTCTCCCTCACCAGGTTGCCTGGTTGGTAGGCAGCAATAATGGAATAACTGTTGAATGCTTTGCAAACTGAAATACAGACAATGTAAACTTTAATGTGTGTTTGGTTTGGTTTGGTTTAGTTGCTTTCACATCCCTTTTCTACTACTTCCTGCACCACTGTGAAACTTAAAAAATACTTCATATACTTACATAAAAGCTTTTCTCTGTGTCTATAATATTTTCTGATTAGAGATATGTCAAATGCAACCTGCTTTATTTTCTTCCCTTAGAAGCAGTTTTACGAAGTAATTTAGAACTAGCCTACTTAATATGGAGATTTCACATTTTTAACAAAGTTATACAGAAATGTTAGGATATTTTAACACAACAATATATCAGTTTTTACTGCAAAAAGAAAGAAACATATTAACATATATTCATTTGCATAGCATAAAGGGTTGATTGGCCCAAGAAAACATGGTAGTTTGTTTTTGAAGTAGTCAAAGGACAACTCTTTAAATGTTAGCAATTCCAGATTTTTCTGAATTCACATAGAAACAAATTTTTCTAAATTAGCAAGCCAAGGAAAAACTTGTTATTATTAAATGCAGCACTCTGTAAATACTGTATTTGAAAGCATTAACTTCAGCTGTGACACTCATAGTCGATAAAAGTGCAAGTGGGAAAAGAATCACCCTCATTGACTTCGGCAGAACTGTGACTGGGAACCTAACCCATGTTTTTAGACAACTTCTGAACAATCCATATATATGTGCCCCACAGGCATCGGGAACTATTGCAGTGTGTATGCAGGAAGTGATAAAGTCAACTTTAGCTTACCTAAAGTTGACTAATGGGGTGCCATAATGAAGTCCCTTAAGTCAGCCATACAAGCAAAATATAGAACTACAGTNTAGGCATCGGGAACTATTGCAGTGTGTATGCAGGAAGTGATGAAGTCAACTTCAGCTTACCTAAAGTTGACTAATGGGGTGCCATAAGTCCCTTAAGTCAGCCATACAAGCAAAATATAGAACTACAGTTTGCAATTATTTGGATTTTTTGAATTTGTGACCCATAAAGGTGGCTTACCCATGCGTGTAGTTCCATTTGTGACTTAAGTTAAGCACAGGTTAACAGTACCAAGGCACTGAAATTCTCTTTTCTTTAAAAGTCATCAGCAGCAATATCTGGCCCAAACTAACACCCTGGTACATTGTTATTATTTTTGTTGTCAGTAGTGTTGTCATTACATTTGTTCACAGCACTTCTTTTAATTACCTCATGGGAGATCTCAGGAGTCCAAGGCTCTGTCATTAAAGGATTTTACAATTTCAGCACCTGATGTTGTTTTGCACCATTAAAGCTTTTCTCCGAGGAGCCACAAAAATACTTTGCAACTCTCAAATAAGCTTTGCGTTATACCCACAAAATGCTATGATCTTAATTTATCGATGGAGAACTGAAGGTACTGAGAGGTTAAATGACATCCCATGAAAGCCAGTCAAGGACAGCAGTGTTACAATGCTGCCCACCCCTGGTGGTTCAGCAACCCACAACACCGCCCCCACAGATTGGTCACCCAACTTGTGCCTCCTGCTTCCTGGCCACTTTTGCAAAATGATTCTGGTGAGTCTAATCACTTTTTAATACATTGCTAACATTACCTTTTTCTGTAATTTGATAGAATGAGGTCGGGGAGCGAGGACGTTGGCAGATGACTCCCCCCAGGCAAGGACAACAAGAAGTAGCTGTAGGGATAGACGACAATAGTGTTACTCAGTGCCAGTTGGGAATCAAGTGTGCCCACACTGAATCCAAGAAACTTTGCCTCCTCCTACCCCAGGAGGACTTGTGTGAAATCTGTGTCGCTAATGTTGGATTGCTACTGCTACCTTAACATTCCAGGTAGTCCCGTATAGTGACTACAGAGGAAGGGGATAAGTATGTCTATGTGTGTGTGTGTATATATATAAAATATATATATAAAACTGGTATCTTAATGTTAATTTAAAAAAAAAAAAAACCAACAGAAAAACCTAAACCTAAATTCTACTTCCACTGTCCTCTTTTTTTTTTCCCAAAAAAAAGCTTAAAGTTTGCAAGTGTAATGAGCTACAATTGGTAGTAAATTCTGTATTTTGGTTTTACAAAACTGCTTAAGTAAAAACATCTAGCCATCTGAACAACTAAGTAAAATACTTTTCCGCTAACTGATTCGTGAGTAAGTTTTTAAAAAGCAGACTCAGTTTGACAGCTGTGAAAACTGCAGTCATGTAAGTCTGCATAATTCAAGGCCCACACATTTGCAAAATTCCTAGCGAAATGCAATAAAACTAGAAGCTATATTTCTGAAGTAAATGAAAACTTTATAGAATACAGAGAATGCATTTTAATTTGTTCCATGTGTTGGAAAGACAAATGGTATACTACAGTATTTGGAAAGCAGTAATTACAGGAATAGTACGGTTTTTCAATTTTGTGGTCTTTTCTGAGCTAACAGAAGCTGCCCAGACCATTGGAAAAGCTGTAATTTTTCCATCCTTGGAGACAGAAGTAGGTCTAACTTCTGAGTTTGAGTAGCAACTTCCAGACAACCTCCCAGAGCCTCTTCCAACCTAAGTTATTTTATAAATATTCACTTTATGACAATGTTAGCTGTGAGCCTGCACACGGAGGTTGAAGTTTACAAATAAATACATCCATACAAAAGTGTATATATACTTTTCTTCTTGCCCATTTCCCTTTTGCAGTTTTTAGGACAGCGATCAAATCAAGATCAAACCAAAATGAGTAAATTGACTAGTTAGGTCAGAAACTTCCTCTAGAGGTTAAGCAGCCTTCACTGAGTAATGGAGCTGATCTGTAGAGATTATTTCCATCCCTGTTCTGTCAAGTACCAGACTACTCAATGTTTTTATATCACTTATGACAGATTTCTTTCTCTGACATTTCAGGATCCTCAAATATCTGTAGGATGCTATGGGAGCTGTGTTTTTATCATTGGAAATCACATTCTGTGTAGGTGAAAAATTTTAAGCTCCGTGTATTAGAATGTGGAGTAGTTTTCATGAATTAATGAGCAGTATCTTTAATAATATAATTAATGATACCTTAGCATGGCAAAAAATTAATTTGAATATCAAACAATGAAGCAATAACTGTCTTTTTGCTGCCGGCAGCCACCGTTGGAAGAAAACTGTCAGATTATCTTACTTTATGTCACGTGTCAGAGTTCTTAATTGTCACATTCACTGTGACAGCGAAAACACAATCCTTCATGAAATAAAAATCTGGGTTGCTACACAGCCCTTCAAATAATCTGATAATATAGCATTAACTGGACTATGCAGTTGTGATTTTTTTTTCCAGAAATTTCATGATAGGTATTATATACTCTTTTAGGGAATTCCTAGAGATTTTTTACTGTCTTTTTTCCAGCACCCTAGTAAATCCTAAACACTGAAGTACCTCTTACCCACCAAAGATCTTCACAGTGCAAGGTCATTGTATGATGTATTCTTTCCCTTCCCCAAAGAAAAGTCTAGAGATAAAGTAAACACTGAAGAAAAATTATTAGTAGTACTAAATAGACGACCGGACTATGATGAAATTGTTTTAGGGAGAGGAAAGAAAGTAAATAATTGACCTGGTGTTAGCAATTTTCAGTGATGTGAATACACAGTTTAAAAGAAGGACTGAAATTGTTAATTAACTTTGTATAGGGCTTAAGAACAAATTTTGCTTTGTAAGAACTGGAAAATTTCTGACTAATTTTTATTTCTGGAAGGCAATGCTCATTCATTAAAAAAAAAAGACATTTGTGGGAGCATCTCACTTTTCCTGGAAATTTGGCTTACAGAATTTTCAGTACATACATTTAAACGTGAAAAGTGAATTTTTGTGTATCAAAATTATGAAAACCAAAAAGTTGATCTCAGATAACATTTTATTTGCTCTTTTGTTTCTATTGCTGTCAATGCCACATTTCACCCAGATATATGTTGAGAACTCTCCTAATTAAAAATTTGATGGAAAGGAAAATAAAATTTAATTTTATGATGATAGAGTTGTTTCAGCACTTCAGGAGAGGAAGCTTATGTTTCAGCAAAAAAAGCTCGACCTAATATTATCTCCTCCAGCCGTCTATTCTTTCTCTTTTCTCCTAAACAAAAAAAAAAAAAGCTGTCTCTGTTGTAACCAGATCTATCAAAAACATTGAGAAAATAGTGTAAAACAAACTGAGTTACAGAGACCTGATGGCTTATAAAATGTATCTTTAGTTCATGAAGATTATGGATAGTTTTAAATTAAACCAATATATCTTTCTGACAATTTATCACTTTACTGGGTCCCTCTAAGGTTCCTTAAAGTCTTCTCAAGCATCCGCTCTTCGGAATAATTTTGCATGATTTGACAAATTTTGCTAGTTTATAGTTTGGCTGCAGTTGCAGATCGCTGAAATAAATACGGAGCATTTTGGTAGCGTGAGTCAGGCAGAGGTCCGAAGCCCTGGCACTTTCTCAGGGTGAACGCCGCAGCACATAGGATAATTCCCTTGGCAAACCCAACATTACCTTGTGAAGAAGAAACATTTGTCATCATCAACAGGCTCCCCTGTTAATTGAAGTGCCTGTTTTGACATATTTTATCACAGATTTAATGGGCCAGAGAATCTTGCCCTACATCTGGTGTATCCCTTTCCCTCCCTGGTTTTGTAAGTCTGCTATGGGGAAAAGAGTAATCAAGAATGTCTTGCGAGACTGAACTGACCTAATGAACATATGTCTGAGTTAATGAACATTTCCATGGACTCTGTCAGCACGGTTCCTAAGGCAATTGTAGGCACTGAGTGGCTGTCATTTTCTGAGCTGCAAACTTGTTCAGCTCGCTTGCCTCAGCAGTAAGTCACTTCAGTTAGTGTTGCTATTAATAACTGTATTTAAAGGAGCTCTAATTTTGCTAGGGGTTCGAGCTTTTGTTAGGGGCAGAATGCTGCACTAATTGATTACTTAGATCCATAACTGCATGCTGCTGAGAGTGGGTGGTCTGTCTCCTTTCATATTTCATTTATTCCCTTAAATCTCCTGAAGTCATGCAGCTGAAAGGAGAGAAGTTGGAAAAATATATGTATCTTGGGGTGTTATGTCAGGAACAGGTTTGCCTGCATTGAGGGACTGTCTGTCTGCTTTCTTCTCTGTCTGGGTCAGCTCTTACTTCCATTCTAGCTCTGGTTATGCAACCTCATGAAATATCTACCCACTTGCTCCCTTGAATAACATCACAAGGTTTTATTTTTGTGTTTGAGTACGGGGGAGGGTGCGAGGGTCCACCAAGTTGTCAGAAAGCATATGTCTATTCTAGTAGTATTCTGGGGTATTTTTGCAACGTGATGTGCCAGCTTTGCTATCCTTTATGTAAGCAAAAGAACAGCTTACCTCACTAAGGTAGTCACAGTGGTATACGGCTATTTTAATTAAACTGTAAGTTATTTTAATTAAGCTCCATGGTTTTCTCATGACAGCAGGCTTCAATCATTCTTTGGGATTGTATGAACACAGCCAGCCTGAAACTGCACACATAGAGTATTCACAAATCCCCAGAGAATGAAAAGTCAACTCCACCATCCTCTCCTTTCTTGCTCAGATAATGACATGCTTTTTCACCACAGTAGGCTTTTTTGGTTTTGTTTTTGTTTTTTTCTTTTAACTAAACTACAAAAGATGAGCTACAATTTTTCCATCAACAAAAAAACAATAAATCATTTTACCAGCCAACTAATGTAATATGACTGATTGACTGAGTAGCAAAAAGGCAATTGAGATCCAGTGGAGATAAATGTAGAATGATGCACTCGGGGGAAAAAAAGTCCTAATTTTACATAAAACATGAATGGCTATAAGCTGCCTGTTCCTACCCAGTAATGGGATTAAAACTGATAGTTCTGTGAAAATGACAGCTTAGTGTTCTGTCGCAATCCAAGAAACAAAAAGTGTTAGGATTTTTTAGGAAAGGAAGAGAGAACAAATCTGAACGCATCTTTACTTCTTTGTACAAATTGACATTGCCGCCAATCCTTCAACACTACAATGAAGCTCTGGTTGCAACAGGAGTATCTAGAGAGGAATGTTGTGGCTTCCTCAAAAGGGATATAGAGGAGTCGTGAAAAGTACAGAAACAAGCAACATGAACAGTTTCCATAGAAGAAACGATCAAAGTGACGATTCTTCCTTACAGAAAGGAGATGCTGAGAGGGTTTCATGGTTTCAGCTGGGATGGAGTGGACTTTCTTGCTGGCAGCTGGTATAGTGCTGTGTTTTGGATTTGGGATGAGAACAGTGCTGATAGAATACCGGTGGTTTTAGTCGTTGCTAGGCATTCAAGGCCTTTTCTGCTACTCACACCACACTAACAAGTAGACTGGGAGTGCACAAAAAGTTGGGAGGAGACACAGCCAGGACAGCTGAACCCATCTGGCCAAAGGGATATTCCATACCATATGACATCATGCTCCGCATATAAAGCTGGGGGAAGAAGAAGAAAGAGGGGGACTTTTGGAGTTACTTCCCAAGTAACCGTTACGCGTGACGGAGCCCTGCTTTCCTGGAGATGGCTGAACACCTGCTTATTGATGGGAAGTAGTGAATTAATTCCTTGTTTTGCTTTGCTTGCATGTGCGGCTTTTGCTTTACTTATTAAACTGTATTTATCTCAACCCAGGAGTTTTCTCACTTTTACTCTTCTGATTTTCTGCCCCATCCCACTCTGGGGGGAGTGAGCAATCAGCTGCATAATGCTTGGTTGCTAGCTGGGGTTAAACCACCACAGAGGGGTATGATACAGGTCTACAAAACTGTAGGCATAGAGAAGGTAAATAAGTAATGATTGTTCATCATATTTCCTGTAACATGAGTTAGAAGCATCTTTTTAAACTAGTAGGTGTCATAGTTCATATAGATTCAAAAAGCAACAGGACAAATATATGAAAGAAAAAAACAGCCAAGCCCAAAAAAATACAAAATCACTCTATCTAGCCCTGGAAGTCCAGAAGCTGCATTTTTGCTGTCAGATATCCTGGGGAACTATGCGCCTGATTTATCCCTTTCTCTAGGCATCTGTTCCTGTCCACTGTCAGAAACAGATTACTGGGCTACATGTACATTTGTTCTGACCTGATGTAGGATTGCTTCAATGAAAATGAAAGGGATGTACATTTTTTCTGTAAAATACCTAGTCCAGTTTATGAGCTTTTACTTCTATTTTCTCTTTCTCCTGTTTAAGGAGATCTCACTGAATGAATTGCAATGATTGATATGAATAACGTATAATAACATGTCTCAAATAAATCTAAAGATAGACACATTTTTCTTGTAAATACTAGAGGCTGCATTCCTTCTGTCCCATATAGTTCTCCTGGTTGAACCTTTGAAAGAAAATTCCCTGGCAAGCCACAGCTTGCATTGTTCAGCCCTTCAGCCACCATGAGGGACTGGAAGTGCTGCTACTCTGCAATGCTATACTTGTGACTCCAGTGGAGAAGTGCTGGTGGTTCCTGATACTTCTGTGTACTTTCTCCTGCACAGGACTGCCCCGTGCCCGAGAGCATCCCCATGTAGAGCTGTTGCAGTTCCAGACTATATCAGTTTGCACAAGGGATTTTATGTAATCCCTACTGTCTCCTCACAAACCCTCACAGGATGTTTAGGGAATTTAGCAAGTTACATCAGAAACTAGACAGAATACTCACTCTTTTCATTGACTGGATTGATCCAGTTGACATACCAGCNCTCTCCTCACAAACCCTCACAGGATGTTTAGGGTATTTAGCATGTTTAGCATCAGAAACTAAACAGAATGCTCACTCTTTTCATTGACTGGATTGATCCAGTTGACATACCAGCACTGAGGCACCAGAGAGGAAAGTGGTCCATTGATGGTCAAACATACCNTATATTCACTATTTATCTTGCTAAAGAAAAAGACAGAATTTGCCATTCTGTACCCCTGCCAGACCAAACTCCTTGGGTGACTCAAAAGGATAATCATGATATTCTCACATAAGTTGACTACAAGAATTTCAGTTAATTTTTACTAAAGAAGACACAAAGGCAACAAGCCTCCTTTTGCTTTCCCTTGTTTGTATGCTATAGAGGTGATTCCTGAACATCAATTAGCACAGACAAAATCTCCCAGAGGATTTTAGTTTAAACAAAGAGGAAGGTCACAGGTAAAGTCAATTTATTGCGATGTACATTTGGCTTAGTTTGTTGTCTTTGCACAGACTACCAGCAAGCTTGTAAGCTTTCAGGTAGTAGGTGCAAAAAAAGAAATTTATAGTTATGTTTATGCTGACTGTAGTTCTTGCTATTGCTCTGCCTCTTTGGAGGTCTGGAAATGTGATTTATTTTCTGTCTGGTGTCAATACTGATCATAGCAGGCAAGCATCTCCTTCACAAAAGCCATCCCTCAGCTGGCACTAATCACTCTCTTCACTGGCAAAGTCAGCACAAAGGCCAAGGATTGAATGGAAATGAAACTTCAACCTCTGTCTGGTCACTCCTGGTCAGGGCTGAGGTATATGGAAGGATTATTACCTCAGCTGCATGGTACTTGTTCTGTGGATAAATTGAGAATTTCAATCTTCCAGACTGTCAATCCAAAAACTTTTATGGGCACTATATCCTTTAAAAAATAAAAGGTAGAAAGAAAGAAAATAGAGAAGAAGAAAGAAAAAGTATTTATTGACTGTGCTTCTAGTAGCAGTAAAACCATTCTAGCTGTGAATCTCTGTCATGATCTATTTGCTTTTAGCTATAAATGATAGAGTAGTAGAAATATATGCAATGAAATATTATAAACTTGCAATTTCAGCTTTGCATCTTCACCTGCTATGTAATTATCTCCCAGTGTATCTGCTATTGACGCTCAGTATGTATACTTCTTGTTAAAGAAAGGTGTTTTCACTCACATTCAAAATAGCTGGGAAAATAAGCACAAATGCAAAAATGGTATGTACACATATGTGAAATAAGGCATTATTTCTCTCCTGCAGTCTTTAAGGTTATTACTGCAGTAATTATATTGCTTAGTTTTATTACACCATTCCTTTTAATGCATATATGATCTCAACATAAATTTACCACAAGAGAAAAAGGTAAGAGATTGTATGCACATGCACAGTTTAACCCTGGCTGACAAAAAGGAAAAAAAAAGATGTCAAAGTACCTAATTATTCTTTTTCACACATTGCGAGAATTCAAAATGCAGTACTGTGTGGTTCTCAAGTGCAGACTTAACTTATATAAAATTGCAAATCCTGTTTCAAAATAAAATGAAAACAAACCAGTCAGTTTAATGCTGAGAAAAATGTCATGGAAGAGGAAAACACCTTTGTGTTCTCTGTAGACTTCCCAAATTTAAACACTTTTTTTTAATATTAAAAACTGCAAGGAAAAAATTTTCAGGTAAGGAAGCAGTTATTGGAATGTTATGAGAATAACCCAATCTAAGGAAGTAAAAATAGATATTTATTTGGAACCCTGCACTGGCCACTAGCAAAGTACATAAATCATGAGTTCATGAAAAAGAAAAGTCAAACTCATGTCAATGGCAGCACTTAGGTCTGGCAGCACTTAGGTCTAGCAGCACAGAGCCTTCTCCAGAAATAGACCTAATAACAGTAAAATTATGAAGAGAAATGAAGAGCTTTCATCAAACAAATGAAACACTTGAGGAGAAACAAAGTATAATTAAATGTTTAAAACAAAATAAATTTTTTAACTTTTTTAACAAGCTCATATATTTGCTGTAATCAGTATGCCTAACAAGGAGTTTCTCACAGACCCATATCCTGCTAATCATAATAGCAAACCTGTGTTTTTATAAGAAGTCACAAGGAATTCAGATAAAACTTCATTTTGAAGAACATGTTCTATTTGACACCATCTTTTTTAGACCTTATAGAAAATATTCCTACCATTAGTTGAAGAACTTCAACAGTAATAAAAAAATAAGTTTATATTTGAGACTGTTCTGTATGCTTCAGGTTTTGTCTCCCTGAAGCCTCATTTATGTTCTGATTTTCCAGGCAGATGGCATGGCAATTCATACCAATTTTTTTATTTAATAGATCTTAGCTGCCACATGGTACAGGTACTTCTGTGTTACCAGTCATCATCTGGATATTTTCATCAGGCAGAAGACATAAAATAACTGTTTTCCTTTTTCTATTGCCCATTTCATGACCCACAAACAAATAACATTTTGACTGTATTAAATTCACCGATTTTCTTGCCATTCAGTGGTTAGAATTCAGGTCAAATTGGACACAGAAACACAAATGAATACAAGAGTTTAGCCAGAGTCAAGATGGGTTGCTATGTAGATAACAAGAATATGCAAAATTAGAGCAGTTATTGGAACTATATTCAATCTTCTACTCCAGGGTTTAAAATGTCTTTTAAATAACAAAAGTTAGAAGAATAATCTGCTGCTTTTTCTCAAGAAAGCAATAATGGACTAATCAAGCCTCAAATCTAATTCAATGTGGCTATTCTAGTTAAAATATTTATTATTCTCTTGTCTTTAAGAAATCCAATTTGCACATCCACTTCACTCTTGCTGTAAAAAGGCTAATAAATTATCTATTTAAAAACAAGATGTCATGACAATGATTAATTTTTTTGTTGTTGTTTTCATAATAATTATCTTTGTTCAAGAAACAATGAAGGAATCCTTCTTAGAGTCTGGATTGAGGTATTGTTGGTTAAATATTTGTCCATTGTGTATAAACAAGGTTTGGGAATACAGTCTTATTACTGCTACTCTACATTGCAGCCTGTGTCTTCTCTTCTCAAGACTCCTGCTATCATACAAGACCTGTCTTTCTCTGGGCTACATCAGTGTGTTAGAGTCATGGAACTGTAGTAGCACTAAAGATGGGCATTACATTGGAAGCGACATTTGAGATCTAGTCCAACCGCCTGCTCAAGCAGGACCACCTAGAGCAGGTTGTCCAGGATGGTGTCCAGTCAGGCTTTGAGTGTCTCCAGGGATGGAGACTCCACAACTCTGTGCAACATACCAATATTTTACCACCCTCAGAGTAAAATAGTGTTTTCTGGAGTTCAGATGGAATTTCTGGTGGTTTAATTTCTGCCCATTGCCTCTTGTCCTTCCACCAGGCACTACTGAGAAAAGCCTGGGTCCTGTATTTCATGTGTTCTCATATTTGTATACGTTGACTTTGCATTTCTTTGTGTTGAACAGGGGTTCCCTGCCCATGGCAGGGGGTTGGAACTAGATGATCTTTAAGGTCCCTTCCAACCTAAGACATTCTATGATTCTATGATTCTATGAGCTGCATGAGGTCCCTCTCAGCCCATTTCTCCAGGCTGTCCAGGTTCCTTTGAATGTGCAGCACAACCCTTTGGTGCATCAGCCACTTCTGCCAGTTTTGTATCATCTGTGAACCTGCTGAGGATGCACTCTGTCCCAGTGTCCAGGTCAGTAATGAAGACAGTATTAATTAATTAATTAATTAATTAAGATAGCTGAGCCCTGGGATACGCTGCTAGTGACTGGCTTCCAACTAGACCTTATGTCACTTGTCACAGTCCTCTAGACCTGGTTGTTCAGCCACTGTCCGCTTCATTATCCATTTATCTAACCCACACTTTGTTGGATTATCTACAAGGATTTTAGGGGAGATACTGTCAAATGTTTTCTAAAGTAGAGGTGAAAAATATCACCACTCATCCACCAAGCTAGTCACCTCATTGTAGAAGGTTATCAGGTTAGTCAGACAATTTCCCTTTGATAAATCCATGCTGACTATTACCAGTCAGCTTCTTGTCATTCATTTGCTTAGAAGTGCTTTCCAGGAGTATTTTCTCCATCACTTTCCCAGGGCAGTGATGTGAGGTGGGGCTGACTGGCATTTGGCTCCCCAGATCTTTCTTCTTACCCTTTTTGAAGATAGGAGTGATATTTTCTGTCTTCCAGTGTCCACAAAACTTTCCCAGTCATCATGACTGTTCAAAGATAATCTAGACTGGCCTTGCAGTGACATTAGACAGCTCCCTCAGCACTCATGGGTGCAACCCAACAGCCCCCATGGGCTTAAATACATCCGGTGCGTTTAAGAGCTCCCTATACTGTTCCTCCCTACGCAGGGGTGAGTCTGCCTTGTTGCAGCTTTTCTGTCTGGTCTCATGAGCCTGCGGTCCCTGAAGGTTGGTGTTCCTGGTAAAGACTGAGGCAAAAAAGATACTGAGTACCTCACTTTCCATGGCTTTTGCCGCAGTCACGCTGCCACATTCAGCAGCAAGCCAACATTTTCCCCTGTCTTCTTTTGGCCATTTGTGTACTTACAAAATCCTTTGTTATTGCCCTTCACACACCTTGCCAGATTCAACTCCAGGTCAGCCTTGTTTTTTCTAACCCTATCCCTGCAAGATCGGACAACGACTTTAGACTCCTCCTTGGTCACCTGCCTCCTGCTACATAAATCAATGGTATAATTGAGTTTCCCAGCTAACACAATTAAATGAAAGAAAACTGGAGCATTATGGCAGAACCTCTGAAAAGCGTGTTTTGTTAACTTACGTGTGAGCCAACACAGGCAAGATGCAGGAACAATCACAAAACCACAGATGAAATGTAAAGAGTAAATTTAATCTCGATACCT
>RSEF01000002.1:104551274-104582415 GCA_003993805.1 Himantopus leucocephalus | reverse complement strand
AAAAAATCATAATCTGGATTCTTCCTTAATTTATGTCTTTTTGCTGTGTTACCTGAGTCTTTCAATAGTGTATAGAACAAAACACACAGCAGTAGTAAGGCACAGTGAGATGATTTAGGAATAGAATTTGGACTCATGTCTGAATTATTTTGGTTTTACGAGTTTAATTCTGGCTTCTATAGCCTTTGCAAATACTTTTGGAATAGCTGCACTTCATGAATTTGTCAGATTCCGATTTCAATTACAGTGCTATCACACTGGCATAATTTCCCAGATGCTATAGGAGTTATTTCTGATTTACATTAGTATTAGTTTAGTAAGAATTAGTGCAACAGCTATTCTGGATGTGTATTCAAAAATGCCTCATACCTGTCAGATAATTATGTCTTTGAAGGCTTATATTTTTAACATAATAGGCACTAAAATGTATTTATACAGATATATTTTATATATATGTTTATTTCTTTAATTCTTAAATTATAGAAGCTTGTTCAGGCACTTGCAGATTATTGACTGCTGCTATTCCTCTTTTCTTTTGTTCCCACAGAATTATAGAATGAATTCTAACAATAAATAGTTATCATGATAAAAGGGAACCTACTGCAGGCTTTTCATTAAAATTATTGGCCATGAGAGAGTTGGCAGTAGAAAATAATGTGACGACAAACAAATCTTCAGTCATAAGAGGAGGACTCCATTACTTTCTACATGTTATCTATCATTACACCAATGATTAAAAACATTTCTTCAGAATGCATAATGTATTTAACTATTTCTTTAGGATTTTATTTTAAAAACACATCCCCAGTAAAGATATGCAAATGTCACTAGAACCAGAAAAAGCAAGGACTTTGTGGTGTGCACTACAGCTGAAGACTGTCTTGTGAAAGATGGTGTCCCCGCACAGAAGATGACACAACTGTTGTTCTGAGATAGTAATCCATGCACAAGACTGAGGAAATAGGAAGTCTTCTATAGTCTAAACTTCTAGCATCTTCAATGTACCAAAGTTAGCTGATACCTCAGTTATGTACAAAACCCTCTGGAATTTACATATATAGAAAAACATTGTAAAATTGCATTATTATGGTTCCCCAAGTTACCAGAGAGGCTCATCAAGCTGCTTAAGGCCTTTTTTAAAGTACTTATGAATTGGCCATCATTCCATGGGCATTCTTCAGAAAGAATTGTTTAGATTTTTCTCAAGTTACTTCTTTTTTTCCTGAAACCTATGGTACAACAGATGTCAATTAATTAGAGGTTCATGGGAAGTTATAACCAGTGATTGCACTTTTAAGTGACAATAGAAATTTAGCAGGATACAACCTGACCCTGCAACTGAGATCCCAGTTTTCGTACAGGGACTCACTCGCCTGAATAATCCTTCTAACGGGCATCTTTTTTCATGTCCTCTTTCTGCAATTTATTTGCTTTCACATAGCCAGCTAAAACCTATGGCCTCTCTAGGTTCAGAACATTATACAGCTTCTCCAAAAAATGCATGCAAGCAGTTGAGGCCTTCTGTGCCTCCATTTTCACAAGTGTCTATAGTATAGGAAGAGCTCAATTTCCATCTTATCATTTGTCCTGATGTCTTTGTTTGAAATAATTCCTGGCAGCTTGACAGCACTGGCAGGCCAGTGCTTGGCAGAATTGGTTTTCATTTCCAGTCCCTTGAAACAGATTGAAATGTAA
Organism: Himantopus leucocephalus; assembly: GCA_003993805.1. Classification (NCBI taxonomy): domain Eukaryota; kingdom Metazoa; phylum Chordata; class Aves; order Charadriiformes; family Recurvirostridae; genus Himantopus; species Himantopus leucocephalus. Next base: position 104,580,720 of record RSEF01000002.1, on the reverse strand, counting down.
GTGCCACATGTCCAATCATGTAGTCTTTAAGTGTTATTTAAATGAGCCTTTGAGGTAAGAAGGTATTTGTAATGACTACATATTCATGTGGACACAAATGTAATCAGGGTCCTGAAAATACAATTTATTTATCTATCTGAATCAAAAGGGCTGACCACGGAGAATTTATTTTATTTTATTTTCTACTACGGCAGACTGTGCAATATTCAGAAGTATTAGTTTCCTGAAGAAAAATAAATTTGTTAAAAGCAATTGCTTTTTTTTATTCAAAACTGTGTAAGTTCACAAACATTTACCTTCTCCTTCTTGATTCCACCTACAAACAAGACAAAAAGTGATTCTTGGGAGTACTTGCAGAAGATGATTGGCTTATCAAATTTCTTCTCCAGGCAGAAAATAAAGATCTTTGCATCATCATCATCATCAAAAAAAAAACCAAACAAAAAACCCAAACAAAACAGAAAAAAGGCAATATTCAAGACTGATAAACACAGAAAACTCTATGAAAATGTATCTTGTTTAAATTTAAAAGATGTTTTTATCCAGAAATGCACTCAAACTGCTTAAAGGTCCTATTTTCACTATCTATTGCATTATTCATCAAATAATTAGAGCATAACTTCATTGTATACACATATCAAACAATGTAAATTCTGCTTTTCTTTCAACTTTACTACAGCTGGTTTTGTTGGAATACCTGGTGCTGAAGAGTTTTTGGCATGAGCAGGCATTTTTTATAAATCTATCCATATCAAATTAATCTCAAGACACGAAATTAAACAGATTAAATTGTAATATGGACGCACTTGAAACATTTCTTTTATACGTCAAAAACATGCTCTGATTCCCGTTAAAGGCAAGGAAAACCTGTTGCTTAACATTTAAGAGCCACTCTAGACTCAGAAACTCACCAGTACCACTATAATGACCATATAAAGCACACAGTACATACCTAAGACAAAGTATCGGTACAGTGGTATTCTTTTTTTTGTGCTATGAGAATGTGAATAATCAACCGAAGAATCTCGTAGACAGCCACTGCTGTGAAGTTTAATGAAGTTTCATCTTTGGATCAGAATCATCAAAGCTCCAGGACAAAGCATCAGGGCTCCAGGAGTGCTGTAATATGGATATTCAAAATCACAGCTTTTCACAGACTGCATACTGAGGAAAACACTTAAATCACTGAGGTGTTTTTCAAAACCTTGATCAGAATCTCTAAGGGATCTGTAGCAACGGATACTACTTTCTTTAATGGGTTCTAAATTCAGCCTTAGGGTCTGACATTTGGAGATCTTTTCTTCTTGCTGCTCTGCCAGACTGTCCTTCGGGACCAATGTATATTATGGGGATTGTTTTCTGAGCATGATACCCAGGCCTCTGATTTAGCTGGATGCTTAGGTTTCTTTGTCCTCTGATGAGTTCAGTCACAAAATGAATTCTCAAGGAGTAGCCATTTGTCAAAGCTGTTACTGTACTGGAAACACCAGCTTTAATGATATCTTAGTGCTCCCACTAAACCCTGTCTCTACAAGCAGTACTGGCAGACAGCACATACATGGCGCGGTGGCGTTGATGCTCCCTGGCTCCTCAGCCCCAGAGCTCACATGTGATTAATGAGCCCTACAGCCAAGTGTCCCTGTGTGCCAGCACCAGTCTCAAAACTTGTGTTTGTCCTCTGGAGCGTGATGACCCCACTTCTGACTCCATTCTCTGTGGTTCTGGTCATGTAGATCCAACCGCAGAGCCACAGGTACCAGATTAGAGCTTTTTCAATATGCAGCTTCTTCCAGCACAAAAGCAGCAGTGACAATTTTATCACAGCGTTAGGGCAGAAAATATGTTTCTTCCATGCAGACCTATGATCTGATTGTTTCCAGTGTACAGTATGTGGGAGTTTCATCCCATGTATCTTTCCAGAGAGCATCAGTGGAAAGTTTTAATAGGCTTTCTGTCACTAAGACAACTCTGTTTCAACCCTCCACGGAAATGCTTTGGTGCCTACCTCTTAAAATAGCTGTCATATTCTTTTGGGCTTTCCTCTGTGATTGTTTTCCATAATTGTCTTTATTATTAAATTTAGAGTCAGTGGCCATTTATTTTGAGATACTGAGATATTTTGTGATTTCCCAGAAGTGATGCGAACAGGTCAGGCATATCTTTCACATTTATTACTAAATCCACAAATTAGAAAACATATTTTACAATACCCTTTCAACTTTTATGTATGTTAGGAAATGGAAATAGCTTAAGAGTTTCTTACACTTTCCTGATAGCTCGCTGAAGTTTCTTTACCTTTATTAGGCAGTCTTCATAATCCACCTGCCAATCAGAAGGTGATCACTTCTTTTTCACTTTCCAATGCAATACCAGCACTGAGCGATTATAGATAGGATCTTATCTTAGTAAAACAAATAATTTCCACTTCTGATGTGGCTTGACTCATTGGCAATTAGCAATTGTACCATTCCTGACCAGTGCAGTAACTTGACTTGCAAGGATTATTTTGAGATGTTATGTTAGACTCGGAGACTGAGGTTTGAAGTTTTAGGCCACAACTGCATATCGCCTGTTCTGGTACTTTCTACCGTTTTCCTAATTGATTCATTGACATATTTAGATTAGACTCTATACATAGAGAGAATCACTTGCTGAAACAATTTTTCCACAACCTTTATCCATAAATAAATTTTGTTATTGTTAACTAGGTTATCCAGATTTTCTTCAGCACTAAATACACTCTTCTGCATTTGCAAGCTATTGAAGTCTTCTCTTGACTTAAGTTTCTTACATTTCTCTTGAGTACTATTGAATAATTTGTTACTCTGTATGTTTTAATACTATTAAAGCAAGGGAAGGGGTGGTTTCAACTAAAAATATTTTCTTTTAGGTCTTGCACAGCTTTTTAAGTTATCTGCTTCCATCCCTTCCTTAAATATTTCTTCCTTGTTTTCTAATGTTTTTTGTCAATGATGGCTTTAGGTTTCATTGTTGTAAGAACTATAACGTAAGTATGCTCTAGCACAGAAACTGCTAATATATCCAAGGGAAAAACTGGAACAAATTTACTGTGATTGCCTTCACTCTTTAGGCACTAGTTGATACTAGCTGGAAAGTCTCCAGGTCAGAGCTTTGTGTTCAAATGGGTGCTTTTCAAACTTTTCTCCTAGTTTAGAATTTAATATAGGATTTGGTTATACAACTATTTTCTCATCAATTACTTGTGTTAATCTATTCTTTTTATTTGTTTTTAAGTCTGGGAGCACCAGCTTCTGTTTTCACCCTTGTGATGTTTTCAGAAGTAAATAATAATTCAGATTTATTTTTTTTATTTAGTTATAAGTTGTTACAACCTTTCTGTATTGCTAATTACTTCTATTTTCATGTGGGAGCCATTGTCACTGACCAAGATGCCTTGGTGTTAATGCCCTACACTTAAGGGAAGTTTATATTAAATAAATTGTACTCAGCTTAATTATAGGGCCCAGAAACGAGGAAGCCTTGGGAGAGGGAAACTGAAACAACTAGGGATACCAAGCACTGAAAGAGGAAGTTATTGTATAGGTTTGGATAGTCCTTTGTAATATAGAACTTCCTTTCATTTGTCTTAGTTCTAAAGAATAAAAAAGAAACATAAATCATAAATGTTAAAGAAGTTGTGCTTAAGGAATCCAATAGACTGATACCAAGAAAGGAAGTAACTTGTATATCAGAAATTCAGGGATTTATTGAAGAAACAATTACCCAGCTGGTAGAAAGGGTGAAATAGTGCTAAAATCAGTTGTACTGTGCTATTTACTCACATTGTAAACAGTGAAACAAAAGGTTAATAAACAATAAATAAGCTTTCTTGTCCCAGACAATTCAGATCAGATTCGTAAAATCCATATATTCACAAAACTAACATTTTTAATTCTATAGCTTCATTTTTCTGTCTTGAAGAGCCACTTTTCAGAAACACTGATCATCTAACAACAGTTGGAGTTCCTATTTATATTTTTCCATTGTAGAAGTATGTAAACTATTTTTCAAAACCACCATTTTAAAAGGTAGGGCTACATACAGATAGATATTGCTTGGAATTACTTTATGAGAAATTAGGTTTGCCTGTAAATCTGACAATTATTTCCCCTGATTAGAGCACACTGCACTTTTTCTGCCAACTATCTGTTTGGAAGTCCGTGAATAGTAGACATGATCTCTTACTTGCCACTTCATATTTAGATCAAATGAAAACTGAACTTGAGCTGAGATTGAAATTTGTAATTTAGTAATTGAAAACTTTGAGCTTTGATAGTCAAAGAACCTCAACCTTCTGTTAGCATGGTTATAGAAGTAATAGAAATGCATATTTCCAGGATTTACTATATTTTGAGTGATTAGAGATGAATTAAAAATACAGAAAATAAATTGCAGGTGATAGCTATATTAACATACTACTATTCTTTCCTTTAGCCTAATGGGCTGTTTAAGAAAAGGTGATGAGCAAACATGTCAAAAATATTGGAAATATCAAAAATATTGGAAAAATCTTCTCTCTCCCTCTTATCTAGAGATCTAGAGTTAACGTTTCTTTCTTTGTTTTGTAAATAAGTAAATTCTGAGGTCCAACTGAGCTCCAACTGAGGTCCACATAATATATTCTTATTGAAAGCAATAGGAGTTCTGCATTTTAAACTAACTGGTCTTGGCCCTCCCAAGGAGATAAAAGGTGGAGAACCTATGGTGAAACAACAGTTTATTTGAGCTACAGAGCTCTCTGGATTTTAATTTTTTTTTGCCATTTGATGCATTTACTTTTTCACAAACATGCACGCCCATCCCCCACCGACCCCGGCTCCTACCCAGGCTTTAGAAATCTAAATTAGCTACACACAACAATTACAGAGAGCCTGAAGTGCTGGACTATGAATGTTAGGGTAGGTAAAGGACATATTGTTAATAGGGTAAAGACCTCCATTAGATCATGCTTTGGATGAGCCATTCCAGTTCGGAAACTACAAACTGTTATTGGTCAACTCTGTGAACCCGAGCATTTAAATCAGAACATATGTCTATATGCAAGAATCACAGACAGTAGTTAAAATCCCTGCAATAAAGAGGGAGAATAAAAAGTTAAATAAATGTTGTTTAATATTAGTACATGATGAGTGATAAACTGTCCTGAAACAATTTCCTGATATTTGGAAACTGAGCATGATTTTTTGAGAGAGATTTTGTGATCTGAAAATGTTTCAGCAAATACTTTTATACATTGCGGGGGGAGTACATTTTAAACATTCTTGGCGGGGAATTCAGACATGGATGAAAAAGTAGAGATTGTGGGAGAGAGGAAGAATGAACTTAAGAATGTGGAAACTGTAAGCCATTTTAAAGCAATACAGTAAATTTTGAAAAAAATCCTCTAAATAATTATTGGTTAATTTAAAAAAATAAGACAATGGCACATTTTGTTCATAAGAAGGATGTAACACAGACTAAGAGGGACACCTTTAGCTAACAGTAAAAATATATACACCATCTAGCAATAGAGCAAGACCAACTCAAATGAAGAGAGTTTTAGGTTTTTTTCCATCTTATGCCAGATTCAAAAAAGATATTCTTTTTTATTTCTAGGTATTATATTAGTAATTTTGAAGTTGTTTTGTCTTCTTGAACCTTGGATACAGGAGTAACTTCACTGATAATATTTTAATTATGCCAAATAAATCTGAAGTTTGAGCTGTTTGGATCCTTTGTTCACAATATGGTCATGATTACTTCATGAACAAGTACAGTTTATTCAGCAGTATCCACAATTCAAAATCAGCCTCTAAGTAGCAGTGGTCATTTTCAAAGTTCTAAGGTTGGAATAAGTGAAGTTTTGTTCACCTGTTTGGAACAAATTTCTAAATTAATAAACAGAAAAAGAAACTGAAAGAGAATAATCTTTAACTCAAGTACCTCAAAATTAAAGCTATTTTTGAAACAGTAAAAAATATTCATTTTAAGCTCATATCTAATTTCAGCTGTGCGTTTTTTTACCTCTTTGTATTACTTTGTTTAAGTTGAACTTAAGAAAACAATGAACCTGTAAAGAGGCAATATACGTGAATGACATACATTATGTAGTCATGCTACCTTTTCAATAAACTGATTTTTAAAGTGTAAGAACTGTTCTGTGCTAGGGAATAGGAATAAGAAAAGCTCAAGAAGTAATGGAAAGCAATTTAGCTTCACAGTCTTGTGTCTTTACAATGCTTGGCTTTTGGTTTTTTTGTTTTGATTTTTCTTTTCTTTTAAATTTCTGCCTGTGTACAGCATGCCACATACAAAAAAAAAAGACTCTTTACTATCTATCTGTAATTTGAAAAAAAGTGAAACATCACTCACATTACAATTCTGTTATAAATTTATTTTAATCAGGTAAAGAGAAATTTCACCAACCCTACAGGAACACATATGCATATTATTCTATTCACATATAGAAATGCTCTATTAAAACTCACTCCATCAACGCTTTTTTTTTCCTCCAAAGGGTGATGAACAAACACACATTTTTCATCCAGTACTGCTGCTCAATGAGTGAAGGCAGAAGTTTGTAAACTGAAGGAGTGAGAACTAGGAACAGTCAGATTAAGATTCACTATTTTGTAGAAATTTTCAGGAAAAAATAAGTTCTTCATGAAGAATGTTTTTCTTTCTCATCATTTCTTTCTAATAAGTTTTATTTATTGCAAATGGGAATACAAGACGCATGAAGAAAGAATCGTAAGCTTAAAACAGTGTTTCTACTTGCATATACACAGTTCTTAAAGCATGCCAAAAGATCATGAAGAACTTCAAGGCTTTCGTTCAAGTGCTTAGGGAGGTCCATTGATTGTTTTCAAAGCTGTGTGCTACTGAGAACTCAAAAAGGTCACAAAATCAGTGTCTAGCACACTTCTTCTAAAGCAATATTTGGAACCAAAAATCTCCTGTTAACATTTTCTGGATGGCAGATGGTTGAAATGGTTATAGTCTTTAATTTCCATTACCTAAGTTTGTGATCTTCTAAAAAACTCCAACCCTCTTCTACTTTCTGTGTGCTTTTCGGTGCCTCGTCATTTCTTGCTCTTGATACTTCGTAACAAAATTTACTTTCATGAGAATGAAAGAACTGCCATACTGCATTAAATCAAAATTTCACCCAACATAGCATCCCATGTCTGACAGTGTCAATTAGTGTATGCTTAGGGAAAAATACAGGAAACAAGGCACGTATAACATGATTTTCCCCTGCCAAAGCTTTACAATAGGATTATTTTTAGTACAAGGAGATCAGTAACAATATTGTAACACTCATACTTCCAGTCCATCTCCCCTAGAAGCTAAACAAGACTTTTCTTATTCACTTCAAAAGATCAGAAACTGTTAAAGTGAAACCAGCACCTCATTAAAAACTTTAGAAAAATTATTTACAAAAAGATTACCTGTCATAAGTAATACTTAATTTTCTTCTTTCATGTTTCACTATTCAAAAAATCTCTACTCAAGTAAGAGATTATTTAACAATAAATCATATAAAGATGAAGCAATTACCCCTGAAATTTAGCCAGAGAAAAACTTTTAAATGAGATACAGTTAACCTAGCTACTTAAATACTGATTTTGAATTCAGGACTCTAAATCTGTAGCTATTCCAGCAGTGGTTAGCTGAATTAAATAAAAGGGTTTACCCATTTCAAAAATATTCAATACCTATTCCTCACTGTTTAATTTGATCCCCTTTTTATTAACTGGCACATAAATAAACTCTTATATAAACCAGACTTACAGTTAAATGCAGGGTTGTTCTCCATTTGGAATGAGTCTTTAATTTCTTTTCAACTATGAGTATCACTCAATGCAGCAGTATGAAATCTTGATTTCATGAGATGACAGAATTATTTTGTTCCATTTTGTAATGAAAGCTCCAAATAATAAAGCTCTCAGAAGCAAATGTTGAAAACAAGTTATATTTCATATTGATTAAACATTGAATATAAACAATGTTGAAATATTTTGTTTCATTTTTGAGGGTTTTGTTATATTACAGAAAATCAAAGCAACTAACTTATGTGCTTCAATCCAGTTGAAGCAGGATATTTTCTGTTCCTTTTCTGTTTCTTATTGTCTAATAGAAAACATGGCATTTAGAGTTCAACTTCTGGTGAGCTCTCTTGTCTTTGTTTTTTTCCTCTCTCTTTTTCATTCCTATCTAAATACTATAAAGCTGGAGTCTGCTGTCTTTTACCACCCCACACAGAAGGAAAGCACACTTTAGTCAGTGGCAAAAGTGTCAGAACAGGGATGTGGAGGGTAAACAGGCATGGTTATTTGAGCAATGGTGGTAAGGGATAACAGTGTTAGGAATTAAGACTGCAGACTAAGTGAACAAGCTAGGTTAGGAAATAAAGTACAGAGAAGGGTTTCAGCTCGTTTTGCAAACTGTCCAATAGACTCTGCACAAATACTTAGGGTTTGTAAGTTTGTGTTGCAGTTAAAGTCGTCTTTCTCTTGCAGCAGCCAATTACTGGCTATCTTGGGAATGATTTCCTGACTGCTTTGGAAAAGACTTTTCTGCAGTTAAGAAATAGCTCATTGCAATGGACTAATTCAGCTTGAAAAAAATTGTATGCAAGGTTTAGAAAAACTTTGATGGAAATACTGAATTCCAGGAGATAAATGAAAGCACAGAGAAAATCAGTGTGAGTCAAAAAAAGGCAGTTTATATTGCTGTCTAAGTGGATATCTTTACTTGAATTAAAATCAGTTATTCTAGACAAAGGGAAAGTACTGAAACCAATGGTTAGATTTGTCTTAAATCTGGCTAAAGAATTAAATATCTAATTAAGATTCTCAGTCAATGCTATCTTAATTGACCGATACATCATTCTGTTAACACTAATGGTAAATTAAATATGCTTGATCGATATTCAAACAATGAATTGTGGTTAATTGACATTGATCTTAATGGGCATTACCTTAAAATATTAGCTGATGTACATCCACAGCTGTAGGGATTACATATTACAATATTAAATTTCAGGATATCATTTGCAAGAAAGCATTAGTAATTGTTAGTGAGCTTTCTTTATATATGAAGAGGAATTGCAACCAGTCATCCCAGAAAAGAAAATTAAATTTTCCCCTTACAAATAATTTATTATTTTTCTCATTACATTGCTTTTCCTTTTCTATTGAAGTGACTACTCTGAACAATTAAAGACTTCTAAATCATAATTTACCAACTTTGTTGAATTATGCTAACATGCAAAATGAATTAATTGAATTAATTAAGAAAAACAAGTGCAGTAAAATGCAAACAAGAAAAAAAGAAAGCTGTTGGCTTAAGGAATTGAGATCAGATATCCAGTGGTTGGAAGCGGAAGAGTCCTGATATTCTGTGGAATGAATGGAAGATAGAGTCATTCAGACTGGGATTTCCAAATGGGCCTAACAGCAATTAATCTCTCTGTTTTCTAGATGTTTGAGAAGAGTCAGTTTCAAGGGGAGCAATACTCAAAGGATGATCCCTAGCACATTCTGAAATTCCCATCACTAGTTATTTCCTAGTTACAAAGGCAAGGACAAAAAAGTTATTAATTTCTATTTTAAAATTTGGCCTTGTTTCATTGCAGGTGGTTATCTGAATTGTTGCCTGAGAAGTCATCTGACATTTATTTATACCCTGTTATTTAGACTACTGTAGCAGGTAAGTTCTTAGAGTTCACCATTATTTTAATTAGTTTAACCATTTACATTCATGTGTTTATGGATTCTTCTGTGTATATATGTACACATATAGATATGCTAGGTCTGATTAACTAGGTGAACAAATCAGGTCATGTGTTTCAGGGCACTTCTCAAAAAGCCTCATAAAATGAGTGATAGTCCTAACAAGAAGATCACTGGGACTGAAAATTAAAATTAGGAGCACTGTTCAATTTGCCAAGCGTGTCTTTCTACTAATAAGAAATCAGTGAATAGAAAACAACTATGCAAGAATTGCACCTAGACTGTCTTGGCAAGGCCAAAATATTTGACTAAATTAACCCCACTTTATGAAGAGTAGGATGAATTCATCTTCTGGAATATAATGAGGCAAAACTGCTGAAATAAATAGAAGTCTTGCTGGCATAACTGAAAGAAGACATTAGCAGAGCATCGTTTGATATATTGAGAATTCAGTAGGCATTAGAGTTCACTGGGTTTAGCTCTTACCTGAAAGGCTGAGACCCCAATTCACAGTCCACAGAAGTTAGCAGGAGTCTTCACAGAAATCCCACATAGCAGCTCAGCAGTTTCAACTCCCTCTTATATGGCAAAAGCATATTATCTTGCTTTTTATTATTTTTCTTTCTATCACCTATTGTCACAGCAACTTCAGCCCAGCAGTAGGACACTAGGCAGTGAAACAGGAGACTAAGGTTTGACTTGCCGTTTTGCCACAGATTTTGAATGTCATCTCTCTCAAGCACATTTGGCTCATTTTAATTCAAATTCACCAAGTCACCTCTGCATCAAATTTTCAGTTGACTGCAGTGAGAAACAGGTTCCTAAAAATCTCTGTAGATCTGTCTTCAGTACTGCTGTTACGGCTAAACTTTGTGCAGCTCAAGTCTGCACTCACGTTGAAGTCTTTCTAATATTCACATTGCATTTGTTTTGGCTTTCAGTTGTGGGCTCCAACAGCTGACCTTACAACCAAACAAAAACTTGAGCTCCAAAGAAGTTTTAGACAGGTGTGAAACTTGAGTCTTACCTCTGCCGTTAGTAGGAACAGGCATGAGCCATGTGCACCTAAAGTGCGTTCATCTCCATTCCTTCAAACTCTACTCTCAGAGGATTTTATGCCTCGCTTTGCTGTTAAGTTCCATTAATTTCGGTTCATTTCATTTTGAGGCTTCTTAAGGAAGTAGGGTTGATGATATATTGACCCTATCTCATTGAAATTAATTTCTAGACAGCCCACTAATGATCTTGAATTTTACCTGTGTGCAAATGCTTATATTGTCAGTGATGTCCCTGACAGCCAGGAAAAGACAACCTGGTAGTGTTATGTTGTCTTATTAGTATAATCTTAAACTGGTGGTCAAAGGAGACTGCGAAGGAGAACCACATTTCATGGATGCATAGATGCCACCTTTTAGCACAGATCATCAAAAGCATCTATTGACATATGAAGCTCTGAACCCATTGTTATACGTCATGTATTTAGAAGAGTATAAGGACACCTCAATTTTGTTAGTTTGAACACGCAGATAGGTGCAAATCTGCATCTATGTTAGAAGAGCAGCTGAGCTTTTTCATGGATAGAAATGATGCAAGAGAAGGATTATCTAAGATCTGTAAGGTGGGCACAACTGTCTTGAGGTGTCTGGCTCAGAAACCCAAACCTCAGCTCAAGCAAAGCTACTAAAGGATGCACAAACTTTCAGGGATAGTTAGAAACACAAGGAAGTAAGATACACATAAGCACACATGCACACGTGCATGCACACACATACACCCTATCTTGTTGGGCGTGTAAGGAGAAGACATTACTAAAATAATGGGGGTTATAGGTACCTAAGACAGATGGTATCTCAGGACAGTTAAAGCAACACTTAAAAGAAATGTGAAAGAGAATGAGCTCTAGATACAGTCTGCAAAGTAATGAATGCTGTTGCAGAGCTGTAGTTAATTAAAAGAGATTCAAAACTGGCTATATCTTGCTTTGTACCCTGCAGTATGCTAAAAATGGACACTGACACACCACCTGAAGCAGTGAATTATAACGGTAAAGGCTCTCAGGTCAGCTCTTTATAGGGAAATTGCACTAACAAACAAAAAAATAAACCAGTATGAAGCATACACACGTAATAAAAAAAGATAAAGGTAGCAAAAGCCATTCTAAGACAAATCTTTCTTGTGATTTTATTTTTTGGCTGAAAACATTATCAAATTTTACAAAGTGCATAGGTAAACTATAGCAAAGAAAACCATGTTGTTTCAACCATTCATAGCTGATTTGATCAGACCTAGTCACAGATGAGCCTTGGTGTTACGATTAAAAGGGTTGAAAACACTAAAGAATCCAGGACTCTGATTTCAGAGTCTCAAAATTACAAATATTTAAAGGGAATTTGTACACTGAAATATTCTCAGCATTGGTCTTTGAGGCACATATATTAAAGCATTATTAAAGAAGAGTTCATGGAAGAAAAGACAACCTAACGTGCTCATGTTCATTCTTGGCAAATCTCAGTGAACTTTTCCATTGAACTGTTCATTGGATACCATAAGTATGATGATCTTCCGAATAAAATATGACCTGAAATGCACCTACCCTTCTACTCTGGCAAATTCACTTTGGCAGAAAACACTGCTATATTGCTATTAGGACCTGGACCCTGCATCAAAAACTGTCCTAGCAGGGAGTCTACATATAAAAAAAAGTCATAAGTGGTCAGACATTGGTATTACACAGTGGCACATCCTCCCCATTATTATGCGCAGAATTGCTGAAATGAAAGTGAGCACTGTTCACTGTCATTCATTTCACTCACTGCATATCTTCAGTGCTCCCAAAACTTGTAAAAAAAAAGGAGAAAATAAATATCAATACCTCTGTTTATCAATTACAGTAAATCTTTGCCATATTATAGTATAGAAAGGAACTGTCTTAGCAGTTACATTTCCATTAATAAATGTTGTCTGACAATATGGAGGACAAGGGTATTACCTCTGTATGACATGTTTTACTCAGGAATGTTGGATGAGAAGCCAACATACATTGTTATACGACAACTTTGGAGGCCAATTAGATCTCCATCTTGCCGTAGAACTATTAGGGTAAGTATGATAATTTCTCTGTTTACCTATGTCCAGTTTCCAATATTATCATCCTCCATAGTCAGGGTATTTTATTTATTTCAGTAAGATGATAAAAATTGCCCTTACTATGTTCAGGCTGCTGTTCAGAGCCGTAAATACTGTTTGGGTTTAGTTTTTTTCCTTATTACTCTCATCACTAGGAAAAGCTAGTAAAGTAGTGAAGGAGAATGTGGATAGCAATACTAACCATAGAAACCATTTTTCTTTAGCTTGCCTATGAAGCAAGGCTGAATCACAGCTGAATTCTGGAGGAAAAAAAAAAAAGGTCATTTCAACTTTTCCTACCTTTCATTGTTATGTTGCATAAGTGATATGCCAGCAGGGAAAGAGAAACAGGAGAGAAACACTGCACAATGGGAAAAGTGGGACAAGAGTAGAAAGAATAGGAATGTAGGAAGTTTTGTGATATGCAAAGAAACTTTTTTAAAGAAATCTTAAGGTTTCAGAAGTTAACGTTCCAGTTTCAGGAAAAGTGAAAGCGAAGAAAATCTACACTCTTAAATCTATTTAATTTTGCATACTCTTTCCATGACAGACTCTTTCATTACATAATGCTGCACTATTTTTCAGAAACTATCATTGTTCTTTTTTCAAATATAAATACAAAGAATATGTCATATACTGGCACTGGGGCCTTTATATAGATTTTATTATTTGACACATTTTTATCTGAGACACAGACCATTGGGTCTAGTTATTGTCTTCTGGATTTCATAAAGCTTTATCTGCTGCAAGATATATACAACAAACTGACTTAAACACAATTCTTTGTTTCCAGGAGTATTTTTGCTAACACTATATTAATTAAAATGAAAACACCTTTGCCATGCCACAATCCTAGCACAATTTGGCTTTTTTATCAAAATGGCATCATAGCTGCATTTCAGTTGCGTGATTTGAAGAAAAAAAAAAGTCTGCTACTCTGCTACTGACCTATTTATGACTTGGGATGGGCCTTAACTTCAACATCTAAAGTTTTGTCAGTTCATCCAGGCTAGATGAGCTATATCTGTAGTCATAAGATAAAATAATAATGGTGTCTCCATTGGACATGATGATCTGTCTCTTGGACAGATCTGTCGTTTCCTATTGAGTATGAAACAAGCTGAAATAACTGGTGTAGTTAAGATACCTAACTAAAGTTGAGGGGTAAATTTTGTGTTTGGCAGCTGCTTTATTGCACATGTGACTGTATTTTCCAGCTCTTGTTTAGGAGTAGTGCTTTCATTCTGCAGTCAAGGTTTGGTCTATCCTACCTGCAGTCAGTAACAGCATTCAAACACAACAGAGGGATCCAAGGGGAATGATTTTTCTTAACCTTTGCTTAGTCAAGTGCATATGCATATGCAGAGTTTAATCTAACTATTTATCAAGAAAAGCTTTAAAAACTGAAATAATCATACTGAACTAGACACAGAATTTACTTTACATCTCTGATTTATTTTTCCTAGTTAGCATATAGTGTCCTCTATGTAGTGCAATCTACTTTCACTGAACATCAGTCTGCTTCATAATGGAAGAAGGAAAATCACAGGAAAAATGTTCTTTATTTTAAAAGCAACTTTTTTCCCATTTTTTTTATGATTAATGGTTTTATGGCTTAAAAATGAGAATATTGACCTAAGAACCTTGAATTCCCCAAAACATTGAGCTGAACAGAGGACATGATCCTCACAGACCAAGAATGCAATACAGAAAACTTTTCCTGCTTCTGTTTTACTGACTATGATACAGCATAAAGTATGTAACTTGCTCCTACCGCAAGAGCTATTTTGTTGGGAATTGGACTACGTCCTCCACTAAAGTAGTGCCTGTACATTGTTTTACAAATGTGAAGTGTTTGTCATCCTGAAAATCAAGCTTAAAGAAGAATACAAAGAGGACCAGTCCCTCAAAATTATACCAAAGGGGAAAAAGTAAAAAAAAAAAAAAAAAAAAAAAAAAGAAAAGTTGAANAACTCAAAAGAAATGTCTAATTCACTCATTGCCCTTTCTTATTTGGGATGGAATTAAATGAAGAAAATCATTCAAAAGGCACAAAAAAATTGTTGATTGTGTTATGGGTAGTAATGGGTTTTTGTGCTATCAACAGAGTTGGACTTACAAAAATAAAAAAAAAAAGAGCAAGAACAGAACAGAGAAGAGAAAAGAGAAGAGAAGAGAAGAGAAGAGAAGAGAAGAGAAGAGAAGAGAAGAGAAGAGAAGAGAAAAAAGAAAAGAAAAGAAAAGAAAAGAAAAGAAAAGAAAAGAAAAGAAAAGAAAAGAAAAGAAAAGAAAAGAAAAGAAAAGAAAAGAAAAGAAAAGAAAAGAAAAGAAGAGAAAAGAAGAGAAAAGAAGAGAAAAGAAGAGAAAAGAAGAGAGCTGAAGAAATTAGAATAGAGTCTGGAGGTATGAAAAAATGCATGCAGCAGAAAGCTCCATTTCTAAACAATTTGCACTGTCCTAGGAGCTCAGGATTCACTTACTTACAAGCACAAATTTCTTTGTTTGTTTTGATGCCTTCTTAGGAGCTGATAACAGCTTAATTTAATCAAATTGAGCACCACACTAAATCCATCCCTTCAAGCACTTTTGAACTTGAAGTTCCTCTCCAAATACTGTTGTCTGGCCTTATTGAAGATAATTTATATTACCTGTGATATTTATTATGGGATTAACCCTCAGGATTAGTTGCAGTACACAAACATTGAGGAGCACCTAATCCCTCTCAAAAAAAAATTTCAAGGGAGACTCAGTTTGAAGATGGAGCTATGACAAATAAGCAGACAAAATGATGAGGTATGTGTTTTCTCTTTATTAAAGAGTAAAGAAGATGCAGAGCTAAGGCTATCTCGATCCTTGTTTCTCATTATTTTATTACAGATAGATTTGGGGTTGTGATTTTCTGGTGGGTTTTTTTTCTTTTTTTTTTTCTTTTTTAGTTAGGAAGCTATAATGATTTGAAGGGTATGACTTCAATGGAAATGGAAAATAAGAACCCTGACCCCAAAATGGGCACTTCACAGCGAGTACTGCTCCCAACTGCACAAAGCAATTCCTGCTGATTTCAGGATGAAATCCACAAATCTGGGTGACTGCAGAGTCTAGGATCATGATTTCACCATAATGATAGTTACTGATAGTGTTTTTGACAAAAAAAAAAAAGTTTGAGGATAATTAGTAGACAACAAGGCATTATTCATTACTAAAAAGTTACAGCCTTGAGTCAATATAATAACAACAACAACAAAAAAAACCACAACATCCCTCCCCTCAAAAGCAAAAGTCTATGGTAAATCATTTTGTATATGCCACCCTTTCTTTTAAACCAATAGGGCAACAGATGTTAGAAGGGAGGGAGCTTCATGATGTTGAAAGTCTTTCTGCTTTTGAAGTGGTATTGTAAAAGACCATTTCTCTAAGCAAAGAAATAGAATAAAACTTCTTTTTTTCTTTCTTGTTTGCTTTTTTTTTCTTTTTCCAGGTGACAAAGTTTCCCTCCACTCTGCCTTAAAAGACTATATCTCAGATTGGAAAGACCAGCCAAAGCAAGTGATGGTATCTGTTCATTTTAGCACAAGTTCATTACAGAATCTGACTGCAAAGTTTGAAAATAGATAGTCATATAGGATTTATTATTTCTAGCTTTTTGTCCTACTCTTTCAGTCTTTTAATCTCAATTTCAAGTGATCACTCTTCATCTTCCTAAAGCCCTCTCAGTATTGTCTCTGCTTTCATTTTTCTTTCCAGCTAGTATATTTCCTTTCTAGTAATTTCCCCTTGGTTCCACTAAAAAAGTTACCAAAACTCTTCTACTTAATCTGCTTGGCATCAAATGAAACCTGTAAACTCCACCTCTCTCAAACAAACAAACAAAAAAAAATCCCAAAGAACTCTCCTTTGAATAATTCTTGGGAATAAAAGATTTTTTTCTTTCTAAAAAAAATTATCATTTAGTTTAAATATTTATTTATTTGTGATCAAATCTATCATTTCAGAATGCTGTTTACAATAAATGTTGCTGATGCAACAGGTTGCATCCCAGACTGAGCTCTTTGCAAATCTCCTCATATATGGATCAGTGATAACTGAGTCTAAGTGTGGAGTTGTGTACAAAGACAGTAATGGGAAGGAAGGATTAGTATATTTACAGTCTCACTGTGAAGGCAACTTCATATTGTTCACGGCTGCTGCATGATTGACCATGCAAATAGCATAGCTCTTCTCTTTATTATCATTCTCATGAGACTTTCTTAGTGTTGAAAAGGGACACAAAAGTTTTGCCAGTGAGCTTAGCACCACTGAATTAATATGAATTGACTGCGTTAACTAGAAGTGACTTCAGCATTGACCAGTCCTTCATGAATTTCTCCCTTTGATTATTTCTTGGAAAGGAACCAGAAAAACAAACAGGCTGGTGTAGTGTACAAAGTAATTAAAAGGGAATCATTATGCATTAAATAAATGAAACCTGCACTTGAGGCAGAGATAGTGCCAGAGACAGCATGCTTACCTAATGTAGTAAATCCTGTGGGCTTAATTCTGCATTGAGGAGCACTTTGGTAATTCTGAAGGAGACCCACTGAGTTTCTGAGTTTATACTGAGTTTTTTAAAATGTATGTTAGGAGCAGATTTGGGTGTCCTCATGTCCTGCTGTATTAGTACCCCAGTTTGCATTTCTCAGAGATGGTCAGAAAAGATCAGCGGGAGATCTCTCTACCACAGCTTCATATACATGTAATTCTTTTCTAATTTACAACATCTACTTTCCTTATCTTATACTGCCTCAAATTCACCTAAAAATTGAAGCTTTCCTGTCCATCATTCCTCACANTTTAAAATGTATGTTAGGAGCAGATTTGGGTGTCCTCATGTTCTGCTGTATTAGTACCCCATTTTGCATTTCTCAGAGATGGTCAGAAAAGATCAGAGGGAGATTTCTCTACCACAGCTTCATATACATGTAATTCTTTTCTAATTTACAACATCTACTTTCCTCATTTTATACTGCCTCAAATTCACCTAAAAATTGAAGATTTCCTGTCCATCATTCCTCACAGAATGACTCCATTCTTTTAATCAGTTAGTCACATCATATGGTTGTTTTTTTTCATAATACCTAATGCAAATAATAATCTCTCCTGTTCTAAGAATATAAGCCATAAAAGGAATTAAAGTGTCTTTAGAGAAGCATCAGAATGATCTAAGAGCATTTGCGTCTTCTGCAACTGCTGCATATAGCTATTTTCCTCTCTCAAAAAAAAAAAAAGAAACATACCATTAAGGGGATATTTCCTCCAACAGATGCTGGGGACAGGGTTACCTCCTGCCTGGCCACTGGAGCCCAGTCTGGGGGTCTCTGTCCCAAGATGATGGCTGCTGCTGCTGCTTTCCCTGCTGAACCTGTTTGCAGGTTCAGACAGCAGCAAAGTTAAGCATGTAACCCTGAGATACGGGCACACAGAGGACGCAGACATGGCCAGCTGCTCAGATAGCCACAGACAAGGTTCTGCCATCAACAGCACCCACACATAACATCAACAGGACTCATATAAAACAGAGACATAGAGACATATAGACAGCCAAGTCCCCTTCCTCTCCTTCAGCTGGTCAGGACTGAAGGTCACTAGTGTAGGCACACACAGAGCACTCTCTAGATTCCCAAGCAAATGCACATTTGCCAGTTCCCCAAGTACCAGCACGGCCTCTCTGCCTGGTATCCCTACCTGCATCCCATGTGGTCTTACCCATGGTTTTACCCATGGATGTCCTACTCGCTGGCTGGTCCAGCTTGAAGTTTGCTAGTGAATTGTGCTCCCATGCACAGCAGCTTTGGGGAAGATGCAAAGACTCCGGCAACTCCCAGCAGACAGCACCAAGCACACGGGCTGTGACCCACGGTCCTGCTTCAGCTGCTGTCACTGAGCCTCTCACTCGCTTTGCTCACCCCAGTTCCCCCAGTAGCTGCACCTGGGATGCTCACCAGTCCCATCCCAGTGGCTGGAGCCGAGACCACCATTTGTTCCAGTAGCTGATACCGCAGGCCACAGGGTGCCTATACCCCTGGTCTCACTCCAGTCGTGAGCACCAAATCCACTCACACAGTTCTCACCAGCAGCTGGCACTCAGTCCTTACAGCACTCACAGAATAGATAGAGAGTGAGATTACATAGAGGTAGTTAAGAAAGGATTTCGTGAGAAGATAAGACAGACTGCAGTGATTATATGCAGGGCTTGGTCAGACAAGTGTAGTGACCAGCCCCAGTTTACACGTGACCAGCCCCTTTTATATGCCTTTCTGTTTAATTTCCTCTTTGTTCCTCCCCGTCCCCTCCCCCTAAGTGTTCATTCAGAAGTTTTGCATGGTCCCACAGGCTGTTCTTGAACACCCCAAATCTTCATGTTCCTCTTGTTTCCCCCTTCATATCAGTGCAATTTCCAGGTTGGCCCTCTCCAGTGCTGTGTCTGCAGTCTCTTGATGGCCCAACAATTAGCAGCTTAGGCTCCTTGACATTGTCTCTGTTATCCTACGTCTACCAGGTTTGTGTCTCTGTGTGTTCTTGTTTATCACTTCCCTCTTTACTTTTGATCCCCTTTTGCATTGAAAAGTTCCTTGATTGGGTAACCTTAATGATGCAGATGCTCTCACCTTCCACTTGCCCTTCAAAGTGTGGTGAACCTGGCCAAGCAGCTAGTCCCCATGTCTAGTCCATGCAATTCCAAGGGCCAGCTGCTATTCTAAAGACATCAAGAGAGCAAGACATTGAGAACGCCAAAGTTTCCATTCCTTTATCCCAGCAGTCATGGAAAGGAAGCAGAATATTTGTTATGTTGAAGAAGGAGCCAGTTTCTTTATGACACAAGAAACTTCTGGAGAGTTCTCCAAGGACAGTTTCCTTATTAACCGGGAACTCCCTGGTGAAGCACAAGACCAATGTATAGTGCTGAAATAAGACCATTATTATGACATATTTTTTTGTGTTTTTGTGGTGTTGCTTTTGTTTTTAAAGAGGATAAATGCCCCATGGTATGCAGTAATGCATAATTGATAAGCACATGTGAATAGTCGTAACAGAAACAAGTGGACTCTTCACTACAGAGCACTTTTTGTCCGTATCCTGTGAGGTAAAGAAGTATTAAATCTCCCTGTATGAATCACTTTCTAAAAATAGCTTCATACTTAAAAGAGCAACTGAAGCAGTACAAACTTTAACTTAAGGGCCATATCAAACATAATTTACGTCAGAGAGCAAAATTCTCTTTTTTAAAAAAAAATCTTGTTTGAATATTTTCTTGTGCTACTTGTTATTTCACATACACAGATAAGGGGACAGCACAGGGGGAAAAAAAAGAAACAAAAATATTCCCATAGACCAGATCGTTTGAACACAATCTGTTTATTAAATAGCAGAAAATGTTCAATTCAATATTTAGTCTAAAAGCTTTCTACTAATATAAATGGAAATGAGATATAAATGTGATTAGGGTTTCCTACTGTTTGTTCTTCGATTTTTATTTCATTACATGCTAGCAATTATTTTTAAGAAGTGTTATTAAATTTCTGGTAAGAGTTCATGGTTGCCCTAAATCAACCTCATAACGTGTCTTCACTTCAGTGTGCGCAAAACTCAGTAAATAACATTTTTTAGCCAAAAGGATGCTCAGATACAGGTAGAACTCCTCGGAAATATCTACAGGATAGGACAAGTGCAACAAGAGCAAGTGGTCTGTTGTTTAATAAATGTTACAAAAATGCATGCTTTGACTAATCTGTCTACTGTAACTTGTTTCTTTTATGATCCCTTGACTTCTACAACTTCCCCAGGCTTGATTAGGCTGAGACAAGCCCACTGAAGCAGGCAGCAACCATGCTCACAGTTCAGACAGCCCTGGAAGCACAGAAGAGGTTGCAAAGGGAAAAGGATCCTGCATTCAAGGGAGGAGGGATGCAGGGCAGCCTGGGCATCCTGTGCCCCTGGAACACCAGAAGACAAGCATGGAGAGAATTTGTAGAGCAGAGAAAACGTTGATAGCAGGATGAGTTGGGCCCATGGGTGAATATCTTGTCATCAAAAGTGAAAGGAAAACACACAAGCAAGGAGGAAATTACACTATGTGTTGGTCAGAGTTTACTAGCATCTCTGCTGAGTTCTTATAATCTACTCCCATAAATGGAAGGATAGTTGAGTTTTAGGACTGTGGTCTGCAGCAGAATATCTCCTTGCAGTGGCTTGAGCGAAAGGAAAAAACGGTCCTGTCAGGTTGCTTTCAGCATATGAGATATCATGTGCCTGAATGTTTTGTCTATAAAAAAGACAAAAGAGAATGAAGTGGTAAGGGAAGTTGACCAGAAAATGATGAAGGTGGAAAAATCTGTCCAATGGAGCACTGACAGAGCCAGGTACATATTGCAATATATAAGCCTGAAGCAAGGCATTTGGACTTGTATACCAAATGCCATTGGCTGAATACTCTGAGACACCATCTCTGAGGAATAGCTCCTGTAGGCTTCAGAGTGTGGGTGTAGTGCAAAGCAAGCGGTCATGGTGCCAACCCATTTGGCATAGAGTAAACATTACTGAAACCCAGTCTGTTCACAGAAATCAGAGTCTTGCTGCCTGGACAGAACCTCCTGGCAGTAAGGCCAATGTGAAATTTAGTGATACACAGTGTGAATTAGCATCATTCAGAACATGCTGGTGAACTAAGAGGGCCTATTCCGGCCTGTAGCAAAGCCATGTAGGATACCTAAGTACACTGGTCCTTATACAGCTGGAAGATGGAGGAACACAGGGAGATCTGGAAATGAACCACAGGTTAATATGCAGACACTCAAAGAACCAGCACAGGGTAATAATCATTAAAGACTCCACAAATCCAGTCTCAGGGTTTTCAACAGTTACTCTGATAAAACTGTGATCCTGTGAAACAAAGACTATGTGACCTTCCAAGGAAAGAATTCTAGAAAGTAGCTACACAAGAATTCATTTAAAATTATATTGACAACCCCAAATCTGCCATTTCCTAACTGAAGTTCAACCTAAATAGTAATATTTATTGTAGGCACCCAGTAGTTTCTCTTACCCTTTTCAGCAATTCTTGTCCAAGGATTTTCATAAGAATAGGAAACAGACCCAAGGGTAGAGGAAAGTGTCCCATGAAATTCCTTTTTCCAAATTGGATGTCTGTGAAGTGAAGCAAAACTAATAATACACTGGGACCTGGAGCAGCATAGCCAGTCTTTCTTTTAAGCCACATGCTTTAGACAGTTTATGAGTAGCTGAGCTTGCTTGACCTCAGTGAAATATCTGCTGCTTACACTTTAGAAATATCCTTAACCTAGCCTTGACTTCAAGTGCTGGTGCCACTTTTCAGCAGGATTTTCCCTGAAGATCTCAAGTGAGGAAAATGGTCATCTCTAAAATTTTTCAACTCAGTTAGATCTACACACTATTACTTAAGACAAAAGAACAGCTCTACTGTGGGTAGCCAGAGTCATGCTACAAAGAAAGAGCTGCCGCTTGTCATACCAAAAAAGTTAAGTCAATTATTTAGGGTGGAAAACAAGACACAAACTTGTTATAGAGATCTATACCAACTTCCTTATAATGAAGAAAAGGAGGTTATAAATGGAGACAAGAAAACAGCTGTAGACAAATGACCCAAATTTCCATTCATTTAAAATCTAAGCAAAACAATTCACATTTATCTTATAATAATTATTTTCCATATTGCTGTACTTTCTGCCAGGTGGAACTGAAGTGCCAGGCTACCTGAAGTTATTTTTAGACTAACCAGCACTATCAGGAACAGCAGCACTGAAAAATTCACAAAGAAATAGGTTTTCACTTGTTTTACAGCCCAGTTTGGCAGGTTTAAATGTGAAGGCAGTCATTCATGAGTTAGAATTTTGGGGGTATGTCTTTCTGATGCAGCCAGCTGAAGAAAACTAATAACCAGCTCATGTACAATCATGAGAGGTAGCAAATATCAGCCTGGGAAGAGTGCCACGTTAACATTTGTCCACTGCTCCAGCAGTGGAGTTGGGCTTTTTCCAACTATTTTTACTGCACTGCATATGTCACATACACAAACTGGCCCATCTGAAAATGAAAATTTAATGTAAACCCCATTTTGTAATTTTTCCATAGCTCGTTGCTGTTGTTTGGTGCTTTTCCTCCTACTCCCCAGTCCTGGAGTTGGATAATTTCATGATAATATCAGTTTTCACTTCTTGAAACAGCAATTATTCAACTTCTTGTTTGCCGAAGGTGGTCATACAGAAGTTAAACCCATTTTTTGTTTAAAAAAACCCTAATGATTTTAGGTTGATTTCATAATTTTCAAGAAGGTAATTTAGAACATTTAAATGTCTAGCTAGATTTAGCAGCATTGTTCCTAGCCAGGTTATCAAATTAGTTCTGTGTTTCAAAGTCAATTTCTTGTGTTAATATGTAGGTATTTTTTGATGATGTTGTTGCTGAAATGGGCTTAGTTTTTGCAAATCCTGGAGTCATATTATTATTTATATGGCTAAATCTGTAGCAAAAACTTAAGAGCTGCTATTGACAAAGTTTATAATGAACCTAATGGTATAGAAGGTCATTCTAGTCATTCTGATCATGAAGTTCTGAATTATGCCCTCAGAGGACCCCTAGAGAATATGGTTAGTTAAGGGGAAAGTCACAAAGAATAAATCAAAGAGAAGCAAAAGTAAAAACCTGAAGTTAAGGAAGCATGGAAAGGCTAAGCCTAGAGACAAATGAAAAAGGATGGGGAGGGGGGTGAGGGTGAAGGGAAGCACACAACCAGAAATGAAGATGTAGAGGAAAAAGTAGTATGGTATATTGCTAGGATAGAGCCTAAAGTGTAGTATGATTCTTTCAGAAGACTGCTTTGTACTGTCTTGAAGCTTATGGTGAGACCTTTTAGGCTTTCTCAGTTATGGAAGCACTAGTTGTGCGTTTACAGGTAAAGATGAATCCCATTTTGCACTTCACTCAAGAAATCAGCCTCCTTGTTAAAGACAAAGAATTTACAATACTATCCACAAGCTAACAGCATATGGACTTCGAAAGGAGCTGAATTTTCTTCTTTGTGAACTAAGAAGTGTAAAAAACAGGAATGAGAAAGAAATCAGCTCTCCTGTAGTAATTTACCATGTAAAATAAAGAGGTTTTTTGAATGTGCTTTTACACAATGAAACTTTCCTTGATGTTGCTTAAACTTTCGCTTTGACATGTCATCTTTGCTTGAAATCTAACTAAAAGTTTCCTCTAAACTTTAAATTATCTGTATTTGTGACTATTGCCATTAGGATAGTAACATTTGTAGCGATGATACCAGTGATAGTAGTAGGTAGTAGTAATAGCAATGGTAATAATAATTTCTAAATATTATCACAATTGAGATTCAAAACCAAAACCATTTTTTAATATCTTTCAGTCTTCAAATGTTAGTAAAATACTTGAATTTAACAAAGTGAAGATAGTTAGCAGTCGTTTAAAAGGTTCATACCACTGTGTTCCCTTTTGTCAGAAGCTAGGGCTGGTTATCTTTTCCAGTTTGGCATGATGAAGAATAAAACATACAGCTTAATAATACCACCAAACCTAAGCACTGGAAAAAAACTCCAAATCCAAACCAAAACAGAAAAGTCATGCCCTAACACTGAGTTAAAATGATGTGGCACCTAGAGTTATTTCTGCATTTCTTTTTTTTTTTTTAATGTTTCTGCTCAAGCATTGTCACATTTACACCACACAGAAAGACTGTGCAGTCTTTTTTCTTAATTACTGAAGAGAGATAAAGTTGCCATCATAGAGTCCTTGTGGATGGAAAGTTACAGAAAAAGATCAAAATTACTGAGACAATTGACAATATAGCATGTTGAACCAGTGCATCTGTCGGATAGCTAGAAACATTCAGGATTTTGTAGCCATAATCTAAAGCTACTTGTCTGTTGGAGGACCACGAGGGAAGGACTGACATGTGGCCTCAGAGATAACACAGTGCTCACATCTCCCAAGAACCTGGAGCTGACTGACACCTCCGCTGCCTGCAGCCTTTGTACCTAGCAAGTGCACTTCAAAGGCTGGAGGCCAAACCGTAGTGACCTCCCTGCTCTGCTTTCAGAGCCATGGGAGTGAGTGTTGCTCCTGGATTTGAACATTTCATTTCTTTGGTGTTTAGCACTGGCTGAACCATATTAGCCTGAGCAAAGAAGACCAGTGCAGATTAGCCTATTCTTGTCAGATTCTTGAGGCCTGTCTTCAACCTGCTCTGTGCTCTGGTATGCTGTCACACAGACCTGCTTCCAGATCCTTTCTGACTGATGGTAGCTCTTTTGCTGAACTGTCAGAGTTGGAGTTTCTGCCCTTTTTTCTGCCTCCCATCTCCTGAGCCATCTGTCCACCCACGACTTGCCCATATGCTATGTCTTACAGAGCTATGGTACTCTTGTGCTTCAGCATCAGTATCTTCTCTCATTCCAGAACTGCTTCTGTTCTGTTATTTCTATTCTTTACCTGATTTCCAGGAAAGTTGAGCCATCTAAGCTTTGCCTTTTTTTTTTTCTTCACCTTGTTTCATCCATTCCATGTCAATATGCAGAAGAGGTATCACATTGGCAAACATATGCAGTACAGGTGAGTCATGCTAGATCTAATTGGAGCTGTTTGTAATACTCAGAAACAAATGATCTGAGTGGTTCTTGTGATAAGCGTGTTTTCCTCTGTATCGTTCTACCTGGTAGCCACAAGAAGAAGCAGTGGTCCCTATCATAGTGTCTCATATATAATTCCTTGGCAGTAGCAAGCCATAAGTTTGAACTTGGAAATTTCCTTCCTTACTGGTAACATGCACCAAGTCTTTTGGCTTTTGGTTTTTTTGCATTCAATTTGTTTCTTATAAACTAGTGTTCAAGTATGTTTGTATTCTTTAGAGGGAGATTAGTCTGAAAGCTGGGCTCATCAGCAGGACCACAGAACTAGTTTACACGCCCAGGGCTAGGAAGCCTGGAAGGCAGGTACGTGAAATCAGTGATGCATGGGAACCAGAGATTCTGGGTATGTCATCACAAAGCTTAGCTGACAAGGAGATTCAAAAGATGAACTTTCAAGTGATAGACAGTCACATTGATGTACATCACTACATTGATATCTCATAATAAGATAAAGGTAAATCCTAGGAGGTCTTATGTCATTGGAAACCCACACTGAAATTACCAAAGACAAAAGACTTCTTGTGCCTTTAATTGCAGACTTAGGCATTGGTCCTAAAAAGTTTCTGTCATTGTAATGGTTGCTTCAAATGGGGAAAATAATAATACATAAAGTTAAAAACAAACAAAAAAAAGATGAGTGGGATATGATATTGTCCAAAAGAGATAAAGCAAAAAAACTTCAACCTGAGCATCTGAATAATATCTGGAGTGCTAGAAAAGTTTCAGTATAGGACTAGTAAAAGGATTTGGAGTTGGAAACATTTTTTATGATATCTGCTGCTGTTTGACTCAATTAATAGCTAGGATGGAAACAGGAGGCTCAAGGGACCACCATGAAAACATGGCTAAAATGTCTTATTGATCTGGCAATGCTTCTCATCAAGAAGAGTTTAGTGCATTGATATACCCATAAGAAAAGAATATTGCATTTTTTAAGCCTGCATTGCACCTGATGGGATGACAATTTTGACTATGTATCCTCCACATGAAATTGTGTGAATGAAATAGATTTTTATGAACTGTATAAAACTGTACAGAATTGTACAACTAATCTAATGACCACGTGCTCAATAGATGGCAATTCCCATCTCAAGCACTCTCTTCTATTTCTGGTTTTAATTATTTTTCAAGAACAGAGAGGATGCAGGGGAATCAGTGAAGGTGGCATTTCTACTGATACTAATGCACTTCTGTTTCTAAAAGAGAGACTAGACCAACAGAGACCTGAAACCATATCTAAGTCAAGGGAGAGTAAAATGTCTCCTTTTTCATTATTTCTTCTGAAGAGAATTTCTTCTGAAGTAATGATGGGGCTGTTAGACTTAATTCTTTTGTGCTGTAGAACAGCAGCTTTCCCATCAGTACTTGTCTCCTGCTTAATTTCACTTTTATTATTAAATCTGGAGGGGTGCGGGTTTACTTCTCAAATGGTATAAAAGACTAATATAAAAGATGTTTTTCTGTGATGAAAGTCAAGTAGCATTCAGTGGCGAATTGATTTCTGTGCAGAGAGAACGGTGGTGTCAAAGCAGGGAACTGTACACTTGGACCAAACTTACATAATGTCAGGTTTCATACTATTTAGATGAGCGCTGCCAGCCACCCATGAAGCACACTTACCTCTACCTAGAGGTATAGAGTAGTCTTGTTGAACATGCATTTGCTTGCATCTGCAGTTGGGTATAAAAATCACAATGAATGCCAAAGGTCAGACACTTTTTTCACTGTATCATGTGAGTGAGCATTTGAACTACCGAACAAGGCAGGGCTGGGCTGGGCTGTTCCCAGGTCCTCAGAACTTCTCCTGCTCTTTACATGAAGAAAGAATGGACCAGTGTCTTCATCTGTTCTGTTTCGGTGGGATGCCTGAAATGTAGATGCATAGCTCCGAAACGCAGAATGCAGTACAGTAACCTTTGGTAACTGTGCCTGCTGGACTGAGGAAGGTGGGCAATGGGGAGAACCTCAAGAAGCTTCCTGGCCCTTATATTTCCTGCAGAAGAGCAAAACCTAAATGCGATCCCTGTGCAAATGAAACCTTGAGGTTACTAGTATCTATACTGTGATAATGCCATTAACAAAAACAGATTAAGAAGTACGGCTCTACCTTCCCAATACACACCAAGAGAGGGGTGTCCTGTATGAACCTACCCATACTGAGGTTTGAAGGTTTCTGCAGAGAGTTCTACATTTAGTACTCGTTCTTTGAGCTGACAATGCACAGCCTGGCCCACGAAGTATGTGTTTCTGGTATACAGGGCAGTGAAAACCAGTTTTCAGTGAGTTTCTAGTGAGCATAAAATTGTTTAAAAAACACTCTTTGAAGACATTTCTAAACAAAAAATGCACATCACGCATTTGGAAAACTACCTTAAAGTGCTTCTCTATCCCAGTTCTTTCTTGTAAACAAAACACAAAACGCAGAGTCAGTTTTTAAAAGTTTCAGTGTCATTTTCATTTTATATGAGATGTTTCTCATGGGGACATCTTTAAAAACACTCTATCAATCTCTGTCAGTTTCTCAGAGCAGTCATTAGTGAAATGTCACCTTCTAAGTTCCTCACACTGGGAGTTTAGGAAGCTTCAGCTTTTGAAAATAAAACCTTAAGATAACATAATTAGCACACTTAGTTAAATTGACTTAAAGGTAGAATCATTGCAGAAGAGAGACAAATAAGTATGCTAAATTACTGTAACTATGGGGGGAAAAGCTAAGTGCTTTGGTTTCTCTGAATAAGTTCAACATTTGACTATTTTACTTTCTCAGTGGCCACCTTTAAACTTCTGGTGAATTTTAAGTAAATAGTCCCAGATACTGTAGTGTCTGAGATCTCTGTTCTCCCTGTAAAGCATATTTATGTAATTTGCCAAGAGGTTCTGGTGTGATGCTCTTATGAAAGAGAACAGGCCTCAGAAAAAAAAGATTTTTCTGTGAAAATGTAATGAGGAGTTTTTGAGTGAGAAGGTGTCTAGGGGAGAACACCACCAAGATAGATTCTGGATTTTCAGCTAACAGCTGGTAAAAATACCTAGATCAGAAGCACAAAGCCTGGAGACCAGGATATTCTAACCAATTAGACATGCTTAACTGATTTCCACACTCCCTTATAGCCCTTGAATTCTGTAGCCACCCATACAAAAGACGGAAATTATTCCCAGCTTACTCAGCATAGAGTCAGATGGCTAAGAAATGCTTCTGAAGGTGAAACCAGTGTGTTGTGAGTTTCTGTAGTTGCAGAAGGGACGGCAATAACCTGAATCAGCTTTTGAACATGTACCTGACCTGTCCTCTATCATGCAAAATCAGAAATACCACCTCAACACCACTTTTGCCTAAGGAGAAAGAAAAGCAACATGAAAGCACTTCTTCATGCAGTTGGGGAACCAAGTCCTGTCAGTATGTTAAATAGGTGCTAAATACAGTTAGTAGCTTGAGGTCATCATAGCACTTGGGCACAGCTCTCTTGTATTGCTGGAGCACTAAAGGAGCGCTAAAGAGCACATCTTGGAGGCAAATTCTTGGGCAAGAACAGCCATGTAAGCATATGCATGCATATTGCTGATGTATAGACCAAAGGGGATGTGCTTGCCATGAGAAGCTACTTCCCCGATTAACATTCCTGGGGGATTGGTCTTTCAGGTCACAGCTTTATAATTAAGAATGTAAAGCTCATTCTTGCTATGTACCTATGTGCTTTTGGGAATCTGACTGAGGTAATATGCACTAATAGAAGGTATCAGATGAAGATTAAAAGAAGACACCTCTGTATTCAAGCGGAAAACCTGTACTGAAGTTGTACTAAATCAAGAGTTTTAGTTTAAAATTTCCAAGTCTCTGATTTTATAGAATTCTTTATCTTCTGC
>RSEF01000002.1:104515657-104543060 GCA_003993805.1 Himantopus leucocephalus | reverse complement strand
CCAAAGAAGACAGGAATAGGGACAGGTTGGATCTGCCTTGAAAGACATAGCTGAGCTCTGGAGAAGCTTCTCTGGCTTCTTCTCTTGAGAGGAGGACAGGAGAACACAGAACAGTTCTAAGACATCTGCATTGCAGGCAGAGGGAGCATGGATGAAGAAACCAACTAAAAGAGAAGTCTCAAAGAAGCAGAAAACATGAATCACATGGGAAATTTCAGGGAAGAGCAGATTTCAGATGGATGGGTGAAGAAAGCAAAGTGAGACAATGTGGCAGTGACAAAAAGGTGGCAAGACTTGGAAATATTCTGGAAGGTACTGATGGCTCCTTCTCTTTGAGACACATTAGCCTGTTATGGCAGACTAATATATTCCATTGTCATTCATTACCATTGTTTCAAATTTCTGTGAAAACAAGTGGCTGAAAAAAAACTCAACAAAACTACAGAATGGGGAGAGTGAGAGAGAGGCAGAGAAGGTGGGGGAGAGGGAGGGAGAGAAAGGGAGAGGGAGAGGGAGAGAGACAGTAGGAACATTAGGGTTTGTGACTCCATGACTCAATATAATCCTACACACACAAAAATATGTAATGGAAAATCCTTCAAGGCTGGAAATATATTCACAGAGGAAATAATACTTTAAGACTTCTTAATCACAGTGGTTTTAAAACAAGTGAAGTGGAGATGTGAATACAGCTGTAGGAACTGTAGGAAATTTCTTTGTCACAGCTTTTAAGCTCCAACTCCACTGTAACTGTCACATTGTACATATGTACAATTTTAATTTCATCTCAGAACAACCTACCAATGGTCAAAAATATTTTTAAATTATATACATTAATCTCAACAGAATAATGACATTTTCATTGACCTTAGTATGCTGCAAAGCTCGGAGATAAATAACAGCTAAGTTTTATGAAGGTTACTGATTTTTCAGATAGAAAAGAGCTAGCTGAAAAGCAGATTGTGGACAATTATGGGCATTTTATGATGTATGCATTATTAGAGGTAGCTCAGGCAGCAGACCTGAGGTTGCCTGTGTGGTACAATTTGACTGGTGTGAAAGTTAATTTAGGGCAGCGTTCTGAAAGTGTGGTTTCAATTTTAAAGCTCAACAGGGACACAGGCTTTTATTGGTTACTGTCCTGCCTACATGATGTGAAGACAACTGTACATAATTAAAATATTTCCAGGAAGTATCAGAAGACCACTGAGCACACTGTGGATCCCTTGAACCTTATAGAGCTTCAAAATATAAAACCTGTAGAAAACAGTCTGGTATTTAACAATGGCACATATTAAAAAGAAAAAGAGAAAAAAGAGAAGCCACACTTGTAGTTGTGTCTTGGAACTCTATTTTAGAGCAGGAAGACAAATTTTATGAAAAAACCACTTCATGATTGAAATTTGTAGAGTGCAAGGGCTGAAAAGTTTGAATATTTTTTCATGGCAAGACTCCTTGAGTTTATAATGTTCACAAGAATGGTTATTTCAGTGTCTAGAATCATAGAATAGAATCATAGAATACTAGGTTGGAAGGTACCCCAAGGATCATCTGATCCAACCTTTCTTGGCAAAAAGGTTGTATACCTCCATCAGTCCTACAGTCATCTGTCTTTCTCTGGGTTTTTACATAAAAGAGCACACAGTCTCTAATGCATGTGTATTTCCTCATTACAAGGTGAAATTTGTACAGCTATATTTAGGAAAGCTTTTAAATAATGAAGAACATATGACCGAACACAGCAAACCCACGTTAATTTCAAATACTTTTTAGGTGTGTTAAAATTCCCATATGCTTCAAAGTATTTGTGCTAAAACAAACATATTGCATTTGTGTGGGAAAGAGGAAGAGAGATACTTCCTGGCAAAGTTCAATAAGAATTCTAAAATCATGTCTTATAGATTGTTTTAATAACTGTCTATGTAAACACTGGAATAAAGTGTCTCTTTGAGGGACTGAAGATTCACTGTACTGCAAGTTAGCTACTTTCCTGAACTATAAGGGTGTGGTCCAGTGATGTTCTTGATTTGTGACTTTAGTCCTTTAATTTATTGAAATATTAGGAATTTAGAAAGTTAATCTAAAGTGAGGTGACAGATCACAATACTTCTTTATGAGAATCAGGTCTATTAGCACAGAAAGACAGAACTTCAAAAAAAGCTGTATCTATAGATGGCATAAAAGGGAAAAATCTTAGCAGCAGGCGCAGTAATTGCTGGAGGATGAAGACAATTCTGTTAAACAGAAAATCAATGGCAACATTTGTACACAAAGTGACTTATATTACATCCTGTCATTGAACCCTAAACCTAATTGACACTCAATAAGTCTGTCCTTTTCAGTTCTCCTTTCTAGTTTATTTCTGTGTTAAAAAATGACAAGTCCTAGACAACACGTTATCCGATATTCTAAAAAACTTTGATTGCATAGGTCTATTTTCTTGTGTTTCAAAGGGCTCTCTGCCCATTTGAAAGAAAGGGTTATATCTTGAGTAAGTTAATGTGAAATAAAATCTTGGAGAAGACAAAGCAGACAGTGAACTTAACAAGCCTTTACTGAAGGCTTAAGTTAACCCTTTCATCATCACTGAAAGCAGTTTTTAAAACCCCTTTTCCCAGAGCAGCCCTGAGTCAGGTACCAAAACACCCTATACTTTACATGGAAAGATTTAAGTGTCTGATTATACAATTCATGACTACTGGTACACAAAGCAGCTCAATAATAATACCCCAAGTCAGAAGGAATTAATGAAGAGATGTTGTATCCTAACTCCTTCCCATCCTGAGTCTTCAGGCCATGCACTTCCATGCAGACCAGTGGCAGGTCACAATCCAATCTGGAATTCCTCATAACGACTAAGGACACAGCCCTCTTAAAATGAAGCAGCAGGCCATTCTTCTCAAATTTAACAAGGAAAGGGGAGATCTAGACTCAGTTGCATCTGCAGCTGGGAGACATTCAAGCCTACAGGAATGGACACACTACTAGTTTAAATTTATTGGGTGAAACAGTCAGAGAAACTCCTAGTTTAGACATTCTGGATAAAATAATAATTAAGATAGGTCCTGTTACCTAGGAAATGTCCAATATAGATAGATCCTCACTGGAGCATAGGTGTGAGACAGTTCTGAGAGTTTGCTTACTGGTGAATGTGTACACAGACAGAAAATTTAAACAAAATTTTTTGGAGAAACTTTTGTTCTTACCCCCCAGAAGGAAAGCTAAAAAGTTTAAAACATAGTCAAGATAAGCCTTGATGGGACAAAATTGAAATATGTGGTTTCAACATAAGGCATCTCATCTAGTCCAGTTTATTGTTCCACATGTATCCTGTACCATCAGATAGAAAACTTCCCTTAGTGCTATTCATTTCCACTCAGCCTTGTCCATGTCTTGTAGCTGCAAACTGGAAAATCTTGTTTCCCAGCCATACCAGAAATGAGGAGTTCCTACTTTCTTGAAGGAAGTCTTTCCTCCAACATAGTGCCCATACCTCTTTAACATTGATTAGTTATCAATCTGCGGTAGCAAGACCTTATGGGAACTAGCCATCAGGTTTCCAAGCTTTTAAAACGAAAAAAATAAAAATAATGAAAGAAAGGGGAATCAACTAAACTATCCAGCATTGTTGACTAATCTACCACTAACATAAAAGAAATTCCAATATTGACACCCATTACTGAACCTTAAATATATTCTCATTCTTACAAGAGGACAGCACAATAATCTGTTCAGACAGGTGCATAGTAAGCAGGAGTACTGAACCTTACCTGTCAGTATGCAGGAGCCACTGAACTCCTATATCCTGCATTCCCTACAACCTATAAATTAAGTCTATTTTCTTAAACTTGTGACACAGGTCTGTAATGAATGAGGGGAAAAAAAAAAAAGACACAGTCCTTAACGGGACCTGAAGTTGGCTCAGGCAGAGCTTCCCCATTCCTGTTAGCAGTGCTCATAGACAATGCATATAACATTATTCCAGAATTACTGTATTGCAATGTCCTAAGCACATTAGCCAAGAAAGAACGTAACTTTCTTAAATGTAACTTTCCATTTAGGAAATAGAAAATCAGAATAACTGAAAGGGAGAGGTTTGTTTATTTTGCACTGCATGATGGGAAGTATACTTTTGAAGATTTGGGTTTCTGTGTTAATTTAACACCATCGACAAGTTTACTGAACTAAGTACCCTACCTCTACAATATTGATTCTATGTGATACAGAATTGCTTCTGGGCAAGTTTAGACTTCTGCAATGATAATTATATTTCTATGTATCTCAAAGGATCTTGGTAGCCATTTACCTTATCTGAGCAATAAGAGTATATATGTGATTCTAAACTGTGCTAAAACTGAATAATGCAGGGAATATATCACTCAACTAACCGTATCAGTCTGTATTATTATTAAAGCCTTACACTTTAATTTTGTATGTATCAGATACATTTGTTTTGATCTAATATTAAAGCAGATATAATGAAGGATTTACTGAATTCAAGGACCAAAATCTATACTCAGGTTAATTGATATTGATTTGTAACTAACACCACATCAACAACATTGATATCACAAATGGTGATAACATAAATTAGTGAAATTATTCTGTCAGATCTAATGGCAACAGAAAATGTAGCTTTCAATTTGCCTAGAGAACTTTTTCTACAATATATATAGCTATTGCTAGAGCCATTTTACAGTCCAGGCCTTTAGTAATCACATGATTTTAGAGAAGAAAATGTATCAGTGTGAGTCGCTAGAGGAGTTTTTAATCTGTTCAGTGGATCAAAAATAAGAACTGAAACATGGCTTGATCAGAGTGTACAAACACATCCAGAAAGATAAACCTGTGGGTCCTAACAGCCGATCTAGTAGAGTAGCTTGATCAAGGAACTTGATACATTTAAGCCAGAAATAAGGTGCTAATTTTGGACAGTAAGTGAGATAACCAACATTATGAAGGACATGTGGGATTCTGCTGATGATTTCAAACTACTCACCCTTCTGGAAAGCGGGCTTTAACCAAACACAAGGATTAGTGCCAGCAGTCTGTGATAGGTATGCCAACCCTGTTATAAGAGTTTGTGCCTATTATCTGTTCAGGTGTAGCATGTTTTGACTTCAAACAAGTGAACGAAATCAGCTGGTTTAAAAACACTTCCTGGGCAAATAAGACCCAAACTTTATGCCAAATGGCATTCAAAAAACAGTTTGACAATACATAAATGTCTGTGTATCCACTATTCCAGCTTTATTTTCAAGGTGTCAGTCAAGAATGTCTGCTACACGGTTAGCTGAAAATGAATACTTTTCCATAAAGAATTTTTAGAAATTTTGTTGCATAAAACATAACAACAAAAATGTAAGTGAAGTATGAGGTTCTCCAAGAAAAGGAAAAACAGAGATTTATTTTGGTAAAGAGACTTGATGTTAATAAAAGAAAAGATGTTTGTTCTGATATTGAATTTCCTGCTATATATTATTCAAAAAGAAAGCCCTAACTTTTGTTGAAAAAAAAAAAAGAATGAAAATTGAAAATGCTGTCTTATGGAAAAAAGAAGATAATCTCCATAGACAAAACCAGAACATTGAAGTGATCCCTTTAATTATTCACAGTTTTTTGGGAACCACCTCTTGAAAAAGAAGCAGATTACTTGGACATGGAAATAGGCCATGGTGGGATTCCTTATGGAAGAAATTGTGACAAACATAACACAGGTTATGACTTTAAAATTTCCAGAGTGATGTAATGACTAGAGAAAACTCAGGATTCCACGTATCTGCATTTTTCTTGGAATCAGCTCTCTAGGAAGTTACCAAAGTGTAAGAGCTCACAGAACTAGCTATCAAGACAGTGAAGGAGATCAGAAAGCAATGAGGGCTGTCCACCAGAGCTGTCATTTTTTTTCACTTCAACAGAAATGACAGACTCAGCTTACACAAAATGGGATTTCTCTTCGCCTGAGTGAGAATGTCCATCTTTGACATAAACTACTGGAAGAGTACGGAAAATAAGCCATCTGGAAAGGTCAGTTCAGTCCATGGACTTAGAAGTGGCAACAACAGAACACCAGTGAGTGTTCAAGCCTTTAATTTCTGCCCTCTGCTTCGCAAAGCATTGGTGCATCAGTGAAAGAGTGCTCAAGCTGGACTTAGAGGAAATGCTTCCCCAACAGCCAAGTGAGAACCTAGCTAGATACTCCAAACCCATAAAAAGTTGAGTACAATAGAAGACTTAGAATAATAGAATGGTTTGGGTTAGAGGGACCTATAAAGGTCATCCAGTCCAAAACCCCCTGCAATGAGCAGGGACATCTTCAACTAGGTCAGGTTGCTCAGAGCCCCGTCCAACTGACCTTGAATGTTTCCCAGGATTGGGCATCTACCACCTCCCTGGGCAACCTGTTCTAGTGTTTCACCACCCTCATTGTAAAAATTTTCTTCCTTATATCTAGTCTAAATCTACCCTCTTTTAGTTTAAAAGCATTACTCCTCCTCCTATCACAACAGGCCCTGCTGAAAAGTTTGTCCCCATCTTTCTTTAAGCCCCCTTTAAGTATTGAAAGGCTGCAATAAGGTCTCCCCAGAGCCTTCTCTTCTCCAGGCTGAGCAACCCCAACTCTCTGAACCTTTTTTCATAGGAGAGGTGTTCCATCCCTCTGATCATTTTTGTGGCCCTCCTCTGGACCCGCACCAACAGGTCCACATCTTTCCCGTACTGAGGGCTCCAGAGCTGGACACAGTACTCCAGGTGGGGTCTCACGATAGCCGAGTAGAGGGGCAGAATCACCTCCCTTGACCTGCTGGCCATGCTTCTGTTGATGCAGCTCAGGATACGGTTGGCCTTCTGGGCTACGAATGCACATTGTTAGCTCATGTCCAGCTTTTCATCCATCAGTATCCCCAAGTCCTTCTCAGCAGAGATGCTCTCAATCCCTTCATCCGCCAGCCTGTATTGATACTGGGGGCTGCCCCAACACAGGTGGGAAACCTTGCACTTGGCCTTGTTGAACCTCATGAGGCCCACTTCTCAAGCTTGTCCAGGTCCCTCTGGATGGCATCCCGTCCCTCACCCATGTCAACCACACCATTCAGCTTAGTGTTGCCTGAAAACTTGCTGAGGGTGCACTCAATCCCGCTGTCTATGTCATAGATGAAGATATTGAACAGTCCCTGCAGGACACCACTTGTCACTAATCTCCATCCGGACATTGAGCCTTTGACCACTACCCTCTGGATGAGACCATTCAAGCAATTCCTCATCCACCAAACAGTCCACCCATCAAATCCATATCTCTCCAATTTAGAGAGAAGGAAGTTGTGGGGGACTGTGTCAAAGGTCTTACGGAAGTCCAGACAGATGACTTGTTGTGGAGGTATATGATACCTCATTCTTTTCACACCGTAACAAGCTTTCAAGGTGTCATAGAAGTTCTTGTTGTTTCAAGAGGCATCTATTACTGTATAAATATTTAAATACCTGCCAGACGGCTTTGTTCTGGTGTGGTCATTCCCTTGTTCAGATTCTAACGCCCCCACCAAATGTTGGACTGTGTCTGAGGAAGAGCTTCCCCAAAAGGAGTGTAGTTTGTGTGCACTGAATCTACTTTAAGACCAAAGCAGCATGTGCAAAGTGGAGACCATCAGGGGATTTGATTCAAAAGCACACTACTACCCAAAACCAAATTGCTGTTAGACATAGCCTACGTGGTTTAGAATGTGAAGAATGGAATAGACACCATAGTACATCTCTATTTAATTTATCCATCAGGCATCTGTCTTGATCAGAATAAATAAGGAGGGCAGGCAAGGAATTGGAGTAGGATAGAAGAAAAAAGGAGAATATAGGAGGCTGACATTTAGAAGGCATAAAAATTTAACTCCCTTTTAGGAGTAACTTTTTACTACAAAAATTAGTATTACAATTAACACTATAAACTGTTAATTCTGTCACAAAGTGAAAAAGAAGTTCACAGTTTATGCCAGTATAAGAGGAGAATGGACAGTTATCCTAGGATAAATTGCAATATTTAAATTGTACCAGGTGGTGCCATTCACCCTGTAGTGAATATGTATTCAACCATCCTCTAGTAACCTGAATAACTTATCATTATTAGGACAATCTAGTTTACCACTATTGGACTTTAATATTGGTTTTGGTTATCAGTAAATAGTCACAAGTACAAAAGAAAATCCCAGGTATTCCTTTTTCTTATAAGGGAATATGAGGAAAAAATTACATTTAATTTTTAATATGGTCCAAACTGAGCTTGTTTCAGAAAAAGTGCTGCCATGGTTTAAGTATTTGCTAGCTGCCCTTTAGGCATCCTCACTGCATTTCTTAAACAGAAGAATTTAATTACACTGAAGAACAAGATAAACTCAAAAAGCAAGTTAAGCTCAAGAAGAAACAGAACTTTCTTTTCTAAACAAATATATTGTATAACTGTTGATTTAATTTTCTTCAAATATTTTTTCAAATACATAAAAGTCAAAACAAGTAATTTCTCCAGATCATGAAGAAAGAAGGACCAAGAGGTTTATGGAAATACATACTGAGTGTGATTAATATTTTATTTTGTATGTTTTTGTAGACACAATGAACATAACACTATTTTAACACCAGCCAGATCACACCTAAGAGAAAAATCTCCGAGATAGATTATCTATTTACAGTAAATAAAACTATATATTAATAATAAGTAATTTGCACCAGGTTACTATAGGACTGAGCCTGACCAAAGAACGTTCTCCCTACAGCTCTCAAAGGGAATAATTAGTTCCTAGTCTGCCTGCATCAGGATATTTCAGATTTATTTTAGCATTAAGTAAGAAAAAATATTCATGAGTGAAATTTCTTCTCTAGTAGTAATGGAGAAAGATGGATTTCTTGCACACTTGACTGCCTGCAAAATTATAAGTTTCCATATAAAATATGTTCCTTTCTTACAGGAAAGTACCAACTTAAAGCTCCAGATATGTGCATACACTATTGAGAGTGACCAGCGTGACCACATTCCTGAGATATCTGTGAGACTGATGGACAAACTTAGAAGCTTTTAGCCAGCATAATTTTGATAATATTGTACTTTATATTCAGGCTATTTCTAGCGTAGTTAATTTATCTTGGCTTCCAGATAAACTCACTAATTAGCAGATGTTCAAGTAGCAAAATATTCACACTTCCTAAGCATCAAATAAATTGCCTAGAAGTATACAATTAAACAATCAGAAAGGGGAGGAGACACCATGGGGAAAGGAGGGAGAACCTAAGGGTGTCAGCAGCAACTCAAAACGTTGGATAGCTCCAGGAACAAAATGATCATTTGAAATGATCAGTCTATGTCAAAAGTATGATATTTCCAACGAATTTAGGTTTAAGAAGAAGAAAAGAGAGAAATGTGTTTAATTTCTCTTCCCTTGCAAAACACATTAGCTTGACTACAAAGAAGACAGGGTACATCGTGTTGCTCTGGCAGTACAA
Organism: Himantopus leucocephalus; assembly: GCA_003993805.1. Classification (NCBI taxonomy): domain Eukaryota; kingdom Metazoa; phylum Chordata; class Aves; order Charadriiformes; family Recurvirostridae; genus Himantopus; species Himantopus leucocephalus. The sequence continues at coordinate 104,533,577 of RSEF01000002.1, read as the reverse complement.
AACCAAAATCGACTCGTGGCAACCGCAGTTTCTAACCGGATCTCATGTTGCTGGAATGTCTTTAGGTAAAAACCTTTCCAAGTCCTGGCAAATGGAGGGAACATGGTAGCAGCAAGATCGTGGTCAGACCATTCCTTTCTGTCTAAGTGAAGCAGAGAGGACAGGTTGCAAAATCATACTCAAATGTACCCTGACTGACAATGTGGTCCCTGCAGGACTGAACTATCCATCTCATAAGCTGTTTGAAGTTCCCTGTGCTATTTGTATTGTTTATTGAAAGATCTGGGCAGCAAAAAAAAATTGGATCCCATGTCTTTATCTGCCATAACCATGAAAGCCAGCCTATTCTGTTGTACTGTCAATGTGTCTGCCGCAGCAGGAGATCAGCTATCTGTCTTTGAGGCTTGGGTATGTCCACAGAATGGGAAATGTGGGAAGCAGGCGTGCATAGATCACTGCAGATAAAAGAGGAATGGTGTTTTCAAACGTTATTTTACTGGTATAGAGGAAGACTAAAGCACATAGAGGCAGATGTGACTAGATATAATAACAATAAAGGTACCTAAAATAGAAACTGTTTGGTGTTACTGGCAATAAGAAGTAGTGTTTTACAAAGACTTTCAGGCTTAGGATATTTACCAGGGGTTATGATGAAAAAGTAGACAAAATATGAAGTAGGCAAAGATAGCAGACAATCTGCTGTACAAATAGCAGTAGGATTTCCTCAGCCGACTGTAAAATTTCAAATAAATGAACTTTCCAAGCTTTAGGAAAGCTTTAGATTTTTCTGAAGCTGAAAGAGAATTTAAGCTGTTTGCAAAGGACAACCTGAAAAGTCAATTGGGGATTTTAAAAGGTATGAGGGAGTTGTTACCCCACTTGACCTGTGAGTACTTGTAGCTTAAAATTAGCTACAATGCTGCAAAGTTCTGTAAAACTAACCACTGTCACTGGACAACACAAGGTCATCATAAGGAAAAAAGCATATAAAATAAAAGAACGATGGTTTCCTCCCTTGTGAGACAGACACAAAGAATGCAGAAGACATGAGCCAGTATACTGTGGACTGCCACAATAAACGAGGGCAATAAAGGACATCTAAACAATTTCTACAGTACCTAAGGCTTTCAGAATATGTGTACATCAGGTTTTTTGGAGGCGAATTTTTTTACATAACAAAGATTTTCTAGATGTGTTACTTTAGTTACAGTTATCTACCATTGTATGAAGCTTCCAAAAGCATCTTGGACCAACCACTACTCCCCAGATATACTCCATTCAAATACAGCCTGCACAGTGGATATTCATATGTCAATATTTTTACATCTATTTATATCTCAGGTGGTACTGAAGAAACTTTTCTGTGCAGATAAGACCAAGTCTACATTCTCTGCAATTATATTTTGACAATGAAATTTTTCACTTACTCATTACATAGAGTAGGAATGAAGAAAAGGATTCTTAAAATTGTTTTTGATAAACAGTTAACATTGGGGGGGAAGTTTTTATACTAGAAATTTAGGTTCAGATTAGATAAAAGGTTCTGAGTATTTGAAAATTGCAGATATTGTCACAATAGAAAAATTCCACTGAGAAAAACTATTTTTAAGCCAACAAGAAACAACTCTTCTGAGGGTTTTGTACCCTTTTGTAACTTTATACAAATATGGTACATTGTTTTAACAAAACCCACAAATATTACTTGTACCTGTAAAGAAAACAAAACAGTAGTATAATAATCAGATTGTATGCAAAGGTTGTAAGAATTCCATGTGCAAATGAAAACTGCTCTACACTCAAATAAGATAAACTATGCCTTGCATTAATGGGACTTGTTTTGTGCTCTTGACTGCCAAACACCTGCCGGTCGAGCAAGAGTGCTGACTGGTTAAATTGATTAAAAGCCCATGTGGGGAGACTGTGTTGGTTTTTTAACTCACTGAAATGCAACAACTCACTTGGTGAGTGGCAAATTGTTTTTGAAATAGATCATGTGTTTAAGAAGCAGTTATGTGGTGCCCTAGGAAAAAAATGACACTTGGGAAAATTTCACATTTAAATGTCACTTTCTTTTCACTTTTTACATTCTCTACTAAAGTGAGGGAAACTGTAAATTTGTAGACTTTCCTGTGCTGATTATATTGAAAACAAGCTATCAATATTTTCTACTACAATATGCAACAATGTTTCACAGCTTTGTCATTCTACTTTCTGTGCAATTATATGTGCCATCAGGATGATTAAATTCATGTGACAGGGAATAGAATTTTTATAGTTATATCATATCCTTAATCCATTAGTTATGCATAAAAGAAGGTTAATATTGCAGGAAAACTCTCAGTAGGCATGAGAGAAGTAACACTGATTCATAGAAGCCATCAAAAAGTTTGCAAATTTAGAAAAAAGGTGTTGATATATGTGCAACAAATTATGCAACAAAACAGTCATAAACTCGTGAAAAATGTAGCAAAACAACTAAAAGAAGTTTTATTGATTTGAATTATTAATGAAAAATAGATGCAAAGGTTCATGGTGCTTTAGTGTGCTGGATATCAAAGTATGTTTTTAGTACTTGCATTACATACATAAGTACTATTTTTTAATAGTAGATTTGATGTTGAATTTTAAAAGTAGGATTTGCAAAGGATAGATACACTTGCTATACCAAAGTGAATGGAAAAGTGTTCTGCACCACGCAGCCCTCGGTCCTGGTTTACCAATTATGTAGATTGAGATCCTGACATAGCACACTATTCTTCCCTTCCTTGCTTTGCAACTAAGCTTCCTTTTTATTGAAACAGAAATAGATACAGGTCATTTCTATGGCAAAGAGTACAATGTCAGGGGAAGGGATGGTTCACATTTCAGTTTCATTCTGATGGGAGCTTAAAAAATGACAGAAGTTGAAAAGTGCTGAGAAATACCACAATTAAGACACAAACACTGCCTCTTTAAATGTCTCAGTAAAGCAATATTTTTGCACATCTGCCTTATTTTGTTCAAAGAAACTAGTAGAGTCTTTTAGAGGAAATTTCTAAAATGTCTTTATAAATTTTTGAAAATAAAAAACTTTACTTTTGTTCTCATCTTGCTAATATCTTCAGTACTAACAGAGAAAATATGTTCCATTTGATTGCAGTCTGCTCCATGGGCTCTTACTGCGAGTGTTTGCATGCCTTATTCCATACATGTAATCTGTATCGTAATTTAGACAAAGAAAAACTTCAGGGAAATGAGCTTTTCCTTGGTGCATCTTCAGACAGTCCTTGAAACATGTTACTAACAAAAACAGAGGAAAACTGTAACATGCTTTTTGAAAGCTGCCCCTTCCTTTCACACCAAAATGTTAAATCAAGGCAATTATTTCTTAGCAGTCTTTTCAATTTTTGGTGTGGTCAAAGAGTTCAGGAAGTGCTTTACTATTATGAGTACTTAAGAAACATAAAGGTCTACGAGGTCTGAGGAGACCATATATTAAATAAACAAAAGGATCCATGTGCTGCCAGAGCTCTTCTGAAGTGCTCTTCGGTAGAATTTGTTGTGCTGGTATTTATCGTATGAAAAATTCAATGGATTCTCAAATTAATAAGCTGGAAATAAAATATATTTCTTACTTTGTTAGGTGGAGGGGGGTATATTATGCCCCTGGTTGCCTTGTTCAGTCAAAGCTGATGTCCAGTCCAGGAATAATAAAGTTAAAGTTCAATAGCACTATTCTCTCTAAGTACTGTGGCCATTTTGACTATGTACCACAGAATTAGTTCTCATCCTCTTAAATGACTTCTTGATTTTTGTCTGTCTAAAGCCACTCCTTCTGTCATGAAGTCATTGACTGGTCTGCATTTCAGAGAGTATTATACATACCTCTGGAAGAGCTTTTACAGGATTCTGTAGAAAGCTTACTTGACAAATCACTGTTTGACAGAAGGTCATTGGCAGCAAAGTGCAGACTGATAGATATTTAGATATAGCAAGGCATTGAAATATTAAAGGAACGTGTGCGACCCGAGATTTGAAGGCTGGCATTTAGAATGAAGTTCACTAATGCCTTTTCCTTTCCATGTGCAATTTAAACCTGTGACTGAGTTCAGTGTTTATTAAAGCTATCACTCAGTTAAATGGGAGATAACAAAGACAGCAAGAAGAAAGAGGGGGAAAAGGTAAAGCTGGAGGATCTCTAGAGAACTTAAAGCAATTTAGCAAAACTGCTGATTTCTAAATTCTTAAAAGTTAAGGCTAGCTTTTTGATAAAATTATTTAAAACAGTTGAGAAAAAAAAAATATCTTTTCTGTGTAGAAGCTGTGTGAAACCCAAGAAGGTTAGACCAAAACAACTGTAGGAGATTTAAAGGTGCGGAATTATTTGTCTGCTTTCTCAGTGAAATGTAAATATTTAAAATAGCTTTTCTCACTATGTATAGTTTGCATAATGAATCAGTAAGTTCACAGCCATGAAAAACATTTATATGCCTATCTATCTATGTATCCATCTATCTGTATATGCACACAATGTACTTATACAAACATACACATGCACACAGTTGGGACTGGGTCAGATAGAGTGGCAGCATCACATTGTGTGTTTTCAGGAGCTGACAGTGATGTGGTCAGATTTTAATAAAAAATTGTTGTTAGAACCAACTGTGCTAATAAAGATGTTTATGTTTAATAAGTTGAAGAAAAATGCTCAGACCAGGAAAAAGAAGGAGGAAAAGGAAAAGAAGATGACTAAGATGAGCACTAGAACAAGTCTGCAGAGAAAATGTAGTGGAATGAAAGTTTATATGTTCTCTGAACCAAAAGCCTGGTAGTGAGTGTTGTAGCCTTTTTCAGCCATGATTTTCTGGGAAAGGCATTGGACTGTAACTTGGAAAAGCATGATGATGTGGCAAGGCAGTACAAACTTCTTCCTTACAGTGCAGCACTTTCCCACATAGAAATACCAGTAGAAAACTCTTATCAAAGTGCCAGTACAAGCTTGTTCTTCTTACGTGGTGCTGTTAAAAACTGAGGCTCACTAGAGTTAATTCAGACAGCAGTCTCTAGCCCTGCAGCTGCCCTGTGCCTGCACCCGCTGACGGATATGAGGAAAGGAAGGGAATCCCAGCCACCTCTGTCCACATTTCCTATGATCAAGCTTTACGAACACCAAGCAAATCTATAGCTAAGCAAGAACAAGGGAAGGAGAAACAGACCATGTGACACAGGTGGAAATGGTCTAAAAATATTTGTCTAACTACTAGGGCCAGCAGAACTGCACAGATCCCATCCCGTCCAGAGGTTTTGCTCCTTTGGTGTTCACCTGAAGGTGATCTCTGCCATTCAAAGGTACTTCAAATAAGCTATGCAGCAATGAGATAAGACCAGGAGAGGATCCAGCTGTGTGACAATAGTGACATCTGACTTGTGGCAGAATAAGTTCACATTCCCACCTGACATACCCTGCCACAGAGGAAGTCCTGAAACACATGCATTGAAAGTGCCGCAGTAAGGCCGTGGAACACTATTTGCATGCTGAAGTATCATGTATCCTTCATAACTCAAAAAGGACGGGGGAGTTTGTTTACCCCAGAACTATGCGATACAAGGGTTATATGATGTAAGGAGTGACACAAAGGGCTTAGCGCACCTGGACCCCCTGATAGCAGAATACTTATAGCTCTTTGATTCACCATACACCCTTAATAGCCATTTTATGAAGTAATACTATTTATTCTAGAATGTGTAAACAAGATTGCAGGTACTTTCTGTTTGGCAATGAAGAAAAGCAGGTAAGTTTGGAGAGATGGCTCCAAGACATGTTGTCAACCCTGTACAGAAACTCAACTCAGTTACAGCTGTTAAAAGGAAACTAAAAGGAAATAATCAGAATTATGTTGTCAAGATCCATGAAGTCCAGATTTGGTTAATAAAGAGTTCATATTTCATAATATAAAACATAGAAATGGTAAGGCAATGTCAGACCAAAGGTCTGTCTGTGTTCATATCTTGTCCCTTCTGTGTTTCTTCTTTTACTTTTCCTAAACAAAAGAATAAAATCCACAGCTGCGGTGTTTCACAATCAAGATTATTCAGGCAGTGAGTCTGGACCATTTATGATTAACAACATATTTTCTCTGAGAACAAGATGTAGACAGGTTCTGCATTTTGATGCAATTAACATAAACTAGCTTTCTACCATGATCCCCCTCCCTCCTCTCTGGCTAAGGATATGTATAACCTACTGGTTAGAAGGGCTTTCTTTTTCCAAAATACAGATATAAGATACATCTGTTATCATCTTCTAATTCTAATTCTAATTCTAAGCCTGTGCTGTGAACTCTAACATGCGTACCCATTATATATCCATTATGTAGAATAGAGTAGACATGGATAAGTTGGAAAGTGTGGCCAGAAATAACTTGCTTTGGTTGGGCTCTGAGATGTGTGACCACATCACCCGACTAGGTGTGGTACCTGTATTCCTGCATTTCTGTGCAGGCTTCCCACATGGGAAAATATCTTCTTTTTGGAAGAACCATGATTTTTCAGGGAATGGATGTTGTTGAACACTGAGAAGCTTCTCTTTTTTTGGTGTGGCAAAATAGCTAGTAAAAGCTTTATTCATGGATCCGTTATCTTGTCCTGTGTTTTAAAAATGGAATTGAATATATATACCATCAAGTATGAATTTACGCAGAGAATGAAGGTGAATTAAAACCAGCTAGTATGTTATAGACTGCCATGGGCCATCGCATGACCACATATGCATATTTTCACACCCATTCTTTTGTTCATATAACGCCTCCTAACTAAACAGAAAGCGAGAACGGGGAAAGCACAGGTGGAATGAGTACTGGTATTAAGAAAACAGTGAAGACTGTCTCAATGAGTAAGTATTAAATGCTGTCATTGCTCTTTTAAGACTGAAATATGTTATATCTTCCCAACAATCTGTGTCAAAATTTGCAGACTTGATAGCACTGATTTACAAGCTATCTCACATCTGGAAACTACATAAATTATCTCTGTATTCTGGTGAATAAACAAGACCATAAAGTCATATAACAAGATCCTTGGGATTACCACAATATTGTCTTTTATCATAATACCTATATTTCATTTTCGTATTTGTGGCATGGCAATAATTAAGATTTACCACCTAAGCATTCATATCAAGTGTATCTGTGGTGACAAGATCAGTCCTGAAGGGAGATAATTTTCAAGAGTTAAAGAAAGAAATGCTATACAGAAATTAACCCAAGTCACAAAGTATCCCCATCCTAGAATACAAAGCTAGAAGTTGATTGAATCAAGCAAGGCTAGTATGAACCTGAACTAAAATAATTCGTAGATATTTTGGGGGCAAGGAGGGGGCTATAATTATTTCTTCATGTATATACGCGTGTGTATATATATACATACATATATATACATATATACACACACACAGAGAAAGAGGGGCATAAAACTGAAGGGTTGGAAAAGATATAAGCAAATACAATGGAAGATATGCATCAATCCACATTTATGGGAACGAATTTTATCATTGTACACAAAAAAAGTGCAGTTACACATCTTGTCTTCTATAGGCATTCTGAAGAGGATGCCATGATATTTGGACAGGGCAGCTTTCCTTGTAATATCAATTCACTAAGGATTTAAACAGGCAGTTAAAGAATCAGTTTTCAATGAAATATGCATTAACTGCACTTGTTGAGCTATTTGATAATTATAAAAATGTGAATTATTTTGATAAAGCCAAGCATGTTCACATGGATATTCCAGTCATAAATTTCTTCATGCATTTTTCGAGAATAGCTCATAAATCTTGATTTACAACACCTTGTAATTCAAAACTGTAAACAAAAAAGATTTTGCAACCAGTAAATTTCAAGGTGTCTCTGAAATTCACAAAGATTTGTCTTCACCTCTTCAGTTATAAAGGTTTACAGACTAGGCTATTACCTGGTGATGAGTACACATTTAATCCTGGAAACAGGAAAATACTAAAGTAAATAATAACTTCATTATGGTGATTCCAATGATGGCTGGATACTCTTTTGGCACTGTTGTAATGAGGTTTAAACAGAGATATTTTTTTATCTATCCTTGAATATCAGCTTCCCAAAATCTAGAATTGTCACAATATTTTCCATGTGCCACATTGTATTACCTCTTCTCTCCAGTCTCAAAGGTAGCATACAACTGGACAGTGTTGAATACCTAAAAAAATTTCCTACCATATCAAAACTCTTGTTGTTTTACTTGCTTAGTAAGCTATTGGCATGTTTGGCGTGTTCCAAGATGCCTGTTGCAAACATTGCAGGCAATAAATACATTTATCTCTTTTTTACAATATTGCAAAAGGAAATATGTAAAAAAGTGGGATTTCTGAGCTCCTGCTGGGCAAGTTATTTGGAAACTCCCAAAGAATTATGGTTTGCAGCTGCACTACCCTCAGAGTTTATTCTATTTCAGAAAAGGTGAAATAGGGATGTAGTTACTATTGTTATTTCGCTGAAACTATTTGTTTTTATCCCAGTCTATTTCCAGCCTTTGTCAAAAAGATCTAATAGCAATGCAGTACAATCACATAAGCAATAGCTAACCCTGTAACCAACTTCTGCATGTCTATTTCTGATTTATACACTATTTTACTTACATAGAGTCCATGAAAGAAGCAACATTTTTCCCTCTGAGTCTCATTCTCCTTTTGATGTAACTGTAATTAATGTGCCACATGAAATCACTGGAATCATTTAAATCTAGTGCAACTACAAAGTCAGGTAAATTTGGAAGTTCATTTCCCTTCCTGGTTGCTATTGCAAGATGTGAAGCAAAATAAAAAGAAGATGGGGGAGGGGCGTAATTTTGAGTGACATGAAGGAGAGTGAAGACAAGTGTCCTCAGACTGTTGTAACTTGCACTTTTACAGTGTACGCTCTTGGCCATTCCTGAAGAAATGTGTAAATCAGCTGATTTTTGCAACCGACCTTGTTAACAATGGGGTACTTTTTACTCTTTCTAAGCCTAATGGTCTTTAAAAATATTAAAACCTGAAAGCCTTTTGGGCACTGGAAAGATCCCATATTTACAGAACTTTACAGGTCTTTTTTTTAAAGCTCTGATGTAACACAGAAAATCAAGGTTCCATCTCTGCAAATGCCACAGGTTTCATTTCTGACATTGAACAGCACAATTTTTTTACACAGGTAGACATTTCAGCTACCTATAAATAAAATGAGAAAAATAATTTTTCATTTACTCCTGGGTTTTTTCTTTACAGATTTATTTATTGACTACCACCTGGGATCTCTACATTCACCAGTGATAAACCATCCAAGCAATGTAAATCATTTGGGTTTTTTTTCCAAAACATGTCCTTTTTTCAAGCTGGCTTCCACTCACATGATTGATGTGACTAGGATACACTAAGACTACCTGATTGGGAACCTTCACCTCCCGTGTATGAACACTCTCTGTGCTGTACTTTTAGAAAAAAATGCATGTAATACTTCATTTGGGGTAATGTAATTATTTTTGTTTGACAGTGACTATTTTAGGTTCTTTTCTGAGCAGAGACTTATGGTGACATTACTGTAATCCATTTTCTTCTAAAGCTTGATCACCAGTACCAACATCCATTAAAAAAAAAGAGAAAAAAAGAAATTAAATATCTTTTCTTATGTTTTTCTTGTCATGCAACAACATGTTCAGTTTGAGTTCTACAAGCTCCGTCCATCATATAGCATGCATGGTAGTGCATCACGTACCTGTACAGTTAATGAACTCAGATACTTTTTTTCTTGTATTTAGACCTACCAATGCTACCTTTCTGTGAGACCACAGCTGGTAAATTGTTTCTGTTGCAAAGAAGTAAGGTATGACCAAAAGTTCTAATTTTTCCAAGTACTTGTTGAAATTTTGCCAGATCTTTGCCATGTCCCAAGGTATCAAATTCTATAATCTAATTATTTTTCATATTATAACTCCAACCCCAATAGGAGCAAGAAATATTGGATGGGTTTTTTTAACCTCCTCCCGGGGGTAGCAATTAATTCCCTTCTTCTTAAGAGGAAAGAACCTTGACTGTGACCCTCAAAACTGTGGTCTGACCTTCAGAAATAAGTCCAAAAGCACAGTAAGTTGAGACAGCAGGTTTCTCTTGAGCAACAGCAGCAGCTGTGGGAGCTCTGACAGTTCTGAAGAACTGGTTCTTTTCTAGGTTGCCATGGTGAGGCTTCTCATTTATAAGCCATTAATGTTATGGTTTTCTTCCTTAAAGTCAAAATTAATTGTTTAGTGAATGCCTTCCACAGGAGGTAGGTTAATGAAATAAGTCAGTTTATAAAATCCTGCAAAATAAATTAGCAAACCACCTTTTCAGAACCTCTTATTTTGAAATACTTACTTTTAAAATTCCATGTTAAAATTCTGCACAAGTGGTTAGTTGTCCATACATTGTTATTTTAGCTAAAATACTTGTTTTTAAAACCTCCACAATGCCACCTTATTTCTCATTATAAAGCATGCATCCTGCAGCCTGTCTTGCAACAACTGTATAATTAATATATGTTGACCAAAGAAACTCTTCTGGTGATGAATAGATTACTTACTGAAGTTGCACTCTCTACTTTAATTTCAAAGCAACACCTTTACATCATAAAATATATTTGCTATGCAAAGCTGGCTTTTACATCCCACTTTCCTCAGTTCTATTCTTTATACATCCTTTCTCTTTTTCTTCAATTTCTTCCTGTAGTAATTACTTCACTTCTGTTCACTGAAGGCTTCTCTACTGCCTTCAGTACACTGACTGTCACAGTAATAAATTTCAAACATGCATGACCTTTGTTTCAAAAACTGAAAATAAAGAACTTCACACCTTTCTACTTACCACTTACCCGTCTTGCATTAAAAGAAAGTTAGTCTTTTTTTTAAAGTGTTATTAATAAATATCACAAAGGCAAACCCATCTTGAAGGATGTATTAAAATGGGCCAAAAAAGCCTAACACATTGGCAAGTGCCCTAATTAGTACCATTATTACAATAGGAATATATTCTTTTATATTTTGAGGCTACTAAGAATTGTGAATTATTCTAGAAGCAGAATACAATGCACTTGTTTTCAGCTCCTGAAGCCAAAAATGTCTTGACACTTTGATTTATATCTGATTGCCAAATCAGATATGCACCACTACAACTTGATTTCAAATGATGCAGAAAGGATTGTTCCCCAGGTATTAATTCTCCAGAAACTGAACATTTAGATTTTCAGCAGCACTTAGTTGTTAAAACCACTGGCATGGCATAGGATTAAGTAACTGGTTTCTTATGTCTGAAGGCTAATCAGTGTGATCTCTAATATGAGAGAGTATTAAATCAGAACTTTTTTCTGGATGCCCTCATCTGAAGGGTTCATCTGGAATGGTACAGCTGAAGACAGAGGGCAAAAGCAATGGAATGAAGTGTGTCATGTGGAAGAGACATTAAAAAACAAAGAAAAAAAAGAACATGCAAAACCAAGTGTACATAAAAGCAAAAGGAAAGAATATAATGAGCAAATTGGCCTGGCATGAAGTAGCAGTACACGAAAAAGTGATAGGCAGGGAATAGTGGAATGGCCATCTGAGGAATCAGAGATGGGACACAGCTGCTGCAAATGAGCAAAGCCTTCAGCCTTCAAAAGAGTATTATTCTGAATATAGAGTGTGCAACTTGTCTGCACAATGAAGAAACATATGGAACACAAGAGAGGTGCTGCTGCTGAGAAACAAGGCGGCAGTTACCTGAAAGACACACAGGAGGCAAGCAAGGCTAACTTTGTGAACAATTGCTGTATTTTCATTATTTAATTTTACATATTTAACATACTAAAAAACACAAGTCTCCAAAGAAAATTAATTCATATGTGAAAAATATGTTTATAAGACCTGAATTACTGAGAAAAAAGTAGAGTAGACAATCCTTACAGAATGTAAAATATTAAATTACAGTCCCTATCTAAATCCCATTGAAATTAACTTCTGCTTTAATCATTTTCTTCCGACAGAATTCACACGTTAGTGTGATAATGGCTTTATGTGTTCCATAACACAAAACCTCAAGAAAACACCCCTAAATTCTGTCACAATATTTATTTACTTTGTCTCCAAGAATCTTTTCCATCTCTCTCTCTCTCGTATCTGCAATATTGTGACTTACGGTTGAAGATATGCGTTGCTGTACATTTCTAGCACAATTACTCTTTCTTGTGGATTGTTTTGTCTGGAGTTCAGCAGTTACAATAGAGTTAAACCTCCTTACCTCTTTTCAAGAGTGCTTGAGTACTGGAGTACTAGTACAGTCATCAGTCCACCATCTCATACCCTCTGCTGCTGTTCTCAGATGTAGTCTTTATTTTCCTGAACTTTCTGTCTGTGACATGAATCCTTGCTCATTGTTTCCTCTCATGTTTCCATAAATACTGAAGGCATCTACAAAGTAGTCCAAGAAAATCCCTTCCTTAAAGAAAAATGCAGAGCAGTGGGCTCAGGAAGATTCTGTGAAAATGGGGGTGTAGGGGCTTACACTCATGAACCCCAACACCCTAGGGCTATGTGATAGAAATTACCCATGGAACAGAAAAGCTCTCCACAGGTACTAACTTCTTCCTGTAGATGTGATGGCAAAAGCATGTTTCAATGACAGATTTTGAGGAGGATGAAGCCATAGCTTTGTGAACATCTACTGGGACCTTTTCCAGGGAATGAGCAACAGAACTGAAGAACATATCCAAATATTTGTTTGAAAATCTTGTCAGTGGACAATGAAGACTGGCAGTACAGATTTCATTCTATCTGAATGAACCTTCCACTTTTCATAATGGGCATAAATAAGGTGGAATGAGTGTCTCTTGCAGCAAATTTTTCTGCATCGTTTGAAATACTGGGAAATGTCAAATTCCCGTCAAATTCCCATCAAATCCCCATGCCATCAATATCTATGAATGAAATAGTCTGAGGCAGTTTATGCCTCACAGGCTCTTTGCGCACTACTGAGCTTCCAATACACATTTTTAATCTGTTACATTAATAAGGGCTAGAAATGTTTTATTTCCCCAGATGAGAGCTCTGATTCTCAAGTGTAATGGGGCAACAAGTATGTAATTCGTAAACCAATTTGATGGTTGCAAAATGCACATTACATTGTGATTATATTATTTAAAAAGCATTAATGCTTTTAAACAAAATCCACTAGCATTTGTGTATTCATTAAACATTTTCATTACTCACACAGTTTTTATACTTCCTGTATTAAAGTCTAGTGCTAAATCACAATATTAACATAAAATTGAGTTTACTCTTTGTCAATGATACCAAGTGTGTCGGGCTAGACTGAGTTGTGTTATCCCTTTCATGTTCATTATATTTTATTATGTTTCTTGATTTTATGCATTACTATTTACTGTGGTCTTTTTAAAACAAAGACAAAAATAAGGGCAACTGGAAACAGTAGTGAAAGAACACTGAAAAATATTACTGCCTTACTTTTTATGTAAAATACTTCAATTAGGAAACCTCCTGGAAGCTAGGAGTAATGTTTTCTTCTGCCTGCGTCTTGAAAAATTGAAGGATTTTGGTGGATTTGTGTCCTGAAACAACCAATGCCATTAATTCAAAAGAACTTTGCAGCTTTTCAGTGTCTTGGGTAATCAGAGTGGAACAGTTTTTTGTGTGCATTCTGTCTCCCTTAAGTACTAATGGATATATCCAGGAACATCTTGAATTCATAGAAGCACATTCATATGTTCAAACTAATTCTTGAAAACTACAGTCATGGTAGTTGTTCCATTATTAATAATAGAATTGGTTACTGGAAGCCCAGACAGTCAGCTTTATCCTATAAATCCATTAAAGTTGAGGGGTTTTAAAAATAACGGTATTTTCCATAAATCTTTCATAATGCACAACTGTAGTTCATATTTTGGTTTGCATACAAAAAGAATACTCAAACACTTCATAAAATTTAACACAATACTGGTTATTATAATGAAATCTCTCCATAATTATATTTTTCTTGGCATGAAAACCTGTGCTTTTTAAACCAAAATCAGAACTAAAAAAATATTCTCCAAGAATGAATTTTCTCCCTAGGATAGACTAGGAAAGCAGGGATCCTACCCTTGTTGCATGGTTACGACATGAATAAAGACTATGCTGCAGGGAATAGGTAGCAGCTGTCATTCTGACACATTAGTCTGTAAGAGCAGCACAAGGCCATGACTGCAATTCTCTTTGAATGTCTGGCTAAGCACTCTCCTTCATGTATTATTAATGTTCATGGGAAGTTAAGGTCCATGCTTAGCACTCATTGTGCCTTTCTTTCCTGCAGCATGTGATACATAGCCTAGTGACATTTGTATGAATACCAAAGAAGGTATTTAGGTTCTCCTAATTTTTATTTTTTTAATATAATAATTTTTATTAAAGAAGTGTATTTTTTTGAGTGAATTAAAATCAGGGACTACACACCATTTTTTACAAAAACAATACTTGCTAAAAATATTTACATGAAGAACTGAAATTAAATTGTAGCTTATTCATTGAACAAATTTAATATCACTCTTGTTATTTTCTCTTTTTTTTCTTTTTAAGACTTTTGGTTTGGCATCTTGGATAATCTTGCTATCATGTCTCAATCTGGGAACTAACTGAGAAACATATGAATTATTGCTTTCAAAAATTAAAATGATTATATCTATGTCAATATCTACCTTGCTTAACAAATCCAAGCCAGTTAGTAAATTATACACATTTATGTGTTTCAAAAGCCACAAGAAATGTGGTGCTGTATCACACAAACTGAACAGGGAAAAGTTGTTTTAGCATGATTTTGTGCTGTGTTCACTTTTGGTATATCATTTGTGACAAGAATTGGCTACCAATGTATAAAACTAAACATTTTTTTATATGTCAAAATATTACAATACCGGAAGAGATCTGAGCAGAAATAGAGTACATCTTTTTTAAATGAGTGAATATATTCAAAGTACACCCAGGATTACAGAGCTATGTTTAATACATAAAAGTACAAAATATATATTTTAATAAAATAATTTTGAGGATTGTGCAACATATTCACATTTTTAAAAGCCAGGAATATTATATAAGATAACCAAAACTCAGAAACAAAAATTACAAATGAGAAAAAAAAAATCTATATTTCCTTGAAACATTTCTATTCACTTTTATTTCATGTGAGAACCAGTTTTCCAAGTGATTGGTTTTAATATATAGTACATGGATGCTATATAAAAATTATAGTATGTTCACTATCCATAAAAGCTTTTTTTAAAGTTCCAAAGCATCTTAGTCATATAAAGGTTTCAGTCTGAATTTATCAATCCATCAAGTTTTTACCAAAAACTGTAGGCAAAGAGGAATTATAAATTGTCCATATTCTTTTCACTTTATATTAGCTTGTCTAATAAACCTCATCTAAGTAAATGAACTTGAGTGGGTCATTACAAAAGTTTTGCTTGGACAACTCACTGAAAAGTATTTGTAACAGCTACAGGTCTTGTTGGTGTAGTCCGATTGTAGCAAAAATGTCTATTGTGTTCAATTGGGACTTCACTAGATCCTCTGGATTCTATTTGACTTCTTAGCTGAAAATGAGCAGAAGAAAATTTAAATACAAAAAGAAATAAGGCACGTTGTTGGTCAAAGATTTTTTTTTTTGCATTTTGGCATAAAAATATGCATATAAAAGAATAAATATTTTGAAAAACAAGATTCACGTTTTTTCAGAAACAACTGAGATTTTGCAAAATGTGCCTTTCTTATAGTTGTGTCTGTTTATTTTAAAGTAAAATGGAGATATTATTTTACACGTGTTCCACAATACCAGTGTTTAAGGCCAATAAATCTGGTAGTAAATACCACAAAAAGGGCTTGAAAACACTAATAATTTTACAATTCTCTGCACAATTTTGCTACATTGAGGTAAAAGGACCTGTCCTAATTAATTTGCTGAGCTATATTCCCTCCTGAAAGCAGCAAGAGTAGTATCAAAACCTATAAAATACTGTAATAGTGTATACAGTAAAGTGTCAAAACTAAAGATGCATGGGCTACCTTAATTCTGGCATATATAATTACTTGACATACAATTTATGACAATTATATTTTATGTATATATTTTGGTAGCAAATATCTTATTATTTTTTAAATACTTAGGTTTTCATAGCTGGCTTCATTAAAAGTGCTATAATGAGCATGGTGAAAAAGATGAAGTACAGTTACAAACACTGTCTGTAAGGAAAAATTAAAGCACGTCCATGTATCTTTCTTTACTCATGAAAATTTCACATGCGCTAAGCCATTTATCAGTAATACATGGCTTACTGTCATAGAGTAAATAATACATAAGACTAACAGGTAAATGCTATAAAATAATTATTCCTAAAGACCTTTCTTAAAATGATCTTGTGAGGTATATGTAATCTTCTGAACAAAAGAGCTGAATTTCCAATACCAGTATTAGCATTAAGAATGTAACTCCTATCCAAATTCTAGACATTAGTGGAAGTATTGTCATGGTTTAACCCCAGCCAGCAACTGAGCACCACACAGCTGCTCACTCACTTTCCCCCAGTGGGATGGGGGGAGAGAATCATAAAAGTGAGAAAACTTGTGGGTTGAGATAAAAGGGTTGAGATAAAAGCCATTTAACAGGTAAAGCAAAAGCCGCACACACAAGCAAAGAAAACAAGGAATATGTTCACCACTTTACATCGGCAGGCAGGTGTTCAGCCATCTCCAGGAAAGCAGGGCTCTGTCACATGTAATGATTACTTAGGAAGACAAACGCCATCATTCTGAACATCCCTCCCCGTTCCTTCTTCTTCCCCCCACTTTGTATGCTGAGCGTGGCATCATATGGTATGGAATATTCCTTTGGACAGCTGGGTTCAGCTGTCACAACTGTGTCCAGCTGTCCCAGCTGTGTCCCCTCACAACTTCTTGTGCACCCCCAGCCTACTCACTGGTGGGGTGGGGTGAGAAGCAGAAAAGGCCTTGACTCTGTGTCAGCACTGCTCAGCAACAACAAAAACTTCCCTGTATTATAAACACTGTTTTCAGCACAAATCCAAAGCATAGCCTCATACTAGCTCCTATGAAGAAAATCAACTCCGTTCCGGCCAAAACCAGCACAAGTATTCATCAGATAATGTGTCGTAACAGTCTTCGGTGCCCAGACGGGAAACCATAGCTTCTTGAATAGCCTAGTTACTGTGACAAAAAGTTACCAGGTTTGATCTTGTCTAAGCTTCACTATTAAAGACTGAAATGTTATTCCAAGAAGAAATACAACATTAATAAAAATAATATAATTAATTGCTGAAGAACTTAACTGGGAAAATTTTCTTATTTAACTTCAGTCATTAATATTTCTTTAGTCATGGATGAAGCAAAGCTTTGGCAAGAGGACATGAACTTTTAGTCTTTTCTAGAAAATTGCTGCTGTTCAGTGCTATGAAGTTTTCATTTGATTGTGGTCACTGTGATTATATTTGATTTGATAGGGATAAATACATACAAAGATCATGAAAAATATCTAAGCCAAAGATAACCCATATGTAGTAAAAATTTAAGTCAAGATTGCATGTCTTTATAAAACCATGTTCCCGTTCATTTTATTTTTGAATTACTGGATTTGAAAGACATTCTGGTTTTGCTGTCCCATTAAAAATTTAGTCAAGAAGATCGTTATAATTATCTTGCCCTGTACAAGTAGTGAATCACTGAAACTTGACAGGAAATTTTTGCTATCTCTACCCAAATAAAACTTCAAATATCTTATTTGATCAAATTACTTAAATTTCAGATTACTGAATCAAATTGAATTGACATCTCAAAGAAGAACTTCTAAGAACAAAAATGATCAGAGGGA
>RSEF01000002.1:104465828-104515557 GCA_003993805.1 Himantopus leucocephalus | reverse complement strand
AGAGGATGCAGAGAAGGCGGAGTTACTGAATGCCTTCTTTGCTATTTACTGCTAAGGGCAACCCCCAGGAGTCCCAGACCCTGGAGGCAAGAGAAAAAGTCTGGAGAAAGGGAGACTTTCCCTTGGTTGAGAAGGATTGGGTTAGAGATCATTTAGGCAAACTCAACACCCACAAATCCCTGGGCCCCAATGGGACACACCCACAAGTTCTGAGGGAGCTGGTAGATGTTACTGCTAAGCTGCTTTCCATCATCTTTGAAAGGTCATGGAGAACAGGAGAGGTGCCTAAGGACTGAAAGAAAGCCAATGTTACTCTAATCTTCAAAAAGGTAAAGAAGGAGTACCTAGGAAACATCCACTCAACTGGATGTTGTCTACCTCGACTTTAGCAAGGCTTTTGATGCTGTCTCCCATAACATCTTCCCAGATAAGCTTAGGAAGTGTGGGTTAGAGTGGACAGAAAAGTGGATTGAGAACTAACTGAATGGCAGAGCTCAGAGGGTTGTGATCAGGGTGCAGAGTCTAGTTGGGGGCCAGTAGCTAGTGGTGCTCCCCAGGTGTCAGTAGTGGGTCCAGTCCTGTTCAATATGTTCATCAATGACCTGGATGAGGGGACAGTGAACCCTCAGCAAGTTTCCTGATGACACAAAACTGGGAGGAGTGGCTGACACATCAGAGGGCTGTGCTGACATTCAGTGAGACCTGGACAGGCTGGAGAGTTGGGCAGAGTGGAACCTAATGAAATTCAATGAAGGGCAAGTGTAGGGTACTGCACCTAGGGAGGAATAACATACAGGTAAGGGGTTGACCTGCTGGAGAGCAGCTCTGCAGAGAAGGACCTGGGAGTCCTGGTGGACAACAGGATGACCACAAGCTAGCAATGTGCCCTTGTGGCCAAGAAGGCCAATGCTATCCTGGGGTGCATTAAAAAGTGTGTGGCCAGCAGGTCAAGGGACGTTATCCTCCCCCTCTACTGTGCCCTGGTGAGGCCATATCTGGAGTACTGTGTCCAGTCCTGGGCTCCCCAGTTCAAGAAGGACAGCGAACTACTGGAGAGAGTCCAGCAGAGGGCTACCAAAGATGATCAAGGGAAAAGAGCACCTCTCTTATGAGGAAACACTGGTAGACCTGGGTCTGTTTAGCCTGGAGAAGAGACGACTGAGAGGGGATCTCATCAGTGCTTATAAATATTTAAAGGACTGGTGTCAAGAGGATGGGGCCAGACTCTTTTCAGTGGTGTACATCAACAGGGCAAGGAGCAACGGGCACAAGCTGGAACACAGGAAGTTCCATCTGAACATGAGAAAAAAATTCTTTACTTTGAGGGTGACAGAGCACTGGACCAGGCTCCCCAGAGAGGTTGTGGAGTCTCATTCTGCAGAAATATTCAAAACCCACCTGGACGCAATCCTCTGCAACCTGCTTTAGTTGAACCTGCTTTAGCAGGAAGGATTGGACTAAGTGAACTCCAGAGGTCCCTTCCAATCCCTACCATTCTGTGATTCTGTGATTAGGAAGGGCAACTAGATTTTTACACACTTAGGGAACTGCTCTTCTATTTGCAATGAGCAAAGTCACCCTAGAAAAATGAAAATACTTGGTTAGACGAAAGAAATATTTCATATGGGACACAAAGACTCTCTAATATTTAAATATTCTGTGTCTTAACTGAAATGTGTGGTTATGGGTGAGAGTGAGTTATGTGAATATTTATATATACTCACATACATTTATGTAAGTACCCATCTATTGGAAAATAGATGGTTTTGTTGTTATTCTTGTTTTTATTATTATTAATGTTATTAAGGTTGCACTTCATGTTCTGATTCTCAGTTGTTCAGCATTTTTAATTGACTGAGTCACACACAGTATAACATTATCTTGACAAGGACCACTTCATCAAAATTTGGCATCTTCCTGGTTTTCATCTGTTCCTGCTTCCTGTATTTCCCCTTTCATATGCTGAATATTTCTATTATAAATTCTCATTTGGGAAGAAAAATGTCAAAACATAATCAAATTATAAAATAAATACATTAATTATATTCTCCAACATTTACATAGTAGATATAAGTGTGAGTAGATGCTGAATGCTGAAGTAACTTAGTAAAGTTAATAGATTTATATATATGTCAATTTTAGAACTATAATTTACATCTTAAAACTTTTCTCTAGAAAGATTACGTAAGAAATCAAGACAAAGAGGTATGGAGGAATTGTGTCAGCTTATCCTACCATGTCTTTATTTTACAGTTTTACAGGTACTTATATGTGATTTCTATTAGGTGTGCTTCTCTTCTGATTCTCTATAACTCATTTTTTACTATATCACTGTACCACCCATGCCCCCTTTTTTTTTTTAATTTTCTCTGTTTTGAAGGTAATTCAGCTTTATGGGTTCTGTTCTGTTCATTGTTTCTTTCAGCTGTCCAATACTTTGATTGTGGCTTTTTTAGTTCTAGTCACCAAACCGCAATTTATGTCTTCAAATTTTTGTCATTGCCTCACCCGTTATTTTCCAGGGATGACTGGGCAGTCTTTGCACATTCTGTCTGCTTTTCAGTCTGCCTGCTACTCTCCTGTGCTGCTTTTCACGTTCTATTGGCTCACACTGCCCTGGATAAGAAGTGAAAATATGCCTGATCAAGAGATCCTCCAAGATTGCTGAAAGACAACAGACCTTCTTCAGATGAAAAGGAGTTAAACATCACATACGACCATCGCACCAAGATTCACAGGACAGAACAAACTACAGAAGAAATTCTCTACATCTGTCCAGATATAATATTTTCATAGTACAAATAGTGGTTTGTATTTATGTTTGGACCTTTAGGGCTTCCTTTTCTCTGCATGAACATCTTACAAAACAACGCCACAGATTTTCATATAATTAAATTATTTGAGCACTTTTTAAGAAATGCTAAAATTGAATCAGTTGACAGCTCTCCCTTCTTCTACCTACTTCTTCATTATCAAGTCATCTTTCTTCTCATCCATACCATCAGAAACTTAATACTCCCACTATAGTTCGTATCCTTTCATTGCTTAATTCTGCCTTGCCTTCCTAAAAACACGTTTATTTTAATTGATTCCTTTCTTTTGCCTAGGGCCACAATGAGAAACCAAAATACAGTTTGTCTTTTACAAGAGTCCAGGGAATAATAAGAATTCTTTGGTGGGTTAATCTGGCCGCGTTACTTCTAACATAGTAGTTTAGTGGTCCACAGATTTCTGAGAGCCTTTTCAAGGGACTCTTGTAGATATTTCTGAATCCAAAAAAACAAGCCTTTTACCAAACACTTTAAGTCCAATAAACTGTTGTCATATGCTCCACTGTCAAATATAACAGGACCCACAAACTACAAAAGCCAGAATACCACACAGTTTAGGAGTGGAAAATATTTTCTACATATACACAGAATCATAATAATTTCTGAAAGAAAATAGTTTTCTCTCTTGAAAACCCACAATCCTGAATCGGACAAAAGAAGAAGGAAACTGAGTCATGATAATAAACAAATGTGAAAAAAAATTACAAGTTTATGTCATTCGGACGTTATTATTGACACATTAGGTGTGAGATGGATGCACAAGCTTTAACATGCCCCCTTGTGGAAAGAGAAGTAAATTAATCAACCAGCAATCCCAGGCTAAGTGGTAAAAAAGTCATCAAAAACATGTAAACAAATTACTAAAGGGGGGAATATTGACAGTGTTTATACATGGTGACATTAATAATCACTTCTGACAGGGATGTGGGAACCTGTGTAAATACTTTTCACCTTTTTTCCCCTGTTCTGCAAAAGTCTTGTCATTTATAAATTTAGCTTTCATAATGTAATACAGAAAAGAGGGAGAAAAATTACTGTCACGACTTGTAATCTTAGTGGATAATCTTTACAGAGAAAAAAGAATAGCCATTCAAGAAAATAATATACAAGTGAAAGAAGTAGAGGAATATAGGTTACCTGGATTAAAATAAGACTAGGAAAAAATGGCCTTAAAAAGTTTGTTCGATTGTTTCCAGTCCCTCATAAAAACATACTAACATGTTCCAATCTGACTTAATTTGGCAGTTCACAAAACAAATAGAGACATCAGGCTAAATTACTGGGCTAAAACTGAAGTACATTAGGAAAGCTGAAGGCAAGTTAGTCAGAACTTTTGAACAAAGCAGGTTTTCACCAGGAAACATTGAATCAGCAGAATTTGGGTGTTTCATCGCTGCTGTCTCTTTTGACAACCAAGAAAAGCTCAGATGGGCTGATACCAGTTTTTGTGCCAGCTTACGCAGTGCCCGGTGTCCTAAAGTCTGCTGGTCTGAGCTTGGCCCTGCATGTACACTGCCTTGGGGATGGGAACCTGGTGCTTTCAGAAACCTCTGCTCTGGAAAGAGCTGCCAGCTGGACAGCTCGGGGTCATGGGCATGAGGGTTCCCAGCTTTCTGAAACAGCTGGTGCCCTGCACTGACTGACATCCACAGTTACAGAAAAATATCTCAACTGACACAGGAAAACACAATTAATTACATAGTTTCTTTGCTATAATGTGGTCTTTTCTGTAAAATCCACTTTTTAAAGTTATAGTTTGAGACAGGTAGGAAGAAAAATTTTTGACATTTTGAAAATCTGGCAAGCATAAACACCAGCAGGAGACTAGGAAATGGCTTTTTCAGTCCTATACCATCAGCAGCAGCCGCACTCGGTTCTCCCAGTAGTCCTTCCTTGTTGTCTACCCAAGGTACTGCTGCATGCTTTTCCCGATGGACACCTCTACTACAGACAGCTATTTTCTGAAATTTCATGCAGATAATACAAATGTAGAAACAAATGCCGGTACAGAGTCAAATGAATAGAAATATCCCAAAGATATGATTTCTAAAACGATGGTGCTCCCTTCCACAGGAATTCATGAAGTATTTTAAATTCTGTTACAGGTAAAAGGTTAAAGCTTTAAGTCTGAATTTCTTCCAACCATTAAGCAATAATACATGTATTAGCTATTTGGGAAAACCGTACACAGAGCAGGCTATAATTTTACTTTACAGCTCTCAAGAAACCGTGCACTCTGACTTGGATTTATAACCTTTCGTCCGCAAAGGATTAAAAATCAAAAACTGGAAAAAGTTTCCAACCTCTTTAATTTCTATTATATTTCCAAACCAAGAGAATGAATGAGGACCTCTTTGTATTAACCAGAACCTGTTTGGTCATAACAGAGTCCTCAGTCACAACAGTGAGATTGTACAATACACTTAAAAAAAAAAAGGGGTTTTTTTATAGTCTTCACTGTTGCCAGCTTGTGTGCATGTTTGGGGATGAGGGGAGAGCTACAAGCACATAACAAGAGAAGGAGAAAAAAAAAGAATGCACAGGCAACTTTTGTAAATATACCCATTTAATTCAGTAGAATAGGGTTTTAAAGATCTCGGGGCCATTGGGAGCATAAACCTTATTCAACAAACTTTTGCTTTATGTTTGTAGCATGCCAAAACATCTGAAAGACAAGGCCCATAATGAAAAGCTTCTTGTATGTCTATGTAAATTCCTTGGCTCCCAAAATTTTTTATAAGATGGGACTGCTCTTTTTAAAAAATCTGTAGAACATTTAAAGACATAACCTTCTTTTCTTTGACTGTGCATGACCATACAGCTGGAGAGGGACTTTTCACAAGGATGTGTAATAATAGGATGAGGGGTAATGGTTTCAAACTGGAAAAGCATAGATTTAGAATAGATATTAGGAAGAAATTTTTCACTCTGAAGGTGGTGAGGCACTGGAACAGGTTGCCCAGGGAAGTTGTGGATGCCCCATCCCTGGAAGTGTTCCAGGCCAGGTTGTATCGGGCTTTAGCAACCTGATCTAGTGGGAGGTGTCCCTACCCATGGCAGAGGGGGTGAAACTAGATGATCTTTAAGGTCCCTTCCAACCTAAACCATTCTGTGATTCGATGATTCCATGATACAGAGATCTTGTGGAGTCTACAGATGTGTTTTGGGTCATTCAGCATAGGAATATGTTGGAAAATGGTAGGTCTCCCATTTGACCTGCATGCACATATCAAGCATATAAATATAATGTCAGCAAACTCAGTGGGCTTTAGATCCCATTTCACATGAAAAAGCTTAAAGATAGCAGAAGCTTTCTCATAACTGAATCATTCAATACACCAAAAATACCTTTAATGAAAAGATAAGCATTTTGTTCATGTTCTGTAGGAGAAAAACTACTGATAGTAGGAGTGATGAAGTTTTCAATTAAAATTGTTTGTCTGTACATCACAGCATTACCAAAATTTGGAATTCTATTTGATGTTAACCACATAAAACTTTCTGAGAAAAATATTGCTCCAGTACAAAAATGAGAATCATAGTTTGTGAATTGTCATGGTTTAGGCTGGGCTGGCCACTGAAATGAACTCTCTGCCAAGTGAGAGAAGAATGAGAGAAAGAGAGACTTATGACTTTAAAAGAAACGAAACTATTTTAATGAAGTATTAACAATAAAATAATAAAAAAATATAAAATATTAATAAGAAAATAATTAAATATATATAATATCAAGTATCGATATAAAAACACATGTCGAGCTCCCAGGATGCTGATCATGTCACTAGCAGGCACTGGGAAAGTCCCAGGCTGGACTCAGCAGTGGACAGGAACTGGATTCCAGATCTGGATTCAGGAATGCACAGATCAGGATAAAAGGCTGACAAAGAGACAGAGTCCTCCTCAGACACTGAAGAAAGAGGGATGGACCCTCTGGTCCCTCAGCTTTTACAATGAGCATGAGGCAAATGGGGTGGAATACCCTGTTGGTCAGTTTTGGGCCACTTGTCCTGTCCGCTTCTCCCCACAGGTGCAACCCCTCTATGCTCTTCCGCTTCCAGCCCTCCAACATAGCATATAAAAAAGTTAGCTGACCTTGGTTAGTATAGCAATAAGTAAGAGCCTCTCTGCATACCATTCCTTGGTATTAATTATAAATATTAGGTCTTATCACTCTGGAAGTGGACTACTGTCTGAAAAATATGCCATTAATTTCAGAGAGTTCATTCAGTTAGAAGAGGCTTAGCTGCAAAGTAAAATTACTGAACAGAAAATTGGTTCTGTTTTACCTCAAACCAGGACATCAATACACAAAAGAAAAAAAGATCTTCAAAGAGGACAGAACAATATGTACTGTAACACATTTTTCTTTAAAATCAACACATAATCTTATAGGTATTTTAACAAGAGGAAGTACTTCTTAGTTTTTCAAAATATCAAAATATATATGATACTGCATAGTTGCATAAATTTCACAATGTCTTTTTTTTCATATGCATATTGTCAAGGGAAGAATTTGAGTTCTTTTCCTCCCATCCACAGTATAATGCCAGTATTTTTTGTTTAAAAAACTATAAAACTTTAAAAAAAAATCTATAAATAAAACACAAAAACGTGATTTCCTTCTCCAGTCAAATCCAGCTATTTTTGGTAGCTGCCTTTAAATGCAAAGCATTTGCACTTAGTTCATTATGTTATGTTATGTCATGTTATGTTATGATATGTTATGTTATGTTACGTTATGTTACATTATGGTATATGTTAGAAGCTGGTGTTCTACAAAGTTCAACATACATTATTTTCAAAAATAGCAGTCTTTAAAAAATTTGAAACTTGGATTATGCTGTGCTATATCCTGCCACCTTACTTCTATAATATTCCACCAGAATGAAGACTTATGAAGACTGTTTGAAAATGTTAATTTGTTAAAATTAAGATTTTTTTTCTTTTTTTTTTAAAGAGAATTCTCCAGTACTTTTAGAAAAGAAGACGGAAATTTCTGGGTAGACAGAAACAATATTCTTGAGAACCCAGCTCCTAAATTGTGAGAGCAATTATTTGGAAGCGTTGAAAAACAGGAGCTTGGATGTTGCTTGGGGTTTTTTTCTTTTTTTTTTTTTTTTGNGATGTTGCTTGGGGTTTTTTTTTTTTTTTTTTTTTTTTGCGGGGGGGGAGGGGTCTGGCTACTGTGAGAGATATGGAGTGCTCATGGTACTCATATCCATACTCAGGTCCTTATGCTTTCTCTGTCACTGTCTAAGTACTTTCTATCAACTTCCTATTCCACTGTCTAGATTTCAGTATGTATTTGTCTTTTCAGTTCAGTATTTCATATTGAATAGGTACTCATTATACTTAATAAGTGATACAGAGAGACCTCTGTTTCTACAAATCATTCATCCTTTTTTTTGTTTGTATGTGATTCTAGGTCCTAGTCATTAATTGGATCATGCCTTATTTCCCCATAAGAATTTGACATTATGGTCATCAATACTTACTCTTTCAAATCCTTCCTGACAAGTAAAACTATGTTCCACTGGGTTAATGTAGCTTAAAATGTCCATGACACAGCATCTGTGTGAAACTGAGAGATAAACTCTTCTTCCTCAGGAAAGAACCCACGGGACCACATTTTGTAATGTTGCGAACAATTAGCTAATTGCATGAAGAGCTTTTATTCTCCTCTAGAAGAGAAATGAAAAGAAATGACTAGCTCTGGGAAAGGAGTTCAATCCTTTGTAAAATCACAAGATACAAAGCTACTCAAGCCAATATAAAAGATCATATTTGAAAAGCAGCAGAGTGACTTTGAAATATAGAAGTGGTGCATACCTAGCCATTACACTGTCTAACAATCTGAACCAGATTCTAAACATGCTAAATGTTAATTACAAGGTAGGAGTTTAAGGGAAACTAAAAATGGTGGAAGATGAAATAATAATTGGAATTTCCTCAGTATCAACCCAAATATCTTTTGCTTTGCCTGCAATGATTTCTCTGGCATCAAATCAGTTCTCTGTATTCCTCAGTATTACAGAAAATCATTTTCATGGTAAAACCCTTTTTGGGCACTGTAAAAATTTAAGAAGGATAATCTTTCAAATATAAATTGGAACTTGAAATAGAAACAGCAACAACAGCTTAATTTGGTTCAATAAAATGTCAGCTTAATTCTTTGAATAAAAAAAAAAAAGAAATGAGAAAAAGAAAAGGAAACATATATAAACATGGAATAACCTAAAGCAAACAGCAAACAGCAGTGAGCTACATGAATATATTGTGACCTATGACAGCCATAACATTAGTCTAGACAGCAGACAGTGAACCACCAAATATTTTATTCTATATAATGTAATAAGAGCAGGCCTGAAAATCTCCAAAGAAATGAAATTTCAGTAACAAAGGGGAAATATTTCTTATGAATTTTTTTTTACCGTTTTCTTGGGTAGCTTTAATATAATCCACCTAGGAAGTCTTTCCTGGAAAATATCCAGGTTCTGTTAGCTTCCTCAAGCTTGGTGAGACACATTATGTTCTTAGTGTCAATCTTACGACATCTTTCCTTGAGAAATCTAGTTCATGACAGCACTATGTGGCTTATGAGGATATCAGGAAGTAAATGTAAAGGTATTATAGAGCATTACTAACTGTAAAGGGTGCTATAAAGGTGATTACTTTGAAGCTTAGGACAAGCTAAATTTCCAGCTATCTTTCTTACTTTCCTAGCCTTCTAATTTGAAAGATATGTTTCAGTCACTCTTTGCAAAAGTAGATTTTGCAGCAGCCCCAGGAGAGAGAAAAAGTGCTAGAGCATTTATTACAGTCTGTCCAAGGAATAACAGGGTTAATAATGTTTGATAAGCCTACGCAATGTAAAGAGTGAAAAGAACTGATGCATTTTTAAAGGGATTGTCAGTCCCATTTGAGGCAGGCGCAATAGTCACCCAGAGAACTCTGTCAGTAAGCAATGTCATTAATAATGATTCATGGATATGGATATTCACAACAGCTGTGTCCTCACCTTTAAGTACCTCATACAATATTTAGAAAGTGCTGGGAGATATTGCAGCAGGGAAGCAACTAAATTGCTAGAAGGCAGTGCTGGTTTAAATTGTTTAATGTTCCTCCTCAAAACTGTTGTACTGATTTTTCAGAGTGAATCTCTCTTCCTCTGTCTCTCTCCAATAAACCTGCGGCAAGCAAAATAAGCAACATGCTAATCATCTAGTCAGTGAAATGTTATGATGGTGTGATGTGTTGGCATCAACACTAATATATATCATCAGCTTATGTATAAACTGGCTGCAGCCAATCGTCCCTCCTCTATTAACGTAGGAAAGAAACATATGGAGCATTTTCCCAGAAACATTTTGAATTTTAAACTTCAGAAGTATATTCTTAATGTTCCTTTTTTTTTACTCTGAGCTGTTGTAGTTCAAAAGCACGAATTCATTGTTTTCACGAAATAAGGGATATTTCATCATCAGACTCTCAAAAAATCTAACTACAATCTAATTACTCTTTAAAATAGAGGGACAAATAACTTGTAAAACATGTATAGCTCTTCTCATCTTTAAAGAATATAAAAAATGAGCTTTGAAATGACATACTATAACTGCTTAAATGTTATCAACATTGCCTAGATCACAATGTTCAAAAGAACATAGTGAAAATTTTGTAGAAGGCAGTCACCATAAGGTGGTTCCATGCAAATTTCCAGGACCCTTCAAATCCTAATTTCCTGAATAACTGCACTTTGGCCCCAGAGCTGACTCATGGATGACCTGCAAATGATCGCAAACGGGAAAAACTTTTGAGTCCATAATTTTTCCAGCAGTCCAGGACCATCTCCAAGCCAAGGGTTGATTCAGTTCGCCAGTACATACCTCAGAAGGCATCCTGGCACACTGCAGTTGCTTCATGTCATGACCCATAGACTCTACATCTTCACAAATTGTGTCCTTCTTCTGCTGGTCCTCAATATAGTAAAGCTGACAAATTTTTGCATTGTTGGTTTTATGTTAATGATGTGTGGCATGACATTAATGATATGTAGCAACAACGAGGTGCCTGCTATGAAGAAGGATTCCTGCACCCTGGCATAGTCATCCTTCACCAGAGACAATCCAGAAACAAAAGCTGTGTCACTCTTGCAATGATGAATGGAGAGTCTCATTTGTGTATCAGAATAATTGCAGAAGTAACCCTGCCAACTATCCTACCTCTAACCCGAGCTTCATGCCTTTAAGAAACAGCCTGCACCAGTAGTTGGAGGACTGGTTCTGTAATTGCTGGTTAACACCAAGAGCAGGATTGCCAAGTGATTCGACCCTCCCTAGCATGCTTTTGCGTAAGAGCTAATGGAATGACAGCATCTAATCAGAGCATGCTGTTAAACAGTTGGTGACTCATACATATACATATCTGATGATGCCACTTAGTCTCACCATAACTGTTATTCATGCCTACTTGAGCACTCACTGTCTTCTCACCGCATTCTTATCTTTTGCCATTTCTGTACAGACATAAACACTTCTTTCAGCCAGTATGAAAACTTTGATACAGAGAAAATACAGTTAGAAGTGGCTTTTATTAAGATACAAAACAATCCTCTGGGGAACTCGATTAGCCGACCTCTCATAGGCCAGTCTTCTCGCACCATGCTTTGTATGTTGAATTCAAGGAAAGCTCTAAACTAAGTGGTATAAAGAATAATAGTATTCAGGCATCTATTTAATTTTAGTTAATAAAATATTAAAAAACGCATCGCAACCTGTATTTTACTTTCCTAGTAAATTCAATTCTTTACAGAACATCTATTGAGAGTCTAAAATGTAGATCTCAAATACTTGTAAAGATAAACAACAAACTGTATTTCTGTTTTGCTAAAATTCGACAGAATCCCTGGTATACAGCAAGTCCACTGTGAAAATAGTCCATAGGAGGCCAAATAAAATCTACCTAAAAATGAGGCATTGCAATCTCCTATTTTAGGGACACAAACCTTGCCCTGTGTAGCTCAGATTTCAGCTACTAGCATTTTCTGAGACAGAAAACCACAAAAGTAACAAAAAATAGTTCAAATGCCCATAAAAAATTGATAACTTTCCCATTCTCCTTACTGAAATCTGGTTCAATATCACAGAACCACAGAAACACAGAATGGTTGAGACTGGAAGGGACCTCTGGAGATTGTTCTGCTCAAGCAAGGTCAACTACAGCAGGTTGCTCAGGGTCATGTCCAGTCTGGTTTTGAGTATCTCCCAGGATGGAGACTCCATAACTTCTCTGAGAAAGCTATTCCAGTATTTGGACACCCTCACACTAAAAAAAAAAAGGGTTTTTTTTCTTATGCTGAAATGGAATTTCCTGTATTTCAGTGTTGTTAAAGAAATAGTTGAGGATTCAAATTAAGGTACTCATTTTCATTTGTGACATACATGGAGATTCAAATTCTTACTAGTAGGAATGAAAGACAAATGCATTGAGTTACCAAAACTTCAAATATTTCTTCATAATTCAGTTTTTAATTGGACTGATAATCTACAGGGTAACTGAGGACAGAAATTTTTCCTTTGGTGTGGGATTTCTGTCTGCTTTTGAGGTGAAGATCAGTGAAATAAAGTAGCTCCTTTAATCACACTTCTTATTAGTTTTGCCTCGAAAGGGGACAACAGACAGTTGGCTAATTCAATGCCATGAGACAAAGAGTGAACACATGCCCTATACTGAAGATCAGCCAGCTGGCACAATCAGCTGCACAAGGCATGTTTCCAATTTATGCAGTGGAACATTTAACGTATTGGTTCAAAACATTTACCCTCTTGCCAACCATGTGAAAACGAAATTAGCTATGGTCAATTTAGTTATGTACAGAACATAGAAGGATAATCAGCCACCTTATTTAGAATTACTTCTTTGTCCCCAAGAGTGTACACATCCCATCCCTATTGAATTATAAAGGGGAAAACACATTTCATGAATACTTATTTGGAAGGCAGAAAACAATCTACATACTTTATAAATTGGACCACCTCAAAGTCAGGATAGAAAAACTGTAAGAAGGCCTTGGCATGTGACCCTAGTAATGAAAATTCAGAAAGAAATGTTAATCCTTATTGCCAGCAAGCTCTAAATTTCCTTTGCTGTTCTGCTTTGAATATGTTGCCTCTTGAAGATATCTTGTTTAATAGTGCAGAAATCAGTTTCATTGAGGTAAATGGCAAAAAGCACAGAGTAGTTAGTTGTCTAAGTCCTATTTGAAATTCCCACTTCATTTTTGACAATTTACTTGAGTAAAATGATTTCCCAGAGACACGTTTTGTTTGTTCACTGGTGGAGAGTCTGCCTTTTACTAGGTTCTTTTACCAGGATAAGGTGAGATAATACTTCTATTTAATATTAATAGAAATTCAGCTGACCAGTTGAATTTACATAATTTTACAAAATAATATAATTTTACAAAATTCAATTAAGGACTAAGACTCTAATATGCTGGATAAAAAGACAGTCCTAGGTCTACTGAGTTAAGTATCAGGAGAAAAATAAGAGTTACACCAAATAGGCAGGAAATTATATAGTAATAGTAAGTTTATTAGTAACAGGGTAATAACTACAGGTCACAATCTGCTCTTCATCAAGTGCTCCATTTAGGCAGAGTTGAAGGAAAAGACAAATTTTTAGGAGGATATGAAGTTCATCAAGTTTAGATGAATTATCTTTTCTTCATCTTATGATTCATGCTTACTTCCGTTTGAGGTGAGAAATTTGGGGTATTTAACTTCAGGGAAGGGCTCTGAATTATGGGAGAATTTTGTATAACCAAAGTAGATACAATTAAGTACATTTTAATTAACATTTTGGTTATATTTTATGAATAATAGGGAAAGCCTGTTTTAATTGAGCAAAATAGTACTTTACAAAAGCATTCATTGGAGTGAAAGTTTATCATGACAAATATAAATCACTATCATAAATGTTACAGTGAAAATACAGACCTAAAGTATTGATTGTATTTAAATTAAACAGTCCTAATTATCCTTGGAATTAATTGCAAAATATGGGGAAACAGTGTAATATGCAGTTTTGCTCTGTATATTTTCTACATGAGCACATGGAAATCTTCTCAGGTCATCCATGAACAAGTACAGTGTGAACTACTCTCATTCAAAAGAACTTACTGTTCTGCATCAAAACTTTCAGTTCCTCATTAGCTGAGACAGAGTTAACACAATGAATAGAGGTTTCTTTATTTATTTCTTTATTATTTCTGGATAAAAGCTAGAACCAAGTTCTTCCTTTAAGCCCCCATACCTTTATTGATGTTAAAGGGTTATGTGAGTTAAGCAGAAGAAAATGTAGTTCTTACTTTTAAATGCTACGGTAATGGAGCTAAACCTTCTTTCAGAAACAGTAAAGAAATGTGTTTCTAAGACCTTACCATTTGAATCTATTGTATGATCTGTTTTTCCATTTCACTAGCACTACCCATTAGTGTGCCTGGGTTGATTCAAGATTTCTCTTTCTAGCTGAAATAAGAGATAGACAAAATTTGATCTGCTGTAAGTTTATTAAGCTATTTAGACAAAAACACTTTTTCTTCTCTCAGTCATGACCTCTGAGGTGTACCAGTTCCAGGGTTGGGGTTTTTTGGCTGCTTTTGTTGCTACATCAAATGCTTTATAAATCAAAAATAACAGACTTACAAGTCTTAGATATCATGAGTATTCTAGACTCATAATTCAAAAGATGAGATTCACATGTTTAATTTTAAGTATAAACAAAAATTATATCAAAATCAATAGCATGCATTGTGCGATTTAAATAATAGTAACATTGGTTGACTTACAGATCAAACTTCTACTGAGGTATATAGGGGTCTTTCAGCTGACTTGGAGATACATGGATCATATCCAGCTCCCACTACTGTTTACAGTATAACATATTAAATCTTCAGCAGTAGTATTTGTCACCATAGGAATCTGATAAAAGGAGTTTAAATAGAGAGAAAAAAAAAAGCATGAGCAACATCAACAAACTTATGCTCAAGTAGGGGATAGGGGGCATGGCTGGTCAGAGGAAGACCTAAGGAAGTAGGAATACTGAGCAGGTCACTAGAGTTTTCCTCATCTTTAGAGCTGAGATCAGATAGGATATCTATTTTGCTCACTGGTGCAACCAAGTAGCTACTGTGTTTGCAACTAAATGGGTTGTGGTCTTTTTTTGGCTTGTAGTGAACTGGATAAGGGAAGGATTTTGGCAGTGGAACAGAGCTGGACAATGTAGACAAAAGACACGGTTGGAGAAGAAGTCTTCCTGTGACTGTTCAGCCAATGAGGAGTTGAAGGAGTGAGGGGAAACATAAGTTTATTTCCTGGAAGAAATAAGGTCGAAACTGTGGTGTCCCTGTAGGGCATTAGCAGCAGGGAAGCATTCAGCTAAGAGAAGGACCTTATAGAAAGAGGCATTGGTCTGCCCCATACAGTATAAGCGTTCTGCATCAGGAAAAGAAGAAATGAGGGAAAGGGAACGAGCCTCAATACTGCAGGCAGTGCAGACCCCAAGCAGGCCTCCAGTTGCCTTGGCCCCAGCTGCTTGATGAGGTATGAATTTGTTTACCAGACTTTAAGTTGTTTCAGAATTCCATTAAAAGTGGTCACAAGTCTGTATTGGGTCTGGCTGAAGTGGAGTTAATTTTCCCCATAGCAGCCTTCATAGTGCTGTGCTTCATATTGGTAGTTAGAAAGGTATTGATAACACATCAGTGTTTTGGCTACTGCTGAGCAGTGTTCGCGCAGCACGAAGGCTGCCTGTCCAACATTCTGCCCATCCACAGTAGTCTGGGGGTGGGCAAGATCTCAGGAGGGGACATAGCTAGGACAGCTGACCCAAACTGACCAAAGGGATATTCCATACCATATGATGTCTGCTCAGCAATAAAAGCTAAGAGAAAGGAGGAGGAAGGGGCGGGGGGGGGGGGNTACCACATTTGTCTTCCAGAGCAACTGCTACATGTGCTGAAGCCCTGCTTCCCAGGAATTGGCTGGACATCACCTGCTGATGGTAAGTAGAGAATAAATCTTTTGTTTTCCTTTGCTTCCGCACACAGTTTTGCTTTATTAAACTGCCTTTATTTTGACTCACGAGGTTTTTTTCCGTCTTCTTCCTCCCCCGACCCCCACCTCCCACTGAGCAGGGGAGTGATAATGCAGCTTGGTGTGCACCTGGCATCCAGCCAAGCTTAGCTCACCACAACGTCACACGGGAATCAGTAAAAGAGGTTGAAATTAGAACCTTTATAAGAGTTCAGAATGAAGTATCTCCTGGTATGGTACTGCAGCCAACCTTTCAATGAATGAGTAATCCACAAGTTGCAAATATTCCCACCATTTTGATGTTGAAAAAGATCAAGCCTATTCTGAGGGTGTTTTGGTAAATGATAATATTAAGCCATCACTTCGCTCTTGGTGTGATGGTGTTTGGTACTTGCCATGTGGCATCTATCCATAGCTGTGGATCTAGGACTTGGTTCAAAAATTGCAATATTGTCTTTATTGCTAGTTTATTAGCTTTTGCTGCTTATGCATACCACTGATTTAAACCTGCTGGATTTCAAGAGAAACATCAGCAGGATGAGTTCCATCTTTCATGAGAAAAGAACCAAAGGTAACATCAAAAAAAGTATTGCTGATATAATTCCAAAATTTAGGCACTTAATGCACGCACAGAATGATAACATTGGATTACGTAAGATAAATAGCATTAAATAGTACAAATAACTTTGGTTATTTAGTATAAGAAAGGCCGCCACTGTCTTAAAATTACATTATCACTATGAAAAATAAGATGTCAGACTTGAAGTTACAAGACATTTTTTGAGTCATTAAAATGTGTTTGCTATTTTGGCATTCATGTGCACCAAGAATTATGAATGCAGTTATATGTTTCATTATGATAAAGAATTTTTCAATCCAGGTTACATATAGAATTAAATAATAAAAAATATTTACAAAATTAGAAATGTCTATTATTCAGTAAGGTTTAAACAATAAAAAAGCAATTATCTAAGGGAGAGTGAAGGAAAGGATGGGGACCTAGGAAAAGATCAACAGGTCTTAAGTATGTTCTACAGATGGTTAAAAAATACGAATGTCACGATAGTTTTCAGTAAACAAAAAGCAGCAGATTGTACCAGACAATAGGTAGTACACCCAGCTTTTAACCAGGCTTATTAGCAGCTGAAATCTAGAAAGGGGAAATATTTAAGTTAAAAAATAAATATTAAAAACTCAATAAAAAATAATCTCCATACAAAGGAAGCTCTTTTATTTGGAATTCTTATGAAATTAAGTACATCTTAATCATAAGAATTAGTACTTACAATTTTAAAGGCTGAGGAATGTAAGTAACTGTAATTCAAATAGTAGATTTGCCTTTACCTAGAGACCTTAATCAAAACAGAGTTGCTTCCTATGACATATACAGGACCTCAAACACAAGGTACAACCTTGACAAAAGCATGTGCTATGACCCATGTTGTATATAGATGAGACAGGATCTCATAATGGGCTAATGGTATTAATATTAATGCAGAAAATAATGTGGAGTGGTTGGGGTTTTTTTTCTCAAATGAAATTTCTCCTTCTGGCATTGTAAGTCTTTCCTGGAAAAATTGTCTTTGAAGTCTGGTTTAATATTATTCCCACTTTTTAAGAGAGATGTAAAGATGATGGAGAAAACAAATCATAATTATGATGTAAATTCTTCTGCATGAGTTCTATAAATAAGCCTGTCATGAATGGGTGTATTTCAGTCAAAACCATCTCATATTGCTTTTCAACATATACCTAGCCAACACAGGCTATGCCTCACCCTCCTATATCTGGTCACTATGGGGAAAGAACCTCGCATGCAGAGTCATCAGGTGGAAATTAAGCTGCTTCAGGCAAGTCTCGTCTATTACAGAAGTAATTTCCACAATGAAGCATAGTCTTTATGTCAGTGTATAACTTCACAGCCACAGAGTCAGCTTGAAGGGAGTCTGAGCACTGCCCTAGTTCACAGCAAATGAGAATTGTCTGCTCTGAATGCAGACATTGTGAGTTGATCTCAAGCCACCAGTATGCCTCCATTGAGTTTTTAACACTCACAGGGTCTTCCTGGAGCGTGCATTGGGCTGACAAATGCAGCATTGCACATCCTGTATAAGGACATTGCTGAACTGTACAGTGCAGAAATGTTGCATCAGAATCAGATATCCACCTTTTCCACTGTCTTACCTGATGCAGCCACTGCCATTGTACCTACAGCCAAAGAAAGCAACGTAATGTGAAAAAACATCTGTACCAATCTGGCTCCAGGCTATTTCCATCATATCTTTCACAAACGTTGGAGCAGCACTTCATTGAGGCATCTGTCCTTACCCTGACAGCAGTCAAAAATTTATCTCCTCTCTTATCTCTGTCTACGCGGATAACCTCTGCTTATGGCAACAAAGTCCATCACAGTAATTGTATACATGCTGATACAGTCACATTCATCTACATGAGGGTAGGCACCCATATGGCAAGACATGTATTAATTTGCGCTGGAACTTGGTTGCTACTAATACTAGGTCTGTTCCTCACACTTAGACCTAATTCCTTACTTCACTCCATTGACTTCCCACACAGGGACCAGTCTCAGGTATCCCTACAAAAACTGACCCCGCAGACCGTTACAGGTGTCTGAACTGGCATAACATGAAGGTATTCTTTGCCTTTATGTGAATAATCTTTGTGTCTGGTCCATGAGACCATCAGAATGAGTGCTGATTTAGCTATGACTACATCCTGTAGTTATATTTTTGCCTATACATATCATCCTCAGAGACACCTGGACGCCACAGCCACAGATCGTGGTACTTCTTGAAGAAGGTTAATTTACCATCATTTCTTTTAACCATTGACCCTCAAGGACATCATGCAGAGGAACTCTGAAGAGAGTGGCCTACCAAATAGGCAAATAGTGTCCCCCAAAACAGTGTGGATGAGATTGTGCTGAGCTCATGCCTCAAGATGTGCAAACCGTTGCAAAAAATCTCTGTCAATCCTGCACAAAAGACAGGGGAAAGTAGAGGTGGACAAGAAGAGGAAGAACAGGAAGAGACTGAATTTTGTGAAAGGCAGCTTCTTCCCTGATGCCTTTTGAATCTGCTCAGAGGGGATCAAGCATGTCAGGGGTTACCCAAGAGTGGAGGGAACCTTAGAGAGGAGCAGTCTCTGCTATGCATCTTGCATAGAGCCCTCACTTCCCCTCTCTGAAGCCTTTCATCCTGAGTTTCAGAGGAATTGAAGGGTTCCCAACCTATCCTATATCTGGATTGTGACCAGATAGATCTTCCTTCTACAGTTTTCTAGCTATGCATTCATTTTGCCAAGACCACGATAAGTTGACTATGGGGCACAGACAAAGTGGGAGCACTGTTAGAGAACTGGGATGATTTCACATCTGTGGTTTTTATGAAAGAAAAGTCTGCTGCCTTGGGGATTCCACATGACTGGGGCTGAGAGGATTGCCTGGAATGAATAAAAATGAGTGAGATTGGGAAGAATTTATGACTGCTGCTTCACCTGAGCCAGACCCATGTAGGTCCAATAAATTCCATTTTTGCCATCAGAGTTTGTGAATTCTGAGAAAATATGGAAGTTAAAGGGCTTGTGTGCCTGGGGTGGAAGGCACCCTTCCTGGAAGTGGCAGTACGTCTTTTGCCTTCTAGTGGAAGAGAGTTGGAAGGACTTAAAGAATATGAGAAGCCCCATACGGATGTCCAGCAGACTCACTCTCAATCAGAAGACTCAATTCTGGGCTGCTTGCCACGGCCAGGTATTGCAATCTCTCAGGCGCTGGCTACATGGTTCTGCCCGGCATGGTAGCAGCATTGAAATGCATGATGGCCACAGCTGCTTCCCTGGCTGAACCTGCAGCTGCATGTACATGTCTCCATGGTGCATGTTCCCTGTCAGTGTCTAAAACTGCTCATGGTCAGACAGCATGTGTCCCCTTCCTCTCTCTCCAATGATATGGATTTTTGACACTTCAAAGATCTAGCTTCTATATTTAGCTTGAGTGTTTCATATGTATGCCAAAAAATCAGATAACAGAAATTAATAATAATTTTTAGATGAAAGATCTCACAAATAGGTTTGTTCCAGTAGCCATAGCACTTCAATTTTCTATTGCTTAACTATACAGCTTTAAAAATATGACTACCAGAATAAATATGTCTTGCCAGATTAATCATAAACAAGTTGGGAAAAAAAGCATCCAGGAACATTTCACTCTTCTTGGAAATGAGCTTGCAGTCTGGACTAGACTTTCACCAAACACTTAGGTTTGAGCTCAGTTGCAATGCCATAAGCCAGTTACATATCTTTCAATTATGCTTTTTATAAATTCATGTGACATTATTATTTCACAGTCAATTACATGGTATGACACATCAACATAACCATGATTTGTCAGCATAGAAGAAACTTAGAATCACTCACTTTAATGGAAGGCAGAATATCTCGCATTTTTTTCCTAGAAAAGTTGATTTTATCCAAAATGGACTTCTGAAAATTTGCCTTGAATTAATTGGACATGAAATCAATCTCAATTAAAATATTAGTGTCACATCATGTTACTTGTTAAATCAGCTTATCACTATTTTTTCCCTTTTTCCTTGTGAGGCTTTCTTTTTTCCTTTTGCTTTTTTGCGAAGTGGAAGGAAGTGACAATTATTTTTCGAATTGCTGAGAGCTATTTTCACGTTACCTGAAGATTTCAGCAGTGGCGCCTACTTGTAAGGGCAGCACTCATCATCTATTGGCAGACAGTGTCAGCCAAGAAGCCACTCATCATTACACAAGATATTCAGCCTTTTTTAAGGTAAATCTTTTTTTTGGCTCTTTTCCTGGAATAGGTACTGTTAGAGCAGAAGAGAAGAGAGAGGGAATATCAGCACCACAGCTCTGAGGACAGCTCCTGGAATCGGCCCTCCTCAATGTTCGAAGCGCGGGGACAGCAGACGGGTGCAGCGTTCTTCTTTTCCCCAAAATAATAGCAACGGTATTAAGGAACAGCAGAAATTCGGAAGGATACTAGTGCACACACACACAAGAAAAAAAAGGAAAAAAAAAAAAAAAAAAAANAAGGAAAACCAGGCTTCTTTTATGCCTTTTGATTTCCTCTGTCAAACCAAAACGGGACTTGACATCTACTGCTTTAAACATCTTTATGTCATTTTTGACAGAAAAAGCAGACTATGTCTGTAGTGATGTTATTACAATCAGTTAGTTTTCTGTTTCTATTATGACAGAAAATTCTATTGTTTTTATTCAGTAGCAAATGTTCTAATATTTCAAATATGTCTAAAATTTAGATATTTGAAAGATCAGTATTTAGATTATTGTTTAAAGCTTTGTGAAAACAAAAAATGAATATTCATCATGATAAGTCACTTAATAAATCAAATAAATAGTGATGGTCATAAAATAAGTAATCATATTTTCACCTATTCTTTTTGTGATTTAACACAAAGGCCATAGATATATAAGGAAAATATTTTGCAATGACTTCAGTTGATTTTAAAACAAGTTTTTCTTACCTTAAAGAGAGGATCTGATACTGCCCTAAAGTCTACTACTGCATAAGTTCACAATATTTAGTTCAGAGATAATTGGGTAACTCAGGCAATGTGGGATGCATTTGTTGCTATCTATCTATGGATAGCACTGTGCTATAACTCTACACCCACAGTAGAGTCCCAATTTTTATGGCCCCACTAATGCTGAATGGGTTAATCTCTTGTTTGTGAGGAAATAAAACACTGATTTGTGCAAAACGAGCCACTTGGAACTGGACGTTCATAGCAGTTTGAAAGGTACAACAAAAACTGGAATGTCTACTCACTTTTTAAAAAGAGGAGTAAAAGGCCTTGGGGAAAATAGGCTACTGAGATTGCAGGTATTTTAGAAAGGGTTTACTGCAGCTAAACATAAAATGTAGAGACAAGATGGAGTCCGGGAGTCATGCTGGGTCAGCTCTCTTACTCAAGTGCCCCCCATCTTAAACTTAACTTGATAAGGAACTTTATAAGATGCTATACTGCTTTTGGCTGGGATAGAGTTAATTTTCGTCATAGTAGATTGAATGAGCTATGTTTTGGATTTGTGACCACAACAATGTTGATAACACAGGAATCTTTTAGTTATTACTGAGCAGTGCTTACGCAGGGTTAAGGTCTTTTCTGTTTCTCATTCTGTCTCACCAGTGAGTAGGCTGCTGGGAATGCACAAGAAGTTGGGAGAAGACACAGCTGGAACAGCTGACCCCAACTGACAAAAGGGATATCTCATACCATATGATGTCATGCTCAGCAATAAAACCGGCAGGTGAGGGAAGCTGGCTGGGGCTGCTGTTGTTCAGGGACTAGCTGGACATCAGCAGGTTGGTGGTGAGCAATTGGGGGGTTTTGTATCACTTGCTTTTTCTTGGTTTTGTTTATTTTCCTTTTTATAATTTTTTTGTAGTTCATGGTGTTGTGGGGTTTTTTAATTATTAAACTGTCTTAATCTCAACCCATGAGTTTTCTCACTTTAAACCCTTCTGATTCTCTCCCCCATCCCACTGAGGGGGTGGGGGAGTGAGTGAGCTGCTGTGTGGTGCTTAGCTTCCTAATAGGGTTAAACCACGACAGCTGCATTGCACTGACGATGATTCCTTTCACAGAAAAGATTATCACCTTTGCCATATTTTCCCTGAACAGTAAAGGAAATTTCAGATGGTACATTCAAGGCCGAGTTTGTTCCAGAAATTCCTTACAGAAGTTAAGATAAATTTAGAGAAGTGATACAGAGAAAGAAGCATACTTCAGCCCAAAGGTTCAGGCCTTCAGGAGAAGTAGTCCTCCTTTAAAAAGCCACTAAGAAATCTAATATTAAAAATATAAAATTATTTCACAGGAATGATATTTAATAAAAAAATGACACTTTCAGGCCCACACAGACTTTCTTGCCTTAGTTCTCTCCTCAGCTGAGTTATTCTTCAGCTAAAGCTATTCTTTGGCTAAAGTCATAATACTCAGGCTTTCCTGGAACAAAAGCTTCTAAAAAGCATTCATCATTTGGTGATATTTCTGTATAATGCAATCATCTAAGACAAATTTTTAGTATAAAATTCTATTGCAATCCAAATCTCAGAAACATCCTGCATTCCCAGCTACGATCTCATTGCAAAGAAACACTGATCAAATTTTTTGTGTGACATTTTTTTCTTAGTTTCAACATTTAAAAATACTTACTTTTCCCAATTATTCTAAGCAAAGCTTATAGTATTATTTTGTAATTGCTCCCTTAAGGATTTTTTGTGCCAAGCTGTAAATTTAAGTGGGAAGCACAGAGCAACAAGAACTTTGGAATTTAAGTCATAAAGGAAAAATGAGGTTCAAATTCAGATTTGCTGTGTAGTTATAATCATGGTGCAATTGGGTATCAGGGCAGGGCCTGTGTACACACCCAGTGCACTAAGTCATTATTCCCCTGGTCCAAGAACTCCCCAGAGACTGCATAAACATAAAGGACTGGCTTGAGATAAGGGACCCACTTGAGACAAGGTGATTGACTTACCTCCCAGCCTCCTTCATAACAAAATATTTGACAAATTCTTACAGGACCTCTCCAGTTGGGAATTTTGGAAAGGTCTAGAGATTTCCCCAGGCAGCTTCTGCTGTGCGTAAACCAATTTGTATGTTTAAGTATGCATATTAATATCCTGGGTGGAGACTTGGACTGTCCCAGGGAACCTCAGGTGGTTCAGAATTGTAGAATTAACCAAATTGTGCGTGATTGTAAGCACAAACTGTTATTGCAGATGAAGAAATCATAAAATAGGATAGTATTTTGTGCATAGGTAAGATAATTAGGAGATATTTTGTATTTAGACTACGATAGTGAGGGATTACAAGTGTTGCTGGAGTGCTTAAGTAGGACCATGGGCTGGAGTACAAGAACCAAATAGAAAAGTGATTCAGCGAGTCTATTCTGATTCATCTGATGATGTTGTCACAAGGACCCTTGCAAAAGAGATTTCTATTACTATCCAGACAGCAACCAACCATTTTTTTTGAGAGATTTGATCCCCTGTGTAAGCATTGTCTTATGCAAAGATCGGAGGGGTTTTTAACATTCTGTCTGTGTCTGTGCAGCAGTATAGAGTTTAATTTGGAAGAGGTGAACTTAAACTTCAGTTCTGTTCTTTTGAAAAAAGTGATTGGAAAAAAACATTGGGAGAAAACTGTGAATAATTGAAAAATAAAACTGAAAAGCAAACAAGTCTACCTTGACAGGACTGCCTGGTATTTTTTTTTTTTTCTAGAAAGCAGTCTTTATGATTAAATGTATTTTCTGATCGTAAGAAGCCTTCAAAATTTGTTATCTTTATTTTATTTTGAAAACCCTTGATAATACAAATATAATAAAGTTAAATCTTTTTCTAATAGATGATATTATGATAAATGTATGTTTTAGGAAATGTTATAGCAACTTGCTTCATATTCCCTTATTAATACACAGGTGACTTCAGTTAATCAGTCAAAACATTGCTACATGCAGTATTCTAGATGTAGGGCAAGTGAAAAGAGAGAGGGGTCTATCATCTTGTTGACCTTCTCAGCAGCTGGATAAGCTTTCATCAACTTTCTCATTAGTAACATCTGACTGATTGACTAGGTTAACCCAAATAGAGGAGCAAAAGCCAAACAGATCATTTGCATATTATATTAATGGCATTCATAAACCACCATTTGGTGTTCCTATGGGAAGTATCATAACACAATCTGATTGCCTCTGTATTCACTAGTTGTTGCAAAGAAAACAGCTGTGATTACCTCTAATATTTTAGGGATACAGTTTATTTATATTTTTCTATGAGTGCAGATCATAACCGCCTAAGAAAAAAATAAGCCTCTGGGTGACCTGTGAAGGAAAATAAATTAACTGATGAAGAAAGCGGGTCCAAATAATTTTCTATCTCACCTAAAAATTTAGGTTAAAATACTCAAGTTGCATAAATCTCCAAAGATCAAACAATGTGTCCTAGCTGGGTCAAAGGCAATAAAAGCAGGTAATTTGTTTTAAGATCAGAAGCTCATAAAAACACAGGGCCAGAGGGAGCTTAGGAAGCTCCCTCTGGTTTAAACCAAATGTTAAAATGCAAATTATAAATTTTATATGTATATATATAATTATTACAATGTTGGACATAATTTCACAGTCTTGGGACCAGAAGATTGAGAGACTCAGTTCTATCCCTGTTTCCTTTGCCTCTGTAAGGGAACAAGCTGTAGCAAAATCTGCTGTAGCATACTTCATTACCACTCATTTAATAGTTCAGTGGTGCTGCCTAGTGTGAGGAAAAGGGAAGGAAACAAAAATTTTTTTTTCTGCCTTATTTCTTTCTGTCTCAAAAAGCAGTGTAAACAGGTGACAGGTATGTTGATTCCTTGCAAATCCTCCTTTAGCTGTTATCAGTGCTGTTACTGGGAAATGAAAAAGGAATGTATGGTTTTTCTCTCTCTGTAAAGTCAACATTCAGACCTGCACTAACTGCAG
Source organism: Himantopus leucocephalus (assembly GCA_003993805.1). Classification (NCBI taxonomy): domain Eukaryota; kingdom Metazoa; phylum Chordata; class Aves; order Charadriiformes; family Recurvirostridae; genus Himantopus; species Himantopus leucocephalus. Next base: position 104,490,098 of record RSEF01000002.1, on the reverse strand, counting down.
GATCCTTTCCAGTGCAAATTTAACAATGGCCAACTTTTGTGTATTACATTACCAGTTCAAGTCCTTCTGCTGACTTTCTTAGGATAAAAAATAATTTCAAGGTTAAATTACCCTTTAAGAATAATTCAGTTCTACTTATGGTCAGGAAAGTGGTGCTTTACATACCTAAAAGCAAGCAGGAAGTACTAGAACATAAACAAATATGAATATGTAATTTCAGATGGAATTACTCAACTCTGTGCAATCTAAAATTAAGTCTTACACTTAACGGTTGTTTTAAGATATTCAGACAGACATGTTGACATGGTGCAGAGGGCACCACCAGGCTGACTAAGGCCTCCCCAAACCGCATATGTATATATATGTCTGTGTTAAAGGAAAGTTATTTGCAAACACTATCATTACTACATTCCATAGGAGCATTGCATTTACCACTAAACCATGCCCTGCCTCAGAAAACCCTCTGCATATACCTAGATACAAATTCTGTGCTTGTTAAACTGTGCTGAATACAACTGCAGCCTGTAACATAGCATGCTTGGGAGTCAGTTCTAAAATGTTATTGTCCTCCATGTGTATGCTGCCTTCCAACAGGAAAATGATGGGAAATGAGAAGTAGATATCTCTGTTTCCTGTCTATGACAGTACCTCTTACTATGTTTTTTTCTATTTTTTTTTTTATGAAGACTGGAGTTTTGCTGAAATTTTTCACTGCAAATAAATGAAAGAACAAGGTATGTACATAACAAGAAAGTGAAGTAAGACCTAGAATAGGCACACAAAAAATCATATAAACTAATGATCCAAGATTAAGGAGCAGATTGATATGTTAAATGAGCAGATCCCAGATCAGTGTGTTGAATGAGGCAAAAAGGTACTAATGGTAAATCACTGTATGTTCAGTACATCCCATATATTGTGCTGCCTTTTTCCAAATACTGATACATTTAAGAACGAGTAGGCAAACCCCTGCTTTCTGTGTTCTTCCACTGTTTAATACATGGTCCTCAAGGTTTGCAGACACTGTCCTGGAAAACATAAGTACATAAATATAAAGAAATTTGACTAAATCCCTGAGGACATGATCTCTTACATTTACTGTTCATATAACTTTGAACTGATTACATGGCAGCTGAACTTGTCATTTGTAAGTGCTATACTAAAGTTTGATAGCTACACTTTTACCAATATATTGGTTTCTAATTAGCAGACAAGCTGTCTTCCTAAATCTAAATTAAATGCTTTCTGGGGACATTTATGCTAAGGTTGCTTCAAATCTAAGAACTTGTTCTTAGTGTTAAACATGTATATTGATGTTTTGCTGATTATAGCTATATTTTTATATGTCAATTTAAGGACCAAGACTCAAGAGGGTAAATTAGCAAAGTGGATTAGTAAAAAGAGTTTTACATATTTCACTTACTATTCAGTCAGACTTGATTTCCAGTTAAGTTCTGTCCTTCCTGTATGTCCTTAAGCCTTAGAGGGTTTTCTATTAATGATTTCTGAATGTTGTACACTATCTTACTCAAACGTGGATTGTCTTTGAGACTGCTGTCCTCACCTCAGTGAGTATTAAGATTTTTATAGTTTAGCCTATGCTTCCAAACAGGTGTCCCCTGCAAAGCAAAGCCTAAAATGATATGTGCAATGCTGTGCTTCTGATGTGTAATTAGTAACTGTGGTATAAAATTTAGCATTTCCTACAATGTTGCTGTCAAAAGAAGAAGATTAGGAAAACACTGTGAAAACTACTGATGATTTCATTATGGTTTCAAAATTGAGGGCCTACACTGTATTCATAAAATGCATCTGCTTAGATAATTGCTATTTGTTAGTTTTTACACCACTGTCAGACACAAGGGACATCTGCAGTACATAATAGTATATTTATGCATCTTTGGATGCTACATCAACTGAAGTTTTGAAAACATGGTCACATAAACAAATTATCCTGCTCAAGGGTGAATTAGCATAATTTATATCAACATGCACTGAATTCCGTATACTTTTTTCCTGTGTAAGTGGAGCAGGTGAATGTTTTTCTTGTATTTGCAGTGCCAGTGTTTTGTTTTACAGAAGTAAACCTCATCCCAGCCAAAACTGAAACAATAAAGGTTTGTTCCACTTCCAATATAAATAAGATTTGATTTTATTAATACTTAGCAAAGTGTTTATCTGGCACTTTCTCTTGACAAAATAATAATAAAAAAAATGTGGGGTTATATGTCATCATTAGAAGAACAGAAAATAAGGAATTGTGAGAAACGCAAAATTATAAAAAGTCCTTTTCCACGTTCCTTATAGACCAACTGGCAAGGTTTTTATTGGAAGTAAAATTTTAGAAAGAAATCCCTTTGCCATCAATCTGTTTTGTTTTGTATCGCCAAACAGCAAAGGTTTATATTCAGGAAGTTTCTCTTTTGTGAAAAAAGTTTGTCTTCTTTCAGGAAACACTTTCATACTGAGAGACATCTGTCCAGTAAGGTTTATCACAGTGTCAGGATCCTACAGATTGATTGGCAGAGCAGTGTTACAGCTATGGATAGAAGGATTCAATAATGGTTTAAAACACATCAGAATTGCACTANATAAGGTTTATCACAGTGTCAGGATCCTACAGATGGATTGGCAAAGCAGTGCTACAGCTATGGGTAGAAGGATTCAATAATGGTTTAAAACACATCAGAATTGCACTACAGTCACCTCTCCATTGACTGCTACTCTCTCAGGCAGGATAAGAGGGACTAGGATGATGAACTGTGGTGTGCGATACAGAACACACATNACAGTCACCTCTCCGTTGACTGCTACTCTCTCAGGCAGGATAAGAGGGACTAGGATGATGAACTGTGGTGTGCGATACAGAACACACATGGCTTTCAGCCAGTGGCATACAGAGCGCCTGGAACTAAGCTGATTACGAGGAAGTCCTACAAAATGTGAGGCTGACTCTATGTGATGCTCCTTTGCATTTTTTTTTTTCATGCTTTCCATCGTTCACAGAGGTCTAATGGTCTCTATATGTTCCTAAATCTTGGTGCCCAACACCCGCCTTGTCCACAGTACCCAAAGAGCTGTAGAGTGGTAGGCATGGTGACCAAGCAGCTTGAGCCTGACAAGGCTAAAAGAGAGTGAAAACAAATATGCTCTGAAAAGTGTGAGTTAACTCTCTGTGTGAATGCAGAGCTCTCTTTCTTGGTGTTCTGAGGTGAACATGTTGAAAGAGCTCAAGTCTGCCAGTGGTCTGGGAGCCTAGATAAGGAAGCATCTTAGAGAAATGTACAGACTATTTCTGGTATGAAAGAAAGTTCACGCTTTCTGAACGCTCATGTTAATTTTCACATAATGCAAGTAGATGGTAGCATTTATATGTGAGATAAAGGAAAAGGAAAGACTGTGAAAAATTTGTAAATGTCAGAATTAGGTAGAATTTCTCTGTTCTGCCTGTGTAAAACTGTTAACAAAACAAAAACCAAACTAAATTTAAAGACAGAGACATAAGGGTTCACTAAATAGTCCACTGTTTGTGCTGAGTAAATAAACGATATATATAACCTAAATATACAACAATAGGCAAAAAATAGACAAGTATAGCTACTTTGGTTAAAGCACTAAGTCTCATGACCAAGTGTTAATTTGGTGATTTAAGCAATGAGAACTCTGGAATGGGGTTTTAGAGATGAAAAATGGTGCTTTTCTATGCTTGCTTAACTGATATCTTTTAAAAGCTGATTTAATGATTAGGTTTCTTCCTTTGGAGTGACATCATCATTCCATAAGCTTTTGATCTTCTCAAGCTATTTCCACTTCATAACACTTTAGGACCAAATCTTGTAATTCCTAGTAGCTGAAAATTAAAATGAAGAATGGAGGTAAACAAAAAAGGACCATTTTTTTTTTTAAGGCAAAAATACACACTTTAAAATGAGATTATTAAACTAATTTATCTGCTTTATAAGAAGAAGTCTTATTGTCACATGCATAAAAGACCTTTAATTATCCTTAATTTCCATGGAGTTTCATAGGAACCAGTACTCTTGAAGAATCTGTCTGGAAGAAATATCCAGTTCTGAAATTCTATTTAAATTCATATTAATAATCTTCATCTTCATATGGTATTTCAAGAACTAATGTTTACCAAAGTGATAATAGCAAGTATTAATTTCCACCACTGATGTCCACATTTTTTTATTTATGAGAAAAAATATTTCAGAATTTTCTTTGGGATATAGTAATATTTGTATCCATATAAATAAATGTAAAGAGAAATGAAACAGGAAACAACTAAGCACTTGAACTCAACAGCCTCTTACAACACCACACGATTTCCATCTCTGTTGGAATTGAGACTGACACTTGTCAGTCTTCCTAATCTATTTCAATTTATAAGAATAACTGAAAGGAATCATGCCAATGATAATTATAATCCAAATTATCTAATAATAACATTATGGCAAAAAATCCTCACTCTTTATTAAGACCTTTTTTTTCTTTTAAAATTGAAAACATTCTTACAGCTGTCCTTTCAAAGGTCACCTAAAACAAGGGAGGCCAATTTCTAGTTAGCACTGTGTTCCATCATAGGCATACTACTTGACTTTGCACAGTAAGCTGTTTTCAGTCGTATGGTTAGTAGTGTCACAATTTTTAAATTCCTCATGACATTTGTCTTATGCGAATACTCTCATAAACCAGACAGAATTTGTAGAGCAAATGTGTCATCTTCTTTGTCACCCATATACAGACTTTTTTTTTCCCAGACAAATATTCAGACAAAAATTTCAGACAAGTAATTTCCTGAAATTACCTTGCTTTGTTTTAATCCGCAATAGTAGTTCCACTTACTGTAATCTTAATTAGCATTTCTTATTAAAAGAACCGGTTCCAATGCTCCATTATTTTGCCATAAAATTTAACCAGCCAATGTTAAAGAGATGAAGTTTGGTGTTGGTTCATCTAAAGTTAAAAGTCTAAATCATATGAGGTAATGATAAAAAAGTAATCAAGAAAAGTATAACTTTTCTCTCGCAATTCTCAGTATTTATAGTTCCATACTTCTGCACTGAAAGTTGAAATTTAGTGGAAAGTTAGGCACAGGAAGAAAAAGCCAATATTGCAATGCATAAGGGGAGAAGGGAGAATAGAAATTCCTTTAACATTGCTTCTGGTAATTAATAATGAAAAAGGCTGTGTCTACAAATTACCTTCTCATGGCATAGAAATGTTTCAAAAGATTTTATTGAAAACAACTTTTTTGCTCTGGGTATATAGCTAAATCGTGTCAATAACTTTATCTGTGCATGTGAAACTTTTTTCTAAATAAGTATGATACTTAAAGTATGATACATGAATATCCAGTATGGCATGAAAGAGAAATCTTTAACTGGGAAGACGTAGACATAAACATTTCACTGCTGCAGTTCCCTCATTAACACACCTGAAAAAGTTATTTAGACCAAATGAATGTACCCCACAAAATAAATTTTCTGTGATGGTAAGATGTGCCAGTATTTTTTCACACAGTCTGCTTCTACCTTAAGTAAAATGCAACCCTTCTGCACCTTTCAGTATTTGTAATTCCACTCCGTCTAAATCAAAGCTGTGCTTTCAATATTTGCTAGTTGCCTTGAAAAATCCCTTTTATCCTCACACATTTAACATTGCTCATGAAACTTAGATACTTGAATAGCAATTTTCTTGTACACCACATAGAAACCAAATCATATATTCATATCTCTTCAGTCACAAAGATCAGTTCAAATCATACCATATACGCTGCTAATAAAAATAAAATTTAAAAAAAAGAAAGAAAACATAATTGAAAAAAATTTATTGTTAGTCTTTGTAATGAATATATATATATTTAATTACACCACATTTTTAGTTTTANAAATCTTTATGCATTTTCAGTTACCAAAAATACAGTGTTTGTCATGTGGATAACTTTTATTACATCGATACATACTCTACATATATACATATTTAATTACACCATATTTTTAGTTTTACAGAGCACTCTTAGGATACTTCCAGTCTTTATCTCTAAGACTGCATATGTATCCCAGCAGAGTAACTCAGAGCTCAGACTGGCCACATGTAAGGGAGTATACATAACTTCACCTCTAACTTCTCAAGAGTGCAAAGGATAGACTTAAGTAGTGACCAAATCACCTCCTGTTTAATTCTACTAGTTGCTTTCTGAAATAATCTGCTGTATCATGACTGTTTTATACAACACTTTAGCACTAAAAAGATCTCTTATTACTAGTGACCACCAAAATCTGGCCATTACATTTCAGCAAATGTGCTGTGTTTCACTTTAAGCTATCAGTCTCCTCTGACAAAACTATTTCCACTTCTCTCCACAGGGCAGCTCATTGTAGAACAGTCCCTCTTGTTTAACAAGTTGATTAATGAAAGAAGCCTTTTTTCTTTTTTTTTCTCCTCTCATTATTTTTTTCCTTACCCTTCTCATGATAGACACTGAACTGAATTCTGTCATTCCCATCAGGAGCCTGCCGCACAGGTATTATTCAGACAAGTCTTTGGAAGTCCACCTACACAATCACTTTCTTGTCAGAACACTGCTGAACCTCACATATTCTCTCCTCTCTTTGTCTTCCCACATTCACCTTCACAATGACTGTCTCATTTCCAGTGCACAGCCAAAATATTTTTAACAATTCTAATCTTTATTAGTAACTTCAGTTTACAACTGTATGGTATTTGGAGTTGTTTACAGTCAGAAAAGGAGGGGATTAAGATCTCTGAAAAAAAAAAAATATAGTGGTCTCACTTTTTGATGAGTTGACACAAAGGAATATTCTTTTCAAGTGACAGGAATACATTCACACATGTGTACACATATAACAAAATATTTTAGCTCACCAGTAAGCTACTGTATAAGTATGTATGTTTTACATCCCGTAAGACGTACTAAAACCCAGAGAAAAATGAGGAACTTGGGCCAAAAGTAGACAGCAATGCTGGATTTCTGGAGATTCCTGATCTCAGGGAACTGTATTCAAGTCTTCCTTCCTGCTCCAAACTAAACAATCCCAATTTATTTAATCTCTCTTTGTACATCACATTTCTTAGACCTCTGACCGTTCTCACTGGCTGAACAGGACAAAGCACTCCAGCTCAGGCATTGCCAATGCTTCCTAAAGCAGAGGTTTATGCATTCCAGGGAGGTGTTTTCCCTTCTCTGCAACAGTATCATACTGACTCAGGCTCTAGATTGCCATCCAGTATAGCCTCCCTACCATTTTCTGAAGAACAGACTCCTAACGTGCTGCTGCCTTTCTTCTCACCCTTCAGGGATGGCATAATGCTTCAGTAGCTGTCTAGGGAACCTGGGGCAGGAGACACTGATGCTACAGTGGTACCTTGACTTCTCTGCATAGAAATTCAGGGTATTAATCTTACCTGATTAGGTGCATTCATGTTAGGAAAACTCTTCATTTTCCACTACCCGAGCATGGCAACTATCCATTATGGTTGAAGTATAGACAGTATTCATGTTTGTTTATTTATTTTCAATTCAACATGTAAAGCTATCTTACTCAAAGCAAGAGTCAATGACAAAAAGAATTCCTAGGTCTTACCTAGGCCATCAATAGCACCTGTAATAACTATGACTTTTCAAGACTATTGTGACTGCAATTAGATCCTTAGATCATATTCACTGTCTCTTCACAGAGAGAAATAGATCTGAAATAAGAAATAAGTGGAAATATGAAAAGGAATTTTGGAAAAACATGAAGAAATCATGGAAACTGAGTAGCTTTGGTGGTTAATGACTAGTAAGTTTTCTGCATACTTTTGCTATGGGCTGTTTAAATACTAAGTAGCTTCACTCAAAATACGTTGCTCTCAGTCACCCTTGTGTAAATTCCAGTATCATAAAATACAACTTGTACTAATTATAAGCATAAAAACACAACTTCAGTGAACAGGATCAGAATAATTTTTGCAATATACAGAATGGCACTAAAACAGCAGTATTTCAGTAAATTTTAAATGGAGACAAAAATAACTTTGGAAGTAAACATAAACACACAAAGGACAAGTCTGGAATTTAAGAAATTTTTTTTTGGTCAAATTGGTGTAACCACATCACTCATCATTAGAAAGCTGTCATTTGCAGGTCATTCAATTTCAAAATTAATTTTTCATTCATTGCTGCAAGTGAATGCAAAGTGTATGTAACTGACCATATACTGCAGGTTCATAATCACTGGCAAAAGCAAGTGTCTGTCAAGCTCTATTACCAGAAATCCTACCTTTTCACTGAGCAAGTAATTGTCTGGAAACATTGTATTTTAATCACTGCAAGGCAAATTTCTCAGGAATTCCTTCCCCTAGCCTCAGGAGATCCTGGTGACAGCTCATGTGTTTGATTGTCATGATCCGTAAGTGGCCCTCAGTTGGAGCTATTTCTCTCAATCAGCTCTACAAATGGAAAATGCTTGGTACACAAGGTCATTCCAATCCTGTATCTGGACACTAATCAGTCTGGCCCATGAACTCTGAAGATGTCTATGAGACACCGTAAAAATAAATAAATGTTTATGATGCTTATTCAGGGAAAAGAAACAAACAAACAAGGATTTAGGACAGGGGTATTGCAGAAAAAGAAAAAAATATGCCATAAGACTATTGAAAGTCTGGACTTACAGTGTGCGCCTAGCCTTTGAAGGTGGAAACTAACCTTTATTTCAGGAAAGTCTTTTAAGTTGCAGTTGGAAAGATTTCCTGCTAAGTGAGGCTTAGAAACAACACAGTAACAATACTATTCAGAAGTAACGAACAGCAGCTAAAATTGGTATTCATTCACTGCCCACATACAGAACCTAGGAAGGGTTCACTTGTTCTAATCAATATATATCCTGGTTATTTTCAAGCTCTAAAATCATTGTTTTAGCTCAAAGTAATGACATTGCATAGAAATGCACACAATGGATTAGCTAATGAATAAACCAGCACTAGGATAAAACACATTAAATGGCAGACAAAATGGCATTTTTAACTCCATGCTCTAACCAGGAATTAAGAATTCAAATTACTATAAATTTTTAAAGTACAGGCTTGTCAAGAGGAAAACAATAAACCTATAATGGAACAAGGTGATATTCTGATGAAAAAAAACTACGTAAAAATATATATAATTTTAGTTTCTCTACATTAACAAATTTTTCACATTAATAAATCCCTGAAATTTAAATAGGAATTTTTGATGCTTACTTATGAACATGTAGTTATTTAAGTATGTATTTCATTATGACAAACAGGCAGGAAGACTGGAGACCATCAGCAATATCCACAGCTGTCCAGACACAAAAGAAACAGCATGTTCCCTTTGTAGCAGTGCCAGGTAGCTGGAAGAGACCCTGAATAGATAATTTCAGGAGAGGAATTAGGACTGCTCTGTGTGAAGGTACTGTTGATCATCTAGAGATGTCAAAATTACCTTTTCACATATAAAAAATTGAAGAAATTCATGCCTTATTTCCATATAAGAAACAAAAAGTTAACCTATTTCCATGACAGAGTAAAACAATTACATAAATGTGAATTAAGATGAAATTGACTTTAAGTGCAAAAAATTTGATAGTACAAATAGTCAATCACTTACATTTTGAAGTTGTAATGTTATTGTCTTCATTATTGTTTTTTTCTTTTATAATATATTAAAATTTATATTAAAGCATCAGTATTTTTTTATCTTTTTTACTTTTATCTCATCTGAACCTCTCTATCCTTGGATGGCAGATGTTGCAAAAACTTTGTCTAAGAACATCTCCGGATTGTTGTACTTTAGCTTCACATCAGTGTATTTTAGTTTGATAGACACTTCTGGTATAGCTATTATATTTGCGAACAAAAATTATTTGACACTATTTACTCTTCCTTATATGTAATTATAGCAAACCAAATAGATTACAGAATAACATGACTGGTTATTTTACTCTGATTGAAATGCTATGGGACAAATCTTGTCTTTAGATATGTAGCCAGAGCTTTTCACATCACCAGAAGACACGTATTCATACCCAGGGCAGAATTTCCCTATTCTTTTTATAATAATGTCACTTTTTTTCAACAAGTTTTCAAAAAAAAAAAATTTACATGCATACAGTCAGGTTTTAAATACTAAACTAAAATTCTGATATTTTTTTTTCTTATCTGTAAGAATTAAAATGTAAAATGGCTCTCACCTGCAGAACTTTAAATAACAGATTGCGTTTTTCTTTTTTCTTTTCTTCTATTTTTGGTTGGGTTTTTTTTGTTGGGCCTGAAAACAGGCCTGTATTCTCTAAGGAGATATCTCTGTAAGTGTAAAAGTACTAATTAACTGCTTTTGTAACTTTTTTTTTTCTGTTGGGGGAAGGGAGGATTTCACTTTATATTTCCAGAATCCTTAGTGTTCGACTGTGTCCTTTCTGAAACACAGATGGATGCTATAGCTTACACCAGTGAAAAGTTGCTAGAATATTTTTTAAATTGATTTTGCATTTCTACCTCTCTTCTTGAAGTCTCTACTATTTGAGTTAATCTTTTTAAACTCTTTTCTACTCATTTTTACTTCAAAAATATCAGGAATGTCATGTTAGCTTTTAACTAGCTTTTAACACAGGACTTTAGCTCAGGCTCAGCAAAATGAATCATCTAGTCTCCTATTTTCTTTAAAAGAGAAAGAAATAAGAACTTCAAAATCAAAATCTTTCTCTAAGAGTTAACTTCATAAGAGTTATTGGAAAATAAGTAAAACTTTTCCCAGAAATCTAAATTTCAGATGTCTTTTTCCAAAGGATGAATTAGAAGAAATAATTATCTCATTTCACAATTGATTGTAACACTAGAGGGTGAACCCTGGTGCTCTTTTCTGTGCCTTTTTAAGATCTAGTATATGTCTTTTAAGAAAAGAGAAACAAACAGTATACAATTTTCAAGATGAAGTCCCACTGAGTATTTACACTCACGCTTTCTGCTTAGTTATCTATTGCTTTCTGAATCACTCTAACTTGTTTTTACTTTTATAACCATTCTTGAACCAGTGCTTATACGAAACTATAAATAATAACACCAGGATCTCTTTGCGGAGGAGAAATAGCAAGATCACCACTGCATACATAACGGTAGAATCGGAGGTGGGGGGAGGTTTCCCCTATCCGTATTATTTACTTTATATATGTTGACCTTTTATATTCCATACTACCACCCAGTCATTTACGTTTCGAATAGTTCTGCAATTTATAGTCAGCTTTACTGAATATGAATATGAATGCTATACTGAATAGCTTAATTTCATCAATAAATTGTGTCACATAGCTGTTTACTTTTTTTTCCAGATCATTTATGAATACATACACATTCTCTTGTAAATATAGGTTGACAGTGTGTAGCTCAGGAAATGGCTACAAAATTTGCTAAACTATATCACACAGAGCCAGAAGAAAATGGGATTTAATCCATTCTATTTGTCCAGTGTGATGTGACTCTTAACTTTATACTGTAAGTTTTTATGGTATGTGTGATCATAGACCTTTTTGAAAAATCCTCAGTTTATGAAGAAAGAGTATATATCATTTGGATTACTTGAAATATTTTTGGCCTTAATAGTGTCTGACATTCTGCAGACTACTTATAAAATAAATATCTTGACTTGTAAAGAAATAATAAAAAATATGAAGTTTTATGTTTTAAGCGATGCTCTAGAACATAAAAGTCAGCAGAAAAGGAATGAAAAAAAGTCTAGGCTCATTAAATTTCTAGGTGACATTATGAAATGAGGCAGAAGGAAATCTCCCTTTTTCTGCCTTTCCCTGTTTATTGTATGTCTACAGAAACATGATTAAAAACTACGATTTCTGGCTGCTGGATTTCATTTTTTTTAATCTCATCAACTTCCTTTTTTTTTTAAATAACGAGCATCACAGGGCAGTTGAACATAGGAAAGCAAATAAAACACCCAAGTCTTCTCTTTTTGCAGCCTGAACGTCTCAAGTAAAGAAAGCACCAATATTTCAAGTCTTCAAAAGCCAACATGAGCTAGTTGCTGTTTGTTTCTCCCATTTTCCCTCTTATAAAGAGAAGTAAATCGTAGCCTGTGGAATAAAGGAATGATCTATAAACATGACCTTTTCCTGGCTGCCAGGAGGACTTTTCAAAAAATGAGTGACAGTAAGAGCAGGTATTTAGATCTCTGGATGGGTAAGCAATGGGCCGTTTCAGTGTAGGTATAACTGATGGAGTTAGGAAGTCCTGTAACTTTACTTCACCTTATTGTTTTATTGAGAACTGTGTTCAGCTCCTGGCATAAATGAATGCATCTCTCAGGGAAAGTGATTGAAGCTTTTTTGCTTCAATTCGATTTGAAGGTCTGAAAGCTCAACTGTTTATTTAATGACTCATTAGCTATTAGTCAAAATCAGGCAGTTGGACAAAGACATATTGTTTAAGCTGATCGGCCAGCTCTCTGTGGCTGAAATGGATTGGAGAACAGCTCAGCTGGTAGACTAGACTGCATAGATATCTCCAGTGAGAAGATCACTAAGCTAAGTACATCGTAACTTCAGCTTTGAAAGCCCCTCCACCCATGAAGAGGGCTTGTGAACACATCCTTACAGACTGTTTAGACTGTGATAAGACAGTCATATTCCATCAGAAAATCTACATGCATATCATTTCCTATGACATTCGTAAGAAACTTTTCACTATTTCTTTGTTATTTTTTGACTATTACTCACCAGAATCTCAGTTGAAATAGGTTAAGGCATTTTCTATAGAAAAATCAGCGGGACTTACTGGAATTACTGTTCCAGTTTAACTTTGGCCAAAGAGAATGAACAGCTGGCCTAGTAATGTCCTTCATTGTTAGAAGCAGTAAAAATTATTTACTGTAAAAGGTTTTTCATGAGAAAAAAAAATATTTTTTTAGGTTCATTTTCATGTTGAAAACAGATTTTCAATAGTAGGGTGACTTTTCAAAACAAAGTTTCAAAACAGACATGTAAGTGAAAGTGTCAGTTTCCTACCTCCCAAAACATTGCTCATGTCAGTACAGGAAGGACTTTTGATATTTACAAGCATGTTACTCTATACTGATAAGTGTCATCATTAACATGAACATTTGGAAGAATCCAAAATTTTTTAATTTAAAAATATTGTAAGAGGATAAATATAAAGGATTCAAATTTTTCAAAGAAAAACAACAGATAATGTAGGTCCAGTAAGTCTGCTTATGATCTTTGTAAGCTCTCAACTGTGGAAATCTACTTTATTGAATTAGTCAACAGGTATTTTCTAAGTCTTGCTTCTGTTTATAGGATTGCTCCCTCCAGCTGTTTGAAAGAGTAAGATTTAGCATCTTTTAAACCACCCAGCAGTATGTAGCACCACTTTCTGAAGCCCCTGCCCTATAGAAGCATCTCAGCTGTATCATGGGGAGCCATGGGTGATTGTTGCAAGGGAGCTCCCCCACCCACCTCCCAGGGCTGCCTCCCCTATTTCCCAGCTGTGACAGTACTACTACTGTGAGGCCTGATGTCTATCCAACCACAAAAACCTACTTTGCAGAGTCCCATCAATTCCTGGAGACAAGATTCAGTGTATAGGAAGTGCAGGTGGCTTGAAGCATTCATGCAGGCCAAGGTCAACTTGCAGCTTTTGAGAGAAACAGCTTGCTGGATAGAGTTCTTTGCCAAAGGATTTACCAGATATAAATATTTCTTGAGACCAAAGAGTCTGGCAATCTTTCCTCAACTCATTTCTGTTGTTAACCTCGAGAAAATGTCAAGAAGATTGTGGATATTGGCAGATTTTTTTGTTTGAAAGCTTCATAGGTGCAAGGGAATTGTGTTGTAAAGGAAAGGTTTAGCTCTGAGACAGTACCGGTAATATCTACCTGAAAAGATGAACTATACTTTTTTACATTCCTATGCTTTTATTATTTGCAAAGCCATGCCAATGATTAATTTTGTTGAAATGCACATTCTTACTGAACCACAATTTTTATTTCCCAAGTGCTGAAAGATGACTTAAAGCAAAAGAAAAAGCCTTTTCTTAAGAGACATCTTTAAAGCCCAGTATTTTATTTGGAAGCTCCCATCCTAAAAGTAACCATAAATTGAGTATTCAGGCTTCTCAGCCCTCATGAGTAAAAAAGTTCAGCAAGTCTGATGGTCTTTTAGACATTATTAGTGACATGCACACACTGAAGAGAAGGTTCTTCTTTCAACAAAGCCATTAAGACCCTATTTTGTGTACATGAATCTTCTGTGGTGTTTTAGTTTCTCCCTCCTCTTGTGAGCAACTGCAGGAAACAAACTGCTAGGAATCATCACACAATCAATATTCAGTACATTAAAACCTCAGCATATCTCAGTGTAGATACTGAACATTTAATCTCTGTCACTAGCCCAGTGTGCTTCTTGAGTTCACAGAAGAGATTTCAATAAATATTTTATGGATTTCTTCAAAGGCTTATTTCTTTCACTTTTGCTGTCTTGTGTTTTAGGACCCCCCCTTATTTTATCAAAGGGTATAATAGTCATATATGTACAATGACTATCATATTTTTGAGGAGATTTTTTGAGGTTCTGTAGCTTGACTCTAACCCCTTAACAAGGTTCCTTTTATTTTATTTTTATTTTTCCTGAATAAAGCAATGAGATGTTTTCAGTTGATAGCTCTCTGCTTTTAGAGTTTATTTTTGCCTGCCCTTAATTGCCATTAACACCTCTCTGAATGATCCTTTTAATAGTTTTATTATTCAGGACTTGTTTTTTTCACATATTTTTTAAAGCTGCAGTAGTGATTGTGGTGGGAATTAACATACCACTTTAAGAATGATTCTGTTAAATTCCTCATTAAATTCTTGTCTTAATTGAACAACTCTAGGAGAGACTCAATAAACTGAATTTGTCCAGAGGTTCTACTAGGGTTTTCCCTTTATTTTTCACAACAATTACATTCCCATACTTTGCTCTGAGCCAGATGAAACAAATGAATAAAAGAATGAGCTCTCCCACCATCACCACCTTCATGAACTTAGAAATCATTTGCCTCACAAAACCCAAACTTCCCTGAGTACTAATGAGCATATGATTAAGAGTTTATTGCTGCATTGCACAGATTTTGCCTTTTTATTTTAAACAACTTTACAAATAGTAAACTTGCATCTCAAGAAAACATGGACAAGAATAGAGAAGTGGGGGTTTAGTGCTGTTTTGAAAATGTATCGTTTATTATTGTTCCTATCATTCATTTCTTGGTTGTCAATAAAAAGTGCCTGTTTCACTATGTTATAAGTATTAGATTTTTTTAAGAAGGCAAAACAAAAGAAACACATGTAAACACTTAACCACCAAACATCCAGTTAGTGACCTGAACAGTATATTACTGCAATGATTGAGGCAAATATTTGCAGTGATTTTTTTCCCCTGCTCCTACTTATCTTCTCCTCAGCTTTATTTACAGTATACTCAGAAACTCTGCCCTGTCCCCTTCAGCAGAGCTCTCTTAATTCAATACTTTATCTAATAAGGACCTGGATTCCAATTAAGCTTCTATATATTTCCCCTATCATTTGTACCTCATTCTCTCTCATTTTTTTTTTCCCCTCCCAAGGCTAGTTTGTTTGTACCTACAGGTCTCTCATATCCCACAGTAAAATAAAAGTCACAACAGACAGCTCCATCCAGTGGTTTTCTTTGTGACTGTATTTGCCATGTTAATGTTCATTTCAAGCAAATAATTCAGATGAATGCTTTGGAAAATGTGTATGAAGAATATGAACATCAATATGAAGTAAACAAACATTTTGTCCCATATCTGCATTATCTTATATTTTTCTACAACACCAATTTTCCCTTCATAATTAGGAGAAGGAACTGCTAACTACTTGACACCCAAAGATAAGAGGGTATTTTATTTTAAGCTGCATGCTATGGCAAATACTGTACACAACAACAGAAGAGGCACTTCACAATATAGATTTTCTGCTTTGAACTTGGAAAGTTAGCAGCAAAGGTATTTTAGCTTTACTTTGTTTCTTTTTGAGTCTAAAGGATTTTTTTTAATCTAAAGGAAAGCAATATCTACTTTGTTAGAAAAGAGTAGACAGTATTTTTATTGCCATAGTCAATTATGTGTGCCTGTGTAACCTTTTTCAGCTATTATATTCTTCATATCTTTCTGCAGTAATGTTACCAATACAATTCAGAAAAAACTTCAAAGCATCTTGGAAGTGTTGGAAAGGGAGACAGCTGGCATTGCTTAGAGACTAATCTGAAATGACCAGATTTCTAATTTATAAAACTGGGATAGCACATGTCAGGGAAATGTCAGGAGGGGCTTGGGGAAGATACACCTCTAGCCACGTCCTTTTCTCAGGTGCATCCTTGTTTACCAAGAATTTCAAAGGAATGTGCTTGAGGACAGGACTTGTAGAACAACTAATTTAAAATGAAAGCATAATACCAGCTTTTTGAAAACTTTTGCAGACCAATCCATTTGAAAGCTTTTACATATCAAATCTGTCATTCTAGATATTTTCTTTTGTGAATGATACATAACTGCAAGGAATTAAATGTGTGCAGACAGACATGCACATTACTTTGAGGCTGCTTCCTTATTGCTAGGCCATTTACTTCTCAGGCTAAATATGTTTAAACATTCTGTAAGTTTGACAACAAAAATATGAACAAAATTACTAAGGTTTTAGTCTCCAACAATTTTGTGAAATTATCTGCCAGGTTGTGTTTTACTAGTTGATGAATTGGATTTTGACTGCTAAAGTACTGCTCAAGGCTGTGAACTTACGCATATTAACAAATTCTTAAATTGCTCTTAAGTTGCTGCTTATACTGTTTCTCTCCACCCTCAAGTTTTATACTTACTGTCATAGACACATATGCATTTATTTCTTCTCTTTAACAAAAAGCACTTGAATATCAAACTGTTCTGATAGTCATTCTTGGATTGCCAGAGAATAAATGGCATTTCTTTAATGAAAAAACAGGCATAGCTATTCATTATGCTTAGAGTTAAATATTATCTTAATAAAAATGAACCTGACTGTTCTAAAATAAGTTTGACCAAATTTTTCTTGGCAGGATAGCAAGTAAAATCAGAGAAGCAAGTACAAAACTATATCTTTACAAATACCTTCCTCTGACTACTCAGAGAGATACCCTTATTAAAAAAAAAAAAGTTACTATGCTGTTTTATCTTCTTATTTCCATATTTTTAACATTCTGTTAATATTTAAAATAATATTGATTCACTCAGTATAAGATACCGAATTCAATTGCCTAGAAATAGAAATTAAAGCGTTAAAGGACTATACCGTCAGAACTGATAATGACACAACAAATTGTTATTTCAATACAAAGATTGGGCTGCAATACAACAAAAAATAGAAAGACCTGTAGGTAGTCTAGTTGTGGGTGATAAATTCTCCAAAAAACAGTGCACCACACAACTGAAGATGGATGAGGTAGTCTGGGAGCTGATATATGCTTGCTTAATATTTATTTTTGTTATAATCATTTGCCAGTTTGAGAAGTTCCCTTGCCACAATGTATTTCCGTTTCTGCACCGCATTGTACGCAGTGCCAGAACAACTGTTGTGCAACTAGTCATGAAGTGAATGGGGAAAAATTTAGTTCAGCTTAAAATGAGAAGGCAGCAGTACTTTCCAACAGAAAAGCAACGAAATCCATGACAATGCAATAAATCTATAGACAGCAGCTGGTAGATCTCATTATATCTTACACAAGTAGGGGAGCTTCCCTTGTTCTACATCAAAATTTTCATAATTTGAGGGTAACAATATGTGATAAAGCCATATATACCTGTACAGACTTGGGCAACAAGCGGCCTTAGGTATTTTGTGATCAAAAGATCAAAATCTAAAAAGTATTCATAGTATATATTATCAAACAAATGGTAATAGTCTTAACAACATCTCATGGCTTTACTTAAAGATGAAAAAAAGATCCCACAGTCTTCTGATTTTGTACTTATATATGTAATGTCTAAGAAATTTTTACGTCTGGAAGTGTTCACATCTCAAAGGAACGCATATCTATGTTTTAGAAAGCAGACAATATTGCTGTAGTCAGTTACGTGAGCCTGTGTAATTTTTTTACGTTACTGGGCTAGAATCAATAAGCCAAATACTGATTCTGAGTTTTACATGAATGCAAAGCAGACTAAATAGCAGTGTCGAAACAATTCTTGAGAGATGTGCCTGGACATGGCTACATGCTGTTATACCCATCACAGCAGCCAGCTTGCTATGCCCCTTAGGAAGATTTAAGAAGCCAAAGTTTCACCACAGTGATATTTAGGAAATAAGTGAGACTGTGATGATAGCCTACTGTAAAGAAATAAAACTTCTGGCCAGAGAGTTTTTTGACCAGGGATTTGACTTTTGCTACACAATATGCATATCACCTGAAGTACTCTAAGAAGTACCACTTAAAATCAAGGTCTGAGTACTACTTAAATTCAAGGTCCATATTGAATTATACATTCATATATGAATTACATAATTTCATCACATTTTACTTGGATGACATTCCTATTTTAAAGTCATAACTGATTTTAAAATTTTCTTTTAGCTTTGAGTCTTTGAAACATGAAAAGAAACTGAAAATAAGGAACCCCATTGCCTGCTCATAGATTTGTAGCAAAATATTACATCTACTGACCAAAAAAATAGACCAATTATCATTATACTGAGGATGCATTGCTTTCCATGCTGACTGCCAACCTGAGAATTATCAGCTGAATCATAATGTATAATTTCCCAGAGCTGGCGCTTCAGGAAAAAGCCACACTTCAGTATAGTTGCTTAAAATAGAAAAAATACCAACAACAAACAGCAGGAAATGAATGTATTACATATGCAATTTTCACTTGCAGATGTGGGAAAGGTGCAGGGAAAGAGAAGGACTACAAAGGAGCTTCCCCAGGTTCCGATGCATGTTTAAAGTACATTGAAACCACAGGAAATGTTCTAACTGATCTATCAAGAAGAAACGCTGTACCTGGTAAGATGAGTTTTAAAGAGTGGAGAATCATTCCTTTTGACTTCTTCAGCTCCTACTTCTTTCAGACACAGACTCTGTTAGAGATGCGATTAAGATGTTTATCCCAAAACCAAAATATCTCTTACCCTGCCAGCTGCTGTACTACGGAGAATACTCTTCCTGATTCATCAGCCAGGGACGATTAGTGTAGACTGACCACATTATAAGCATTTTGCCTAGACCTGCTAACGAATTAACAGAGCTTCTCTTTTGCTTTTGCAGCCACAGACTATTGATTTCTGCAGCAGTGAAATATACAAAGTTAGTCTGTGCTATAAACAGATTTGTCTTGCTGGATTAAATTTTGTTCAATTGGTGTCAGTTTTACAAATAAAGGATGTAAATTCTGTATAAAATCTCTATTCGTATATTTTCCTTATATCTTGTTGCAATAAATCTGAGATGGAAATGATCAGAGCATTTTACATAGCTTTTAAAAAAATACAGGTCTTTAAACTTAACTTTAAAAGTCTAATTTTAGTATCTCAGAGCATAAATCAAACATTGGTAAAGAGCTTCTTTATTCAAAGGATTGGTAAAGAGTTTTGTTACTCAGAGAAACTAGAGTTTCTATATCTTTCTACAGTTTTTGTTATGCTTCTATGGAAAATATTTTATAGTGTCTCTGGTTACCCTAAAATCCAGACAACTTGCCCTAAGTCTACTATATGCACAATTTTGCAGTTGTCTCCTTAAACATTCTTTGCCTTGCAGCTTGCTGACCGGCTCCTCCTCCCTGGGAACTGGTCTCAAAGACCGCAGATACAATAAAAAGTAAATAAAATTATCAGGATTTCATAATGTTTCTGAGAGGTGAAGGGTATGGGATACAATTTATAAAGTACAACATATCATCTAAATCAATACTAGAAAGCCATTTTGCTTCAGCTTAAGATTGCAATGCCTTTTCCTTTCAAGCCTGTATTTGCAATTGCCAGACAGTCCCTTAGGCGCTCACAGCCAAACCATGGAGATTGCATTTTAGGTCATTTCAGGTATTTTTTGCAATAGTTCAGCTACCAATGGTTTGAGTCAAAATGTTAAATTTATGGCAAAAATATTTCAATGATGCAAATGGATAGGGAGGAACATGCCTTACCTGTGACGTGAATGATGACTTCCTCCTTGTCTTTGCAGAGGTTTTATCTACTGCCTCTCTAATGCTTTTAGGCTTTTAGTAAAATGAGTCACTGCTCCATTTCCCAGATAAAGGAGACTACCAAATTTGTTAGTATTATTGATAGAGCTGAACAAGCAATCTAAAAAATATCACACATAGAAACCCTTTGATAAGACATAAACTCAGTTCACTGAGGTTCAAAAGACAGCCACTCTGTCCACCTCAAATATTCTAAAACCTTTAAATACTTATGTAGCTGGAAACTTTTAGACCTAAAAACTCTGTTCAAAACCATTTCTTTTACATGATGATATTTCTCTTGTTTATATATTAATCATTATAGTTTTAATGGCAATTAGTATTTTTATTCATTAAACTTTTTAATGATTTACTTCAGGGAACAAAAACATTTTCATATGCCTTAGGTGACCAACTGTACAGTAAAAAGCTTGTTTGGGAAATTATTTTTCCATGTTTTTGTGAATGCATACCAGTAGGGTATAATATTGCTGTGTGAAAAATTTTTGTATAATGGAAGTGATGAAGCAGATACATTGGTGATGAAGTAAAACAGGATTTTGTGGAATATAAGATAATGTAATAACCTTTTGCATTGTTTATCTATAAAGTCTACACACCATATAACAGAAACAGAAGAGAAACAGGGTGCCTCAAATGCACTTTGTGTTACCATTGAAAGATCCTTTCCATAAAGGAAAGGAGGACTGATTCAGAAAGCAGAGAAAATTCATATCCAGTATTACTCACCGGAAATAATTTCACCAGTTCTGTCTCATGGTTGCCCCAGGTACTCCATAAGCTGAATAGGTGTTGCAGCGAATAAACTATTCAAAGCTAAAACTTCACAGCCTGAGGTGACATAAACACAGTTGAGAGGAAGCTGCAGAGACTTGGACAACCATTACCCATATAGCTCTGGACTTCATTCGCCTGCATTAACAATACAGTATTTTTTTCTTAGCACTGCATTCAAAAAGAACTGCCTTTCTCCCTCCTGCCCATGATTTTGAATAGTAATAATAATGTTTTAACATAGAAATATCATTTTTCTCTTAGTCTTTTCTTATTCCACGTTATTTGGTGTTTTTAGAATATAGAGGTTTATTAAAAATAGTAACTTATTTTGGAAAAATAAAAGTGACTTCTGCCCTTCTAGCTATTGTGATAGTTTCACCGGGAAGCTTATTAAATATTGAGTCCTGAGTTTAATACATAAAATAAAGAAACTGATCAAACACATGGCCATTGAGTTCACAAACAGCACTTCCTCTTCGAAATTATAATCATAAATGGAATAAACTGATGAATATCTAGAAAAAAATCCTTGTGAGAAGAATTGAAACAAAAATGTCTCAGACACATAATGACTAAAAATGATCTATTAAAGTATGTATCAAAAGAAAAAGATCACCTTTTGTGACGAGGTAGTACATGAATATTGTTCCTCACATACAAGTCATAAAGCTACACACTTTAGGCAGATGCAGTAATCAGTAGAAAGCAGTCTGCAGCCAGCAGTTAACTCAATGAGGTATCAAATAGTAATGTTAATATTCAAAGAAGAGGAGAGAGAAAAAATACGATCCCTCACCAAACCATGTGATGCCCTAGCATCAAATCATAACAAATATGGGTCTGTGGGAAATTCTATACTGTCTTTTCAACACTTGATTTGCTTGCTCTACAATTTTTGGGGGGTAAACCCTATGTTCAAGCTGACTTCATGACATCAGCTGCTCCACAGTCACTCCAAAATATCTTAATAAAATATTTTGCAATATTGCAATACAAATATTTACATCTCTTTTTTTTTAAAGTTAGGAATCTCAGCTGGCTGCTACAAAAGAAAGTCTAATGAGGTTTGGACAAAAGTAATTTGTTTAAAAAAAGAGCAGTATTTAAAATTAATTTCTCAGATTTAGGAATAAAGTCATAAAGACCTTTAAACTGAAGTAGTCAAGTAGTGGGCAAAACCATGCCGTGGTAATTTGGTGTCCGAAACTGCAGCCCACCCTTAAGTTAGACCTTGACTACCAACCCCCCCGTTCATCCTCTGTCTCACACTCCTTTTGAAAGTTTTTTCCATCATCCCTTTCAGTCCCCAGCTAAGTGAAAAAATATTTCCCTGTTCGTGCTAGTGTGGCAATGAGCTCCACACAATCTTTCTGGTTTAAGTATTAAAAATTTCAAATGGTCTCTAAGCAAGCAAGGAGGCATATTGTGCTGCTCTTTTTATTACATAAAAAAAATATGGAAAAATCATTCAATTGTAGAGTTAAAAAACCTGAAGCCTCCGTATTCTGAAATAGCACTTAATTCTTCAGACACTAAAACTGTTTCTCTCTGAAGAGCCTTTTGTGACATGAACACACAGAAAGCCTTCTGGCTATTTTATTATCTTACAGAGCCGAGTGTGCTTTTGCAGAGGCCCCACGACTGCTGCAGCAGCAGCACCATAAATAAACAACACACTGCCACGCTGGAAAGGATGAGTCCTTTCAACAGACCTCCACAGAGAAATGCGTTTTGGGGCTGCCCGCTGCTTGCAAAAGTAGAGCGTGATGAGCAGCTGGAGCAGGGCAGGCATGGACAGCCCCTCAGGTGAACGCTGGCTGGGAAATGCTTTTAATTTATCCAGTTCCCTGAGCGATCATCCTGAGGATATTAGACTTCTGCAAGCCGACGGCTTTTTCCTTGAGCACTTTTCCTCTTCATCTGCCCCCTCCCGTCAGATGCACATGTACACCACTGATGATAGGTATATCTCCAGAAGCAGTTTGAAAATTAGGTGGAGCCAAGCCTGGATAACGGGTAGTCTACAGAAAATCGGGAGCAAACGCTCCTGAAATCAGAGGTGTCAGAGTGACCTTTTGGAAGGCTCACAAAGGTATAAAGTACACTGCTTGTGTAAGGATTTCTGCTATCTTTTCATTGTAAACACTACGCACCTTCTGCTTGCTTGAACAACAGATGGATTTTTGTCTGGTCAGGTGGCAAGACTCGTGCCTGTTTAGACCAGAAAAGGTCTGACTTGCTGTCATACACAATGGCCATATCTCCACGCTGTTGATCAGAGGGGGGCCTTATGGAGTGTCTGCACCCACAGAGGTGGCATTTGCATTCTACAGCATGTGTCAGAAGCAGCTGATGGAGGGCACCTGGCTGCTCCGCTGCTTAGTCATTAGCAAACAGGACTAGGACATGCTGATGTTTCACTCAAAGTGAGCCAAACCAGGCTCTGAAAGGTACCGTGTCAGCTGACACAGGAAATCCTGGGCTTCTGTGATACTGAATAAATGCTGGTCATCTTCAGCAGCCTGTCAGTCTGTAGAAGATTTTCATTAGCCCCACAAATACAGCCATTTGTGAGCACGTTACAGGGTCCCTGAGTAGCCTGAGGACATGACTTCTATCTGTGTAGGGCACAGCTGGTGCCCCTGAAGGTCTACATAGCAGTTCCTGCAGACTCTGTCTTACATGAACGTATCTCTGTGGTCTGATGTGGTGAATTCCAAAGTCACATCAAATTCCTGTTACTAAAATAATTTACCAGTTTTCTGTACATAAACAAAATATTTGGTTGATATGCTGTATAAAGGTCTAAGAATCTTCCCTTGCTAGAGAGTTGATATTCTTTGCAGACCTCAAGGACTGAAGAAGCTAATCCTTGACACAATCTGAGAAGGCTGGCTGGCTCACCTCTAGGGTACCAGTCCTACCTTCAGCCTCATTTCTCTGAGACAGAGAGTATTGTTGCAATGCTATTGTATGTGGTGAGAGCTGTACAAGAGATCAACTTAAAAAAATCAAAACCAGACCCATCCCATCCAGTAAACTATCACTGAGTAGAACTAGAAAAGAGATACGCCTCCCAGGCCAGTAATCAATGAATGGCATTTGCAGCTTTACTGGACATCTTTCCAGAACTCACTAGCAATTGTTACGCAGCTAGAAACTTTTAAGAGCTATAATTTAACACAAAAAAACAAGCCTTGCATGTTAGCATGGAATCACGGAATTTTC
>RSEF01000002.1:104437592-104450069 GCA_003993805.1 Himantopus leucocephalus | reverse complement strand
AAAAAAAAAAAAAAAAAAGAGCTGTACCGTAACACTCACATAAAACATTACAGATCTTTTTTGATGGTAGGATAAAGTGCTTGATTTGAACCTGAATATCAGAAATTTCCCAAGGAAACTTCATTTCTAAGAATGTACTGTTCCATCTTTAGGCATCCCAAGATCCTTTCTTGGCCTAAGTTTTAATGAGTCTTTTGCCAGGAAAAATGGGAAAGATGAAGACAGTAATTATACTGCAAAATATTAGATGCAACTTTTTAAGGTATTCCAGGAATCAGCTACTTTTGGGTTTTAGTTTTCATATACAAGAGGGATAATGATTTTTTATTTTAATCTTAAAGTCCCAAAAATATTAAGAATAAATAATTAAAGTGCAGGGACAAATCATTCTGGGAGATTAAGAAGTTCAGTTATGAAAAAGGTCAGCTTCACATAGATAATAAAGTTTTGATTACTTTTCTAAAACCTATATGTAGAGTTACACTAAAATAAATGCACATCTTAAAAAAAATCATATTGCCTATCTGGAAAAATACTATAGACTATGAAACTTTAATCCCTCATCAACCAACCAACGTGTTTTCTCCCTTGTTCCCTATACAATGAACTGCTTAGATAGAAATAAAGAAAACTTTAAATAAATACTTTACAGGTAAGCTTCTTTAGAGGAAGAGAAAGCTGTCTGCAGATTTGTGACTTGTTTTTTATGTCCAGATTCCTAACACTCAGAGGCTTTTTTAATGTCTACTGAAATTCTTTAGAGTTATTAAAGACACAATCGATTATGCATACAATGTAATTAACTAACACGACTTAGCATCTAACAGCAAACACTGTAAAAGGTGGCTTTACTAACCAAGAGTCTAATGGTTAGTGGGAGCTTCAACAGCTGGCTCTGAGACAGAACCAAATAAGGAGACAGAGGAAAGGAATATGCTGGATCCCTTTATACAGACTGATAAATAATGTAGTAACAGAAATAACGACACTCCTTTTATCCAGTTGCCAGTGGGACCTACTAAAGGCAACATCTCAGCAAATCTTGCCCAGTAAAGAGTGTGAAAGCTTTCAGTCATTAGGTAGTTTCCACAGAGGACATACAGGTGCTACTGAAGACCAAATAACCATGCAACCTCCAGAGCTGTGAGTGCCACATTCTTCATGCCACATTGAGGAAAGAGGTATCCTTTCAGCTTTTAAATGTTAGACTGTGCAAATACTTCCTTCTCAGAGGGAAACAAGGCTTTTTATCTCTGTCCATAGACACAGAAGGGTCATGAGAGCAGAGAAAAAAGCCACATTTTGTATCTCCATTTCCAGGCTTTCAGCATAGTCTGTAACCTTAATGATGATCCCTACTAATGATCCCTAGACACAATAATTCATTGAAATGGCTGATTTCTATTGCAATTCCTAGGATCCTTTGCAGGAACTCAAGGCCTACGAAGAACCTGATAGATGATGTCTAGGATGAACCTGGCCTAGTTGGTCTCTTTAGGTGCCATGAAGATCCTTATACATTTGGATGATGTGCTCTTTGAGATACCAGGAAAAAAAAATATTCCAAAAAGTTCAAGGATCTGTTGGGTAACAAGGATAATGCTGGCTCTTTAACAGTTATTTTCCTTTCCGTAATTTTCATCATTACAAACAGTCCTAGAAAGATGATGTCCTAGTGCAATCTCTTTTGCTGCTCTCCTTATTATTCCCAAACTGTGGCTATGTCCCAAAAAGTGGCTACATGCATCCCATCTTGCTTTAGTTCCTTCATATTATCCTCGCTTTTTTGTCACTTCATTATGCTTTGTGGCTCTTTTTCCACCTATTTTTAGTAATTCTAGAATATTCCACAAACATTTTATACCTCCAATTGTATGTGCTTCTTTCTCAAAACTGCACAAGCACAGGAATGCACATATGCAAAACCATGCTTACTCTGAGTCTACAGAAAATAGACTAGTCAATAAGATGTTGCTTCTTCGGTATTAAAATTTTAATATCTTCTTAGTCTTACAGACAAAGTCTCATATTCCCAAGTCAGCTTTAAGATTTTTTTAAAAGATCTTCTGTTCTGTTTTCAAACAGAGTACATCTTCAATCATTCAGATAACTGATCATAAGTTGCAAAAAAGTGTTTATATGGATATGTTTTGGTTTTTGCACTCACAAATTAGCAAAATATTTTCTCTTCAAAGTCTGAAATTTGAAAAAATCAAACTACCCAAAAATTTAGCCAGTCTAACATCTACAAACATTCATGCAGCCTTCTATTTTCCTTCATTAACCATCAAAGTATTGTATTTGTGCATTTTCAAAGACTGCATAAAAAATATCTTCTTTTTGTGCTTGATCAGAAAACATTATCACAACAGGAGTGTAAATGAGGATTCGAGAGGTACAGAAAATCAGATCATTTTCCTTTCACCACAAGAGTCTTTTCAGAAAAGGCTCCAGGGTAGCTATGATTTATCTTTATTCTTGCATAATTGAAATTTTCATGTTTTACATTGCCATTAATTTGTAAGTTTGAAGCTGAAGAAATGAGTACCCTTGTGATTTACATGTCTCTGTTTTCTCATCACAAGCATCAAGACTAAACAAATCTCTGCAGAGTTTGTCTGTAGTTATCATCACTATTATCCAAACATCTTCTCATGTTCATGACAGATTCTGAACCCACTGAATTTGCCAGTTTGGGGATTTGCAGAAAGTTATGACAAATATTTTTTGAGGAAAAAATACTTTTATAGATGCATACCACAGGCGAATTACCAGTCTGTCTGCTGAATGCGTCTGTTGACATGGTATGGAAGTATATGATCTCAGCAAGTTAATTTTCTTTTAATACCATTACATTTGATGTCAGACAGAAAAAAAAGAAGCAGAGAAAGAATTCCTGATAATGATAGGGAAAAGTAGCTACATATTAAATAAATTGTTCAAGTATTTTAAATACCAAAGTAATAGATGCTTTGAAATTATGTATGTGAACTTAATGAGGTAGTGGGAAGGTTTGATTTGTACAGCAGGAAAAATAGCCCAGTGCCTCTAACAGTATTCTGCCACTGATTGCCTCTGAAGACAATGAATGTTAATGGATTTGGAGCAATTCTAACTTTTTCCTCTAAAATCCATAACTGATAAATAATATACTGTCTCTGCTACCAAGGGCTCATCATCCACTGCTACTGTGAGCAGTAGCTAGATTATGTTGGTCTATATGGAATATTTTTTGTATGACATCACATGACTAGTTCGTAAATGTATGCCTCATTCTCCTCTCTTTGTTGGTCTTCCTTTTATTTTCCCAACACAAGAGCTATGAGCTTAAGGGGAGACAGAGGCATTAGGGAGAGTATATGTGTCTGGAGATGCAGTATTAATTGATATTAAAAACTTCTATAACTGCAGTTCCTGTAGCTCACCAAAAGTTAGATAGACAGGTTGCTTCCATTCCATGGATTTTCAAATGGAAAGGCAGAGTTTCTCCACTTCCTTATAGCTCCATAAAATTATCTGTAAAAGTCCTCTTTCTCCAAATCATACTTAACGTACTATCCTTTTGTCCTCCTAGAAAAGCAAAAATCCTGCATAACTTAGTAGTTCTTCTCAATAGCTGTGGTCTCCACTATCTAGCCTCTCATATTGCATTGAATAAATATCCAAAAATCAGATAGATTTTTATTAGAAGTCAATGAAGATGTTTCACAATGATTCATTGTAACTACAAGCATTTAAAATGGAATGCAATAGTTAGAAAAAAAATCTTAAACTTTCTTTAACTGCATAGAAGATTGGGCAGATTAGGTAGAATTATAAGAAAGGTTCAAACATTTGTAGTACTGTAGTTTTTTGTTAAAGAAATAAAGCCCTTTGGAATCCATAACCAAATGAAAGACAAATGACAAGAGACTGAGTTAAGTCATTGTATACGTTTATTTAAAGAAAATGAGGCATTGGTATTGGTTTTAAAAATAACATATATTTTACCCTACAAAAGCTTTCAGTCTTTTCAAGCTGTCCACACTGAAAGACTCTTAAAGTGACATATCACCTCACTTTCGATGTTTCCAACAGTAGTATCTATGCCTGAATTATTTACCTAGGCTTGCTTTTAAAATCAATGCAGAGAAGTTAATCATCTGACCTTTCTCCGATATCTACCTCAGGATGAGATGAATCACATCTTTCAAGTAAATCCTGTGATTTTAAAGGGAAACTGAATGACTAGCTCATATACTAACAGAATCACAAAATCATAGAATCCTGGAACGGTTAGAGTTGGAAGGGACCTTAAAGATCATCTAGTTCCAACCCCCCTGCCTTGGGCAGGGACACCTTCCACTAGACCAGGTTGCTCAAAGCCCCATCCACTTGGACCCAGGCCTTGAACACTTCCAGGGATGGGGCATCCCCAATTTCTCTGAGCAACCTGTTCCAGTGTCTCACTACCCTCAGAGTAAAAAATTTCCTCCTAATATCTAATCTAAATCTACAGTCTTTCAGTTTACATCTGAAGTTTGATGAGATAAATCCCACTCCACAATCTAGNTAAATCCCACTCCGCAATCTAGATGGTACTCAGTATGAATATCACAAAACAAATTCAAATATATGTGCCTGTTTGTTTATAAAAGGCTGCTTAGTCAAGCAGTGGCATACTCTTTAGATGGCTAGTACCTATCGAAAATATTTTTTTAAATGTTGCTAGACGTTTCCTCCACGGTGGCATTCATAAATTTCCTCCCTTCAGTGCTAGAACAAAATGGGATAGAAATCTTCCAATTCATGTCAATACCATTACAGTCATTATACCTACATGTTTATAAGGCAAATGAACTTGCAGTGAGACTCAACTTTATAAAATTAAATCCATGTTATTAACTTGCATTATTCAAACGTGTACATTGCACCAGGCATTGGTAATAAGGATGATTACTTCATAATAAATCTGGCCTCTGTTATTCATGGTGACAACTGAGCTAGCTGTGGATGTAGTCAGCTGGACACCAGAATGTCCTTAGTACCCAACAACTGTGAGTTCTACCTGGTGTAAAACCTACTCTACAAAAGCCAGTTCAGCCTGTTAGCAGAATGCCAGGCTGACGTAGCTATACTGTTCTTGTACCTAAACATGCTCTTTCAGAGTAGCACCACATCTTGCTTTATCTCCTAGCATACATCTACAGAAGCCTACTAAACAACAGTTGCTTCAGTTTCTGTTGAAATCAAGAGGAATTATGTCATAAATTCCTACAGGAAGACTTTTGAGTTCTCAATGAATATACCATGTAACTAAATATATAGTTTTGCATAGCATGTTACCTGCAACAAATATATTGTGTTATGATTAATAATGAAAACATATAGAAAGCGGAGGAAGATATACGTGTGTAGAAGACAGTCACTAAAGATTATGTGTTATAGTAGTTACTTCTGAAAGTTAGAACCAGCAGCTCCTGTCAAAACTACACATTTATCTAATTATTTAAAAGGGCTGAGTTCTGCATAATTGTAGACATTGCCAAGACAAGATAAGCTTATGACAGGCATATTGAAGCCATTATGTAGGGCATTGTTGAAAATATGACAGGCCATAACTCTTGCGGAACTCCCCTTGCATATTAATACAGAATTCAGCAGAAGGTTTTGATGAAGTTAAATGCTTTGACAGAATAAATTTGGCCTTTGAGACAAAAACAAAACATGGTTTTCAAAGCTTCCTGCTCTCTCTGGTAGCAAAAACATTAAATTACAGCACAACAATATTTGTTTCCTCTGACAGAGGATGCAGCTTATGGGATGCATTGTAAATGTGTAGCCTAGCTAGCATGCTAGATATTTCTCTTCCTTTAAAATATTATCGGGTTTTATTTTGGTATTTTCAAGTAGAAAAACTTAAGCAATTATGTGTAAAGTACCAGGATAAATATCCAAGTATTTTGTACACTAGTCAAGGACTAAGACTTGCTTTACTGAATCACAATATATATGACCACAACCAAAATGCATTTCCTAGTGATTAAATCTAATGGCAATCTCAGTCACAGAATCCAATAGGTACAAGTCAAGATTCTACCTGCGTGTAAATCTAATGCCATTTGCAAAGTACTTGTGAATTCATCCAGAATTCATCATCAAAATGAAGGAATATTTTCCATTTTTATGGTGTTCAGTAATATGAACCATTGAAAAATTACTCTGAATTTGAAATTTGAATGAGCTTGAAGCTCAGAAGTAGTAGGTCACTCAGACCCAAACAGAATAAAAAGATCCTGATTCCTTTGACACTACAGAACTGCACACTGAAACCTTCAAATGTACACAGAATTAGTGGTTGTATACATAACTCCTCAGATGCTGTAAATTTCATCAGGAAAGAAACTTAGGATGATTTAGCATAGTTAGGATTGAATTTCATGGCTACAAAGTGTACCTCCTAATTTTTTTATGTAAAACCAGCCCCTTATATACATGCTACCTCTGCAGAAAAAGAAGCAGGGAAGCAATAGAGTGCTGATAGATTAGCAACATCTGAACAAAATGCTTGGGAAAGAAGAAGGGTTTCTTAAGTGCATGCAAAGGTTAATTTCCAAGTAGTGGCTTAAAATAACAATTTTACCAGCAACAGATCGAAAGACCTACCAGCTATAAAGTCTTTGAAGTGCGTCTCAAACCAGTTGTCATGGTCTGTCCCCAGCTCTTATTCAACCTTCCTGAATTATTTGAAGTAGAGCTTCTTAAAAAAAAAATATAAAAAAAAATGTATTTTAACTCAAGATCATTTAGAAAAACATACTTAGTTTTGACATTTCTGTACTATATATGCTTTGACTTGAGTAAGTCTAAAGATTTTGTGTGCAAGACATCAAACAAAAAGTGTCTTTGGCCAATAGCCTGATTAACAGAGACTGCTCTTTCAAGAAGTGACTTAAAAATATTAATACAATTTCACTGTAAACGTTGCTTTTTTATTTATTAATAAGGCTCAGTCTATAGAAATTTTTTGTATTAATGTGTTCAAAAGCTCTCCAATTAATGCAAAATTGTGTGACTTAACAGAAATAAAACAGAAGTTCGGACCACAGATAACTGGGGAGGGGGAGCCACAAGAACCAACCCATCAAGCCTCATAATGCCTTATTTTTCTGTGTGTTTTTATTTGTGTGTGTGTGTCTGTGAGAATGTGACAAATGATTTTTCATCTCTATCACAATGCTGCGCTGATTCCTTTAGCCTTTCTGATTAATGGAAGCCATGGGCCTTTACATATCTTACAATATTTCTTCACCTTGTGAAGTGGTCTGAAAACCTCCCGCATTAAGAAACACAATTAAGTCACTGAAGCATGAGGAAGAACTAACAATATTTTGTAACGTTCAGTTTGTCTGTATATTGCTTTTCTCCTCACAGAGGAG
This sequence comes from Himantopus leucocephalus, assembly GCA_003993805.1. Classification (NCBI taxonomy): domain Eukaryota; kingdom Metazoa; phylum Chordata; class Aves; order Charadriiformes; family Recurvirostridae; genus Himantopus; species Himantopus leucocephalus. The sequence goes on along the minus strand of RSEF01000002.1, from coordinate 104,442,651 downwards.
ACTGGAAAATGCCCGTGACCAATGAGTTTTCTTCTGCTTTGGAAGGAATGTTCTAGGGAATAACTAACAAGTCTTTGCTTTTTACAATTTTTACTCTTCTTTCTGCAGTTTATAAAACAAATCTCAGCAATGAAGAATGCCAAACTTCCCTTGGGCCACAGACCGCAGTGAGTTTGTCTTCATCACTTATGTGGATCTACTATTCCCGCTAAACATTTTCAAGTATGTTATATTACTTTGAATTGAGTTTAAACCAGGCGAATTTCAAAGAAGTCCCCATCCTAGTCTTATCATTTACTTTGGTAAAATAAATTATTGACCATGTAACTAAAACATTCCTACAAAAGAAAGAAAAAAGTACACAAATATGGAGCTTCTTTTTTGACAAGTCAGCTCTCTCCTTCAAATCTAGCCCACACCGGGGAGTTACCTGAGCTGTCTTATACTGCTGTCTTTCAAAATGCTCCTTCTTGTCTCTCACCTGTCTTCCCCTTTACTAGTATTCTATGTTTTGTTTTTGTAAAAAGAATTCATATCTGAAAAACAGCTTTCTCATCAAATACATCTGTAGCAACTTGGCTTTCTTTTTCCTTGTTTTCTGGAATTAATTTTTTCCAGTTTCCACTTCTCTTTCTCCCTTTTATCCTCTCCCCCAACCAAATTTTCTGACTGTATTCCTTAATTAGTGCATCAATTATAGCTTGCAATATTTTCCTGAAATAAAATTTGGGGATGGTGGTCATTCATGCTCCATAATATTTCTCAGAAATACTCACTGCACACTTTTAATTCCATTTATAGCTCAGCTTTAGCTTGTCATAGAGATCACACAAAACTGTATTGTTAATACAGATGACAGATGTGGCAGTTCTAATACTTTTGCTTATCTGACACAGGTGTGTGCTTATCAAACATAAGCATGTGCTGATTGGACACAGGTGTGTGCTTTTGCCACACCTTTTTCTGCTTTGGGGTCCAGACAATACAGGAAGCATAAAATCATTAGTATAAAGTTAGATTACACATTAGAAATTGAAGACTATCTCCAGATATCAAAGTTCAAGTTAAAAAATACATACATTTTATTGTAGCTTTGGGAATATGTGCCAATCAACTTCTGTCTGTGAATACGAATGAAATTCCTGAAACTAAGCCTTTAAAATCTTGCTGAAGTCCAGTCACTTCAGGTGCAAATATATAATTAAAAAAATAAACACGCAAAATCAGCAGATGTCATCTAAGAGCCTTTAGTTAGTGCAGATGCAATTGTCACAACACAAAGGAGTTGTGTGACTTCCATAAAGTCACAGAAAATATCTTTACACTTAGATTCCCTGCCTACTTTTCTTGACTCCCTGACCTACTAAGTTAGATATATGAAAGGTCTTGCACACTGTTTTCCTTATTCTCCAGTAAGTACAGACCTGATTATCTGTATTTGGTGTGACTCCTGACTGTAGAAAACAGTGGTTAAAGATGCTCCTCTTATCTTATACATGACTCTACACATTCCCAAGAATACTTTCTAAACAGACAGTTATCCTCCCAGTATATAAACCCAATGCTAAACTGCATAGCCTGTTCATTGCAAAGTGCAAACATGCCTTAAGTGAAAATAGAAGTAGCAAGAACAGTGTGGGTTTACTAAAGTATCTTAACCTGCTAACAATTAATATCTTTATTTATGAGTATCTTCGAATCATACATTAGCAATTGATTTTTTACCTTGCTGAGTCAAGCATTTAAAATTGATTTGAAGAGTTGCATATTTTCTACAGTCCAATCTTTCACAGAATGTATTTGGAGGTAATTATCCATTAAAAGCAATTATAGCCTTTGGTGATAAAACTACTCCTATGCAATAACAATAGCAGCATTGCCATACTTGCTTTTTGTAAGAGACATAGGTAATAATCAGTTCAATAATAATATTTTAGAACTTCCTATCACTGTATAGGAGTTATTGTCCTTGTTATTGACAAAAACAAACAATGAACCCCCCCACTCGCCTGTTTTCCCCAAGCTTGTATGAGATTTTGCAGCAATAAAAAAAACCTCCTTGTTGTATGTGACACACTGGAAAGATGACTTCTCTTTAATGAAAGTCATTCATTCATTTTAACTGCATTGACAGAATAAACTATTCCTTTGCAGAAAAGATGAACTTCTGCCCCACTGGAATCAATAGACGTTTGAAATTTGAATGAATTTAACTCACATGGAACAGATATTAGATTTAGATTGGAGATGATCTATGTAATTCCATGAGTCATTTTTGCAAAGAGAGACTGCTGTAACAAGGGCGCAAGTGATATCTGAAGAACAAGGAGAAGAGAATTTGCAACATCTTCCCCTTTAACAAGGAAACTCCTGCCACAGCAGATAAGAGCTAAGGACCCTGAAACTGCATTATAGTAAACTGGCACAGGGACAGGATCCTGATATTACCTAGGCTTAGCCATTATGTTACTTTTTCTGTCTGCTTGAAGAAATTGGGAAGAAACATTTCAAATTCCCTAGGTTGTCTCCTGAAATTTGAAATCTGTGTTAGGTCAGGGAATATCTGGCAAAACTAAAAACAGACAAAAAGGTGTCCAGCAGTGGTGGAGCCCACATAGTACTCCCATGAATTAGTATTTTCAATGATAGTCAAGTAGGAAGACCTTGCTCACAACACCTCAGTGAACAATTCTGTCTGGATAGAAGTTAGAACACTGGGCAACATTTTCTGTAGGGCTGTGACTGAGCTAAAGCATTGCTTATTTTTCACTGGACTGCATTTCTGGCTCTACTTGCATACTTATTTCCTCAGCTAGAAATGACGCACAGCTGGTCAAGCACCAAATTTAAGTCTTTAGACTTCAGAAAAGTAAGAAGTACACACAAAATATGGAAAGTTTCTGAGTCTAGTGAAGCAGTAAGAACATTTCTGTGTGCACAAGAGATCAAGAGAAAGCAAAAGCTCTGTCTAGTTCTTACCCTATACACAGTTGTGGCACTGACAGTGTCTCTGTACAGCTGAACTCTTCTTTAGAAATATGCAATGGCCAAAGAAAATAACAGAGGATCAGGGGAACAGGAACACTGCGAAATGGTAATAAAATGAAATCTGTAGGAAGAACAAGAAGAAAAGGAATAATGGCAAAGAAAAATGAACATTTTAAAAAAAACACAGAAACCATATATTAAAAACTGGAGGGAAAACTTAGGTCACCAGCAAAAGTTTTACTGAAGAAGAGAGAAAGATGAAAAGATTACTATTTTTCCCTAACAGAATCAAAGGAAGCATTCTGTAGAAAGTTTTGTATTGTATTTTTTCCAGAGTAAGTGAACATTGTGTAAAATTGAAATGATTTATTCCACTAAAAGCAACGATGGATGTTCCCTGATTTTCTCTAGGCAAAACTTCCAGTTGCTACTGATGCAGTTCTTCAATAATGGTAAGAGGTGGAGACAATTGATTTTAAAATTTCATTTATAATAAAGAATGAGCAAAGTCAAGCAATTTTTTTTTTTCTTTTGTGCATTTCCCCTATATTCATGCTTTGTCTTTTTTTTTTTTCCCCTCTTGTTTTAATTTCTAGTCATCTCCTCCACATCTTCAGGACTGCAGTGTAGTCTCTTCTTTTAGACCTCTGGTCATAATTCCCATCCATTTTAAGCATAGTTGATACATACTTGACATAATTGACAGAAAAGCTTAGAAAGGGCATGTCTGAACCTGTACATTTTAAGGTTACCAAATGCAGTTCAAGCCTAAAGATTCAATCATGCAACTCCTTATCTACACTCCCTCCAACTAAGATTTGATTGTGAAAATACTTATAGCTGAATTTACTCAGAATAATAACCTCACCAGGTTCAGTAAAACTCTTCATTAAAATTAGGCTATTATTATTAAAAGGCTAATTTCAGAAACAGTTTTTATACAAATACAGATTATTCATGTCTTCAAAGAAACAAATTCTCATTTCTTAAATTGAACCAACAAAAATGTCATATCAAATGCATAAAGTGTCTTCTTATTTTGCCTCACCTCTAGCACAAAGGGTTTCTTTTCAAAGAAACAGCATCTTGGAACTTCTTTCTGTGGAGCCCTGACTTCTGCTCTAACAGTTATCACATATTGCACTGTTTTGTTCCGTTAAATCTTGGTGAATTTACAAAATTGTCTAATTTTAGTGCATTATAGTGCATTATAGTGCATGACTTCTCATTCCTCAGAAGTTCTCATAAACCAGACATGTATTTGTTTAACAGTAAAACTCCTCTCCTCTCCTCTCCTCTCCTCTCCTCTCCTCTCCATTCCTTTCTTCTCTTCCTTCCACACCCATTTTCCTTTTCCCTTTCCCCTTACCATCTGTTATTGTCTCTTTTCCGTTTTCCCTTTTCCATTTTCCCTTTTCCATTTTCCTTAAATTATACCAGGGAGCTTTCTGAGACTGTTTGTCCTATTGTACTTAAAAAGAGAGAAGACATTTGATTATTCACTCTTTTCCTTCCCAGGAGATGATGACCCTTCCTGTCAGTAAAAGAAAGGTTTTTTAGCTTATAGCCACAAGCCTGATGCCCAATTAATCTCATAATTTTGAGCTATCTTCAATTATACCAGCATCTCCCTTTCTACGACTGGGGCAGGAGCACAGGGGAAACAAAATGCCTTGTAGTTACCCAAGTCTCCCTTCAGTCCTTCCACCATTCAACTAAGTTAAAACTACTGCCCTTGTTTTGTGAAGCTATTAACGGCCCACAAATCATTAAGGTCTAGACAAGTGGTGTGTGCAGTGAGTGGGGAACTGGCTGACAGGCCGCACCCAGAGGGTGGTGGTAAACAGCTCCTTTTCAAACTGGCAACCTGTCACAAGTGGGGTCCCCCAGGGATTGATATCAGGCCCAATGATGTTTAATATCTTCATAAGTGATCTGGATGATGGGATCAAGTGTATCCTGATGAAGTTTGACGATGACACCAAACTGAGTGGGGAATTGGACACTCTGGAAGGGAGAGCCACCCTTAAGGAAGACCTGGATAGGCTGGAAGAGTGGGCTAACAAGAACC
>RSEF01000002.1:104424311-104437582 GCA_003993805.1 Himantopus leucocephalus | reverse complement strand
TCGCCATTCTTTGGACATGCTCAATGTCTGTCTTGCAGTGAGGGGCCCAGAACTGAACACAGGATTTGGGGTGTGGCCTCACTAGGGCAGAGCACAGGGGAACAATCACTTCCCTAGTCCTGCTGGCCACGCTATTCCTGATACAGGCCAGGATGCTATTGGCATTCTTGGCCACCTGGGCACACTGCTGGCTCATGTTCAGCCGTCTGTCGACTGACATCGCCAGGTCCTTTTCCACCAGGCAGCTTTCCAGCCACTCTTCCCCAAGCCTGTAGTGCTTGCATGGGGTTGTTGTGACCCAAGTGCAGGACCCGGCACTTGGCCTTGTTCAACCTCATGTCATTGGCCTCAGCCCATCAATCCAGCCTGTTCAGATCCCTCTGTAGAGCCATCCTACCCTTAAGCAGACCAATACTCCTACACAACTTCCTGTCATCTGCAAACTTACTGAGGGTGCACTCAATCACCTTGTCCAGGTTGTTGATAAAGATATTAAACAGAGCAGGCCCCAATACTGAGCCCTGGGGAACACCACTTGTTACCGGCTGCCATATATGCACTTCTAAGAGGAAAATAAGGAAAAATACGGAAAAGACCTACTGTTATTTCATTAGAGAAGAAACAACCTAGCATAAGCAGGTGCTTTTTATTTATGTGAATTCTTTCCTAGGGCAAATTTTCTTTTATATTTTACCCCTACTGAGCCAATCCTGGGTCAGGAGTGAGATCACCCCTAAAATGTAATCATTATTGTAACTATCTCTGCAGTGTGGGGTGTATTTTGGTATCGTGTACATGTAGTATGTGCCATCAGCAGCTGCCTTTTGGGAAGTTTTGGTGTAGGTTTTTTCTGTGTGAGACAAACAAGTAAGATGTTTAGGTAGAAGTAGAAATGACTGTATGTTTCTCGTGCTAAGAGAGGAAAGCAGCAGTAAATAGATACTCTGTGTACATGGAGATACTGGAGGGAGCTATAAAGTAAGATTAAGAGTAAGAACAGTTTATTCTTACAGGTGATTCACTAAATAAGTGAATCTGTAATGAATCGCCAATCTTTCGGGCAGGGTATCATTACAGCATGACACTACCTATACTGATATGACACACTCTTATGTCCACCTGATTGACTGCCAATGTGACAGCCACTGGAAGCAGAAACCCTTGCACTTCACACATTCCTTGTAAACCATCACCACCCTTTTTATTTTTAATATAAAAAAGAAAGCTTTTTGTTACATTACTTAGGATTTGATGACATGGGATATTTTACAGCTTACCTGCCATAACAGATGCTCCTTTCATTATACAGACTAGGATAAAGAAATTCTCACAGGCAGTAAGCACTTTGGCCCTTAATAAATGTTGTGGGAGATGGTATTTTTGCAGGAGAGCAAAAAATCCAAGGACTGAATGATTTGCAGCTTTTTTACATGGCTGTTTTAATTTAACAATTGAAAAACAAAATAAGTTTAAAGTTAATGCTAGATGAGGACAATTTAACCCGTTGTAAGGCTTCTGAGTTTATCAGAAATAATGAAAGAAACGGCAAAATTACCTCCTCTACTTAGAGTTCAGAATATTAACATCAGTGCAGTAAACCAAAATAATGTGAACAGAAATAAAAGCCCACTTTGGGCTAAAACATAAAAGCCATGCTACTGCTTTAGATGTGGATATGTCAGTCATCCAACAGATTTTCTGGGGTGCCCTGCAAGATATATAAATTGAAAACAATGCCAAATGTAAAAGGAACATCGAACTGGCTGTGCTACACTTGAAGACAGCTGGAAACACAACACCTCCAGCTTTACACTAATAAAGTCTAAACTGCTTGTGTCTAAAAATAATGATCAGATTGTTCAACTGGTATTATTATTATTGATAAAACATAACTTTCCATATATCCATACTTGAAAATATTGGCAAATATTGACTTTGAAGTTAATACTTCAAAGTACTCAAAGTACTTGAAGCTGAAGTGCTTGAAGATGGGCAGAATGAATCTAGTAATAAATTGTGTACATTAAATTCAAAGGGTTAAAAAAGTCTGCTTACTTTACTCACTTTCAGCTTTCCTTTTGCTTTCCAAGTTATTGCACAGATTTAAGTTAGTGTTTTTCACTTAATAAAGCACCATTTTATTTCAACAAGGAAGTAAAAATCTGGTGTAAGAGTAATCAGAAAGTCTATTTTTTCAAGCTAAGTTCAAACTAAGATTGTAAGAAACACAATGAAGAAAGACAGAACATAGATCTAGTAACCAGAACACAAGAATACATCCTCATTGAAAATGAGTTGGGGAGATGAGAGATGCTGCAAATGGTAACATCCTGGATGAGCAAGACTGTTGCAGAGGATATTTGCCTTTATTTACAACAGCTTCCATGAATTAATAACAATTGCTTTTCTTCATAGTCATAGCAAAGAATCAGTTAAAATACTTCCTCATGTCATGATTGGCCTTGTACTTAGGCCATATTTTACTGAACTGCATTCTCTGTTTTAATAGATCTTTCTTAGAGTCCTGAAAAATGAAATTCAGAAGAGCCTAGTTTTCACTTCAGGTTAGTGCACATTTACCTTTTGTTGTTGTTATTGCTTTTTTTTTTTTTTTTNTTGGTTGATCTTTTGATTTGCAGCCAAAGCCAGTGATGTTTTCCACCCTTTATACCTTAAATTACTGCATTAGTCTACATCTCAATGTTGTGACCCACACTCCTGAACATAGCTATTGTTATACTTATCACCTCAGTCCCAGGCATCCAGTTTTGTTACTCCTCTATCCAATTCTCTACATATCACAACCTCTGTCTTATTTGCTGAAAGGACGTTTTGCTGTTAACTTCTCCAGTCTTTGAAGCTCCCAGTGTTTCTGCTCATGCTGCTGCAGTTTCGTGTTACTTCTGTCAAACAAGCCAAATGAACCAGTTTATACAAACCTGAAGTTTTTTAAAACCTTTTTCTCAGCCAGGTGCCTCTTATCTTTATATCACATAAGGTAGTTTATTTACTCTATTCTCTCAAAAATGATGAAACAACTGTTTCCCAGGGAAAAACTGAAAGATCTACATCAATCCAAGTTAGGATTGTCACATGGTGAGAATAAGTGACTAAATAATTGGCGAATTTTTCCTCTGGGTGACCAGTGAAACTTCAGGTTCACTTTAAAATGGAAAAATTATTATCTCCAAAATACATTGTATACATTTTTGCACATTTCATTTCTGGAGGGAAACAGCAACAAACATTACTTTATTCATATATAGGAATGATACGTGCCAAGCATGGTTAAATGCCAAGTTGTATAAATGCCACTGAGAGTTTTGAAAATACTTAGGTATTGAATTTACTTTGGTATCCATGGGATTTAGGGGGTTAGCTATATTTTAGATTCCCAAATACCTTAAAAATTTGACTTCTTCATTATGTCTTCCTTAAAAGATGCTTGTGTTTATAAAAATAGACTACTCTGATTTTAAGACTGTTTATGTCAGCAGCATCACAAATTAAAAGTTTCCCATGCAATTTATAGCAGAAGGCCTGAATAAGACCTAGCTATGCTAACTGTAACAACAGAACCACAAAAAAATATTTCAGTGGTTCTCAAGTAACATCTTGTAAGGCGTTAGCAGTGTAATCCAGTAAACTAGATTACACTGAAAAAGCAATGGAAAAATCAAGAAAGTTGAGTGAGAGACAGGTTGCTTGAAATGACAGAATAAAAAACGATTAAACTGGCTGGAATAGTATTACATTCTCACTGTCAGCTGTGTTAATAATACATGTTTGGAAACATCTTGACAATATGAGATGCATTGAAAAGCTATTGCTTTAGTTAACCATAAGACTTCTGATGCAAAATATTCTATCCTTCTGCCAATAAAGAATGCATCTCGTTTTACCTGCATAACTACTGACCAAATCAGTCACAACTGACCATTTCGTGTTTTCGTAATGCCTACTGATGTCACTGTTGCCTGGAAAACCTGATTTCTGCAACTGCAATGAAGGAGTAGAAGCTGGCAGGATGAGACAGCTCTTTGCTAAGGGATGCTTACCAGAGACGAACAAATTCTTGACCTTTGATGAATTTTCACAGGAACAGACATGCCTGAAGCCTATTGTGGAAAGGGCCATAGATATGATGACTACTAGGAGTTTGTGAAAAATCAACACGAACAAAAGGCTTCTGTAGTGGTTTTGACATTCTGGTTTGAGCTTGAAGGGGTCAGTGAAGAGATGGACCCCCTTCATCATGGGGATCAGGATATCTGTAGCCCTGTCTGAATAGCTTGGGCACTCCACAGCCATACCAGTGAAAGACAAAGCAAAGTTTACATCCATTTTATTAATAGTGTATGAGCAAGTGTTGGAAAAAACAAAAGGAAAAGTTTCAATGTTATCTGGACATTTACACTGGCAGAAAAAAAACCCGCAACTTTGTTCAACAGGAGTAAAAAAGATTGATAATATGAGAGACAGACAGTTTCAAAATTAGGATGAGCAGATGTAGGAAAGAGGGGCTAGCTGACTGTTAGAGAGAGCTGTATGAAGGTCCTTGGATTCTCATGCCCTAAGGCAGCCAGCATAACTCAGTATGGGCTGCTCCAGACAGGATGGTCCATGGGACTGTCTGAGAGAAACTGTAGTAGGATCCAGTTCAGGTACTTAGCACAACTTGCTGGCATTACCTTTCCACACTTTGCCTTCAAAACTTCAACTTTGAACTTCAAAACTGATGTCTTAGAAGTTTTATTCCATGTGTTTGTATTTAATATTTGGTGAAAATAGACCAGAATACTGTTGTATAATGGAGATGCATTATAAACGGGGACTGTGAAGATGAGACAGACAGCTAATAAGACGAAAAAGGGATTTACAACTGCAATCAGTAGAAAGTACAGTGGATTAAAGCTTTAAAACTAGGTCTAAACTACAATATTGTAGTTTACTATAACTAAAAACATCTATGAGATACAACTGCATTGCCAAAACCTATATAATAATAGCAATATTGTTTCAGCCTAGGTTTTTATTGCTTGGTGCACAAAGGTGGATATTAGTTCTAAGGAATACTGTCTCATTTTCACCAATCCAGAACACAGTTCTGATATTGCTGTCATTGGCAGCCATGTCCAATTCTCTTTGTGAATCTCATTTGCTTTCCTGAGTTTGTTCTGATTCTTAAAACACAACTTCAGTAATTGCACTATAATCAACATGAGCATTTGTGCTTTTTTGGGGATCATCTAAGTCATAAATTTATCTTTTCAATTGCATCAACTCACTTTTCAGAATATAAGGGCTTTCCATGTAAAAAGTAAAATTCAGTACCCCAGTTTCTCTTATACAGATCTTTCTATTACAGTTTTTTCAGGATTTTTTGAGGTATAAGACCTTAGGCATCAATGCAACTCATGATTTGATATTGAGACGAAACATTTGTCTAGAGCAAACTTTCAGAAGTAAAAATAACAAACACATTACTTCTTTCCATTTTTGAAAGATTGGTATCATCAAATTTGAATACAGTGCTGCATTACATTAAAATATTTACCTAATATGCTTTATTTTCATAACAGAAAAGGTTTATTTTCTTTTCTTTTCCTTGTGTTAAGAATAAATTCTAATTTGCTTTCTGAGAATTACTACAGTAAGCTGTACTCAATTTACAAAATGAAACCCTGGGGCCTGGTGGACACTGACAGTGATATGATAAACAGTTCTGCTCTGTTACAGTATTTTGCTTGAAGCCAGAAAATAGCTTCAAGTTCAGAAATTTCAGACTAAAAACTAACAAGCAAACACAGAATGCTGAAGTGTTTAGTAATGATTTATTTTTTTTCTTAGGAGCCATTGCAAATAAAGGGGAGAATAAAACAAAAAAAGTATAACCTATAAAATGGCAAACAAATGATGATTAAAAGCATAAATCCTTTATAAAAAAATATCTGAAAGCTTTTTCTGAAGTGTTTTTACTTTGTTTCTTTCATGATCTGACACAGCAGATTACACATTAATTACTACAATCTACTCTATAGCCCATTGCATGGCACAAATTCCTCATCCATAGTTCTTACATGACCTACACTCAACCTGCTTATCTACATGACTGCAGAGGGTTGCTAGACTACAATTCATTTTTGCACTAATATGACAACTATTCAAGCTATTAGGTAGTAGAAATTTTTAAATGTTAATGACATTTAGTCCTCTGTATTCAGTTACAGCAAGACAGATCAGACATTTCCTCAATGCCTCATTTTGTCCTAGGTATTGTATTAAGACATTTTTATTTGGTTGAGTGAAGATGATCTAGTGTCAGAAGTGAAACCATCTCTACATGTTTTGCAATGATATGGCCTGGTCTCATTAAAATGTAGGTCATGAAGAAATTAAAACTTTATAAAATGGTTTTGTTTCCTCATCAGCCACAAGAAACACACAAAGATGTCTTTAGAAGGGCTGGGAATAACGTTTTCAAAAAATAAGATTGATTCTGAATGAGTGGTAAAGCAAGAGGAGGTCTCCAGCAAGGGTTATCTTTTTTATTCTTCTCTCTCTTTCTGCTTTCTTTTCTTCTCTGATTCTGCTAATTCTTTGAAAATAAATGAAGTCTTCCCATAGTTCTACAAGGGTTTGAAAAAATAAATTTGTTGACATCTATACTAAAGAGATATACTATAACAGTAAACACACTGAAAAAGTTTAAACAAAAGAAAATTTCCCCAGAAGCTATGCAGTACTGAGACACCAAAAGAGGTATAAAGGGAGGCTACAAAATAAATGCTAACATTATAGTTCTGATGGTTGCTACATTAGCATTAACTTTCTCTTTTCCATTTAAAAGTAACAGATTGTAGGAGGGTGATTTCTTTTAAAGAAACATCCTTTCTGAAATTTCTCTATAGAGTGATATTTCTCTGCTGATCTTCATGCCCCTCCTGGTAGATGTGGCTGTCTGGTCTATTCACACTAACTTTTATAAAGGCTTCCACTTGTCAGCTTTGAAATAATGAACAGTTGTTGAAAAACAGAGCATCAATTAACTTAATAATGGAACTTGTTGATAAAGAATTCGTTAAACCCAAACTCCCTGTGCTAGGTCTTCTTAGAAAAGGAAGAGGTTCCTGGTGTGGAAGCAAATCTACTCTACATATATGCCTTAAGTATCATATATTTGTAATTATAGTGTGTGCATGTGTCTGCACCCACCACATGTTGTCAGCCATGTTGTCTTGAATGAAGGAGACAGCAGCAGGGTAGGGTATTATGGTTTGAAGTTCTATTATTCATAATCATTATTCATACTCATCGACCCTGGGAACCACCAACCAGTCAGCCTCACCCCTGTGCCCAATAAGATCTTGGAACAGATGCTGCTGGAAGATACGTTAAAATATACAGAAGACAGGGAGGTGATTAGAGACAGCTAACACAGCTTCACCAGGGGCAAATTGTGCCTGACTAATCTAGTGGCCTACTACAATGACTGCATCAATGAACACGGGAAGAGCTACAGATGTCATCTACCTGGACTTGTGAAGTATTGTTCTCTGGAGATATTCATAACCTGCCTGAATGACTTCCTGTCCAACCCGCTCGAGGTGAACCTGCTTTGGAATGGGTGTTGGACTACATTATCTCTGAAGGTCCCTTCCAATCCCTACCACTCTGTGGTTCTGTGATTCTCTAAGGCCTTTGATACAGTCCCTCATAACATTCTTGCCACTAAATTGGAGAGATATGGGTTCATTGGACAGACTACGGATATGGAATTGGCTGGATGGCCTTGTCCAAAGACTTACAGTTAACAGCTCAATGTCTAAGTTGAATCCTGTGACGAGAGATGTCCCTCAAGAGTCCACACTGGCACCAGTATTATTTAAGATCTTAATCAGTGACATAGACAGTGGGATTGAATGTACCCTCAGCAAGTCTGCAGGTGACACCAAGCTGACTGGGGCAGTTGATAATGCTAAAGGAAAGGGATACCATCCAAAGGAACCTTAACAGGCTTGAGGAGTGGGCCCATGTGAACCTCATGAAGTTCAACAAGACCAAGTACAAGGTCCTACATCTGGGTTAGGGCAATCTCCATGATCAATACAGACTGGGGGATGAATAGATTGAGCAGCCCTGTGGAGAAGGACTTGGACATCCTGGTGGATGAAAAACTGGGCATGAGCCAGCAATGAGCACTTGCAGCCCAGAAAGCCAGTCGTATCCTGGGCTGCGTAAAAAGAATCATCACCAGCAAGTTGAGGGAGGTGATCCTGCCCCTCTTGTGAGACCCACCTGGAGTACTGCATCCAGCTCTGGAGTCCCCAGCACAACAAAGATATGGACCTGTTAGAGCAGGTCCAGAGGGTCATGAAAATGGCCAGAGGGCTGGAATGCCTCTCTTATGAAGAATGGCTGAGAGAGTTGGGGTTGTTCAGCCTGGAGAAGAGAAGGCTCTGGGGACACCTGATATAGGTCTTTCACTACATAAAGGAGACTTACAAGAAAGATGGAGATACATTTTACCAGGGCCTATAGTGAGAGAACAAGAGGCAATGGTTTTAAATTGAAAGAGAGTAGATTTAGACTGGACATAAGGAATAAATTTTTTTATTATGAGAGTGGTAAGACACTGGAACAAATTGCCCAGAGAAGTTGTGGATGACCCATGACTGGAAGTGTTCAAGGTCAGATTGGATGGGCCTTTGAGAAACCTGATCTAGTGAAAGAAGTCCCTGCCCCTTGTAGGGGAGTTGGACTAGATGGTCTTTGAAGGTGCCTTCCAACCCAAACCATTCTATGATTCTAGGTGAATATTTCTTGTGAAATTCTACTTCTCTTCTTTTTTAATGTTATGCTCTTTTAAAAATTACTTAACTCAGTTGACAAGCATTCTCGCTCTTCTCCTTTCTTGCTCTTAGACCTCTTCACGCTGCAAGGACGTCATTCCACAGTAGATAAATAATGAAATACAGGCAAAAAAGGCTGTATTGAGTAGCCAAAATCACCAAGAACCAGTCTACAGGGGGGACATAGCCACCCTAAAACTTTCGCTTCAAAGTGTCTGAACGTGAGTCAGGCTCAAAGATACGCAGCAATATCAGGTGATACGCCTAATTGAGAAAACATCTATTCGGACAGAAGACCCATAGGTGCAATTTTTCTGAAGCAAAACTGAGAATGGATATAAGTCCTGTGGAAAATCATAATGTACTGAAATTTTGACCACACGCCTAGTGTTTGAGAAATTTGGACTTTCAGGACAAGTACCCCAATGTTGTAGCATGTGTGGACTAAATATTTCTCTATAATATAATTTGCATGTAACTGGTAAACTACTATTGTAAGTATAGTGTACTCTTCTTACTTCAAAGTTCAAAAGAATATTTCTGGTTAGCAGTGAAATAACACAGAAGTGCTTGTTATTCATTGACAATATTATCAACTGGATTCTGACCTAATGACAGAAAAGAAACCCCAGCTTCATTTCCAGATTTTATATGAATTTGCAAGGCTGACATTAAAGATTTGTTCTTATTTGTAAATTAAACACAATATTGGAGCTGCTTAATCTGACACGTACTTGTTATGCTGTGTTCCTACGTGCATGAACAGGAACGCAGAAATCAAACAACCAACTTCAACTGCACACTCTTAGTAAGCATAGTCATGCTTATATCTTTAAACTGCAGCTATTTACATATCTGTACTGGAAAGGGAAATGACAGAGGTCATTACTGTCTCCAGAAAGGAGGTCAGCAGAGTGGATTGATGACTTATCTTGGTCAGTCTCACAAATGACTAATATTGTGTTCACACAAACTTCAGTTCTTTCCCTTTTCTTCTCTATACACTAGGTACAAATTAAATCTTTTTCTTACAAACTAACTCTTATTTTTCTGTAAAGGCCACCTAAGAAATTCTTTCTTGGTACGGACTTCCAGCACCAGACAATTTTTAACTCCAAAGAGGTCTGGTTTTGTGGCTGTAAATTAAAGGCATAAATGAGTGAAGTATAAAAAAAACACTTCATGTGTTCTTTTAGAAGAAAAGTTAGAGGGTAGAGCCTGTAGTGATTACATATAACAAAACTATACTGCATCTAACATCAAAAAAGCTCAGGTTCTTTCATACCTCATTTTCACTGCTGGCACAGCACAGACAGTGCAAGCTCAGGTTTGTCTGCACCTGCACCACATGTATATATTTATACATGTCATTTTTTGGGTTGCAGTGGGAGCAAATCATTGTGTATTTGTTGTCACCACTATGAAAAATAAACGCAGCAAGAAAATCAGCAGGCAAGTACCTTCTATGTTACTTCATCAGCTGACCAGCAGGAGGTACCTATACCTTCAGCAGCTGTCACTTCCCCTGCTCCTTTACTTATATCGCTCATCATGTAGAGGAGCCAAGGTCAGGCCACATAACTGCATCACCTTCGCAATATCAGCATGGCCGAGCTTTCCCAGCCAAGTGAATGGCTGAGAGAAAGATAGATGAGTTTGCTTTCAAACCAACCTTCCCGTTCCACAATACTCTGAACAGCTGTTAAGCCACCTGGCCTGACACAGGATTATACCTTATTTAATTCTGATTCACCAGAACTCAAACATTGTATAGCATTGCTATTTCTGACTGAAGGAAATAATGTCTTTTTTTCACATTGTTAGAGTTTGGATAAAACCTGTTTTCAGTAAACGATGTAGCTCCACTAAGAAAGTTACAAGAGATGACTAAACTCCAGTAACTAACCAGCTAGCTGTTATTAGGAAAAGCGTTCAATGTACAAGTACATGGCAAACTTTGAACTGAAGTTGGAGACCAACAGGATTCATTTGTGATGGCTTCAGAACACAGAGCCCTGGATACTGAATCATCTGTACTCTGATTAGTTTGCCATTTGTCAGAGAGATAGTGTATTAGGTTTGCATGGTAAGGTTTTGGTAGCAGGGTGGCTACAGGGGCGGCTTCTGTGAGAAGCTGCTGGAAGATTCCCCTATGTCCGATAGAGCCAATGCCAGCTGGCTCCAAGACGAACCCACTGTTGGTCAAGGCCGAGCCACTCAGTGATGGTGGTAGCATCTCTGTGATAACATATTTAAGAAGGGGGAAGAAACTCCCTGTGCAACAGCAATTGTAGCCGGAGAGAGGAGTGAGAATATGTGAGAGCAGCAACTCTGCAGACACCAAGGTCAGTGAAGAAGGAAGGGGAGCAGGTGCTCCAGGCGCCAGGGCAGAGATTTCCCTGCAACCCGTGATAAAGACCATGGTGATGCAGGCTGTCCCTCTGCAGCCCATGGAAGTTAACAATGGAGCAGATATCCACCTGCAGCCCATGGAGGACCCCACACCAGAGCAGGTGGTTAGCCAAATGAGGCTGTGATCCTGTGGGAAGCCTGCGCTGGAGCAGGATCCTGGCAAGACCTGTGGCCCCATGGAGAGAGGACCCCATGCTGGAACAGGTTTGCTGGCAGGACTTGTGATCCTGTTGGGGACCCACACTGGAACAGTCTGTTCCTGAAGGACTGCATCCTGTGGAACGGACCCATGCTGGAGCAGTTCATAAAGAACTGTAGCCCGTGGGAAGGACTTATGTTGGAGAAGTTCATGGAGGACTGTGTCCCATGGGAGGGACCCCATGCTGGAGCAGGGGAAGAGTGTGAGGGGTCCTCCCCCTGAAGAAGAAGGAACAACAGAGACAACATATGATGAACTGACCGCGACCCCCATTCCCCATCACCCTGCATCGCTCAGCAGGGAGAAGGTAGAGAAAATTGGGATTGAAGTTAAGCCTGGGAAGAAGAGAGGGGTGGGGGAAAGGTGTTTTAAGGTTTGGTTTTATTTCTCATTATCCTACCCTGATTTGATTGGTAATAAATTAATTTTCGCCAAGTTGAGTCTGGTTTTGCTTGTGATGGTAATTGCTGAGTGATCTGTCCCTGTCCTTATCTCTACATGACCTAACATTTTGAATGTTGTATGCAGACATGCAGACACACCCCCTTATCACAAAAAGGTGCAGTACAACTTGAAAAAGCCAGCGAAAGGCAACAAAGATGACAAAACAGGTTGCGCCATACGTGTAAGGAATGCACAGATAGTGTAAACTACTATTCAGGTAACAACTAAATGGACTAAAACTTCTGAAGCTATACAATAGACATGAGATAATAGCCTATAAAAACATGACTGACAGGGAAAGAGTAAATAGGAAATGAATGTTAGTAAATTTTCTAATACCAGAACTAGGGGATATAAAAAAAAACCTATTAGGACTCAGTTCAAAACAAACCAAAGTACTTCACCTGTTGTGTAGCTAAACCATAGAACTTCTTGAAGGCATTTGTTTTGGACTTTAAATAAGTATCTATGTTGATCATGAGTTTCCTGGGAAGTGCCACTGAAGCTTGCTGTTTTCTTATGCTCTTCTCCAGGCATTTGCTTGTACTCACCAGCAGAGTTGTAATTGGGATCGATGAACCTCTGGTACAGACACCTCATATATTCATCTACTATTGACAATTTATTTTCCTGCAGAAGAAGGAACACAAATTTGATTAATCTTTCTAGATAAAAATAACTATCACTATAAATGGGTGCGGGGTGTATGAACCTAGTTAGAATTGCATGTTTGCATTAAGAGTCTTACACTGTTAGTAAGTTAGAGCTGTTAGTGCCTCAGTCACAAAATCATTGCTGATCTTTCCAGAATAATAAGCAAGGAAAGACTGGGAAGTCTGCTAGATTCAGGTAACTTGTACCAGGCAGAATCAAGCAGATACCTATATTTTTAGACACTTTTATATATTAAAAAATCCATTATCTGGTAATGTTACAATGACTATCAGTTGATTAGATAAAAGACCAACTTAACATGTTACCCCTGTTCAGATCTATTTCTGTTTTCCTGATGTCACCAAACTCTAATCTCATCAAAGCAAGAACATAGGTTTCTTTAATTTAAGGATACTATTTTTACTGTATTTCTCTTTGATCAGTGCTTTTAAAATGTGTATGGTAACAACAGAAAAGCTAATTGACAGAATACTGAATATATTTCACTGAAGATTTTAAGATTCAGACCATTTTTGGTAAAACTACATATATTATCATCTGTGGGAGCTTACTGTTAACAGAGCTGCTCAAATAATTTTCATATAAAATCGCAGACAATGCCAGTAAAGTCAGATATTATACTTTCCTCCTTCTCCTCCTTTGAGCTGAGTCAATAGTCAAGTTATGATAAAATTAAATTATTTTTGCTA
>RSEF01000002.1:104397578-104424301 GCA_003993805.1 Himantopus leucocephalus | reverse complement strand
GAAGAAGATCAGAGGGCTGGAGCATCTTTCCTCTGAAGACAGTCTGGGAGAGTTGGGGTTGTTCAGCCTGGAGACGGGAAGGCTCTGGGGAGACTTTATAGTGGCCTTCCAGTAGTTAAAGGGGGCCTACAGAAAATATGGGGAGGGACTCTGTCAGGGAGTGTAGCAATAGGACAAGGGAAGTATTCAAGGCCAGGTTGGATGGGGATTTGAGTAACCTGATCTTGTGGAAGATGTCACCGGCTATGGCAGGGGGTTGGGAACTAGATGACCTTTAAGGTCTCTTCCAACCCAAATCATTCTGTGATTCTATGTTTCTATGTTTTATTTTATTTTTCTGGCAATAAACCAAAACCAGGACATAGATGAGCCTGCTCAGTTCAGCTTTTTGGTTAAATCCTAACTACAAAGCAGGTTTATTATAATGCTTACAACACCACCTACTTTTCACAGTGGAGCTGGCCCTAATATGATCTGGAAAATAAAAGCTTGCATCCTGATTTTAGAATCAAAGAGGAGCACTTCTCCAACCGATATTGGCATGCTGCAATTATGTTATTTTCAAAGTTCAAGGTTAATTAAACTCCCATTGAAAGGCTGCATGTATTGGGAACAGAAGAGTGGAAAGAGAAGTGTAAGGACAGTAATTTAGCAGAAAAAGAATATCCTTGGTAGAATATCTTTGGTATTCTTTAGTGGAAAAAGCATACTGTTATCAAACTGTGTTTTCTTTAGACTTCGTTAATGGACACTCTGCATCCTCAACATAGCACTCTAAAAGAGACTTCATGAATTGTAGCTCAGAAACCTTGGCTTAATACAACCCATTCAAAGAACTATTGGAAGTTCGGCCGTTGCAGAGTGAGGAGGCAGAATTTGCATATATGTGGTCAACCTGAGAGTAAAATAGAGAGACTGTACATTTTTTAAAACTAGTAAGTGATATATTCCTATGGCAACTTCCGTTTAGTAAGTGCAGATCATAGAGAAAAAAATAAGACATTCTTATGAGTGATTTGTACCTTACTCAAATGGAATTTGCCAATTTCATGGCAACTTGTAATAACCTCTGCACCAGTATTTCAAATGTACAGTATTCCAAATGTCCAATTAATACTGTTCTGGTTATAGGTGGATGCATAGATATCTTTGTGGTTCCACAAGAATACATCACCAGAAAATAAACCTTCATATGAATGCATCTGTGACTAATTTGAGTAAGCTTAAAAAAAAAAAAAAAAAAAAAAAAACCACAACCCTCAGAGTTTACTCGTATTCCTGAGTGAAAACAGGCTGCTAAAAATCGCACACGAATTAAAGAGCATTATAGTGTGGAAACTGAAATCTCATCAGATATTCCACTGGAAAACAGAGGGAGCAGCTTCTCCANTAAAAAAAAAAAAAAAAAGACAGAGAGAAATAATGGCTCAACGTTATCAATACATAATTCTTGACTTTAACATACTTTTTTCTTTCCATAAGTTTAAAAGTTTAGGTCATGTTTAATATTAGAAATTCGGCTTTAACTGAAAATTATACAAAATAGAAATCAATCTTCCTACTTCCCCAAGTCATTATTCAGGTTTTAGGAATTAACAAGAAGCTAAAGATTTTGATGTTTTAATATAGTCTGGCCTTTAAACTTTTATAAGCTCTTTTAATGATTAAAGTTCTAAATTACTCTTTTTTAAGTTTTCTCTGGAACAAAGTTTATTTCCTTCTTCCCTTCTGAAGGGAAAATGAAAATACTTACATACAATATAGAGATGTTTTGTAATGTTTTTCTGAACAAAATAATTAACTGAATGTACTCATCTGTCTAAAATTACCCACCGGAGTTTAATGACTTAAATCTTTCCTGGAGAGCATTCCTTTTTAAGAGGACTCAGAGCAGTGAAACCAGAGCAATAGCATGTAGGTGTCTGCTGCTCTGAATGGAACTGAAGAGCTATCCATCCATCTTGGGGTACAATGACTGGATATTATGCTTTTAACAATTGGGAGCCAGGGAGCCAAGTGTGAACAGTTTGGCTACTAACTTTTACAGAAGATCAGAACAGAGAAATGAAGATTCTTTGGGCAAGCAAGGCACACAACTTTGCTAAGCCAGTCTAAATTAAGGTTTGGCGTTGTCATGCAAACAGCAGTACTTTGTACAGTATATTCCCATTAACTAATAAACACTGCTTTGTTTTGAAGAGTTTCATGAATCAGTGTAATTACTTCTGGTCACATTATTTCTTCACAAACTCTAGGAGTTTTAGCACAGTTTTTTCTATGGACTCTTTGGAGAATTCAGACAAGACAGCAGCTACTGAAGGTACAGTCTGAGAGAGAAAGAAACCAAACGGGGCTTGCTCTGACACTGAAGTTATGCTGGGGGCGTTTTCGAAGTGTTGGAAACGTCTTCAACCTGACTACACAGAAAAGAGAGTTTGTGTTCTGAGTGCAACATAGCTTTCAGCAGGAGAGATTTTTTACTGAACTGAGTATTGAGTCTTCAAGTTCTGCATTTCAGTAGCAAGTTTCAGTGTGTCATTTTGGATTGTTATAAGAATGTGATCTTGGTCATGATAACGACAGCAAGTCAGTCTTATTTTATTAACCTTAGGAGCGGTAATATCTTCTAGCATGGTATCAGACCATCTCCATTTAGGATTATGTATTTTTTGCCATGGACTCTAAGTCATTGGTAAGGCATTAAGCTTGTGTATTTGTGGCCACTTTAGAAACTCACTATTTTTTTTTATATACGAAAGTAAATCTAAAAAAGGAATTAATTTATTTGAACAGCAGCAGTGGCAAAACAACAAAATCATGTTTGAGAAAGCAAGAACATAACAAAACATCTGTGGTTGTTCATCACACTACATTGAGAACAGTCTCAAAAAGTTTGAACAGACAGCTTTTTAGAACAGATATTTGTATTTTTAGTCATAGATATTTACATGTATACTTACAATACATTAAAAAGACAAAAGAGCCTAAAGCAGCATTGCTAATACCTGCAAAACCACATACGTATACTTAGTCTTTATATTCTTCCTCTCAAAAAAGGTGATATGTCTTCTTTTCTTCACTCTTAATTTGTCTTTTTTATTCAGCACCAATTTTTATAAATATTTATATGCATTTATCCATATGAGGGCAATGAACCTCTTAAATATGAAAAAGTAAAAATCCAGAGAATGGACTGTCTTTAGATATTCCTAAACAGCACAGGTAATACGGGGCCTTTTATGGTTTGCCATGCCTACACAAATATTGAATAAGAACAACAAAATAACCAAGCAACAATAGCCATTTTATCCGGTGTGAAATAAAACAGTAATTCCTAATTCAGTTTATAATAGTGTCTACTATGACTCATGGTGGTATTGTGAGTTCAGAGACCCTCAGAGACAAAATAAAATATACCATAAAACTGCACAATGGAAGAGCCTTTCTTACTGTGATCAGGCTGCTGCATTTTTCCTGGCACTGATTAATAAAACCTGAGTTTCAAATGTAGTAAGAAATCAAGAAGCATTTTCATCCTCTAGTATCCTATTTCACTGCTAAAATTAATTCCATTAATTATGTGGTTACAATTAACCTGTTTTGCCAATACTGAAGTTAAGAAAGAGTTTAATGTTTCAAACCTTTTCTTCATCAGCCCTTATATCCTTACATCTAGGAACAAACATATTTTCTTTATTTTCTATGGATTTTATTTTTTCCTTTTAAGTCCTTTCTTGGACGTAAATCTATGTCTTAGGGTTTGGGTTTTTTTTTATTTTCATTCCTATAAGCCTGAGTTACTTCTTCAAATCTGGTTTTCCCTTCTTTGTGTGTGACTTTTCTCAATTTTTAATTTTAGAAAACTCAAGATTTCCTGATACAGCCATTTTATTAGAATTCTTGTCTTTCTCGTGATATGGGACCATTTGCCATTGGTGAATTAATATGGTTTCTTTCAGTACCTGTTAGCTCTGCTACAACCTTTTATCCCTTAGAATACTCTCCCAAGTCCCTAACAATAGGTTTCTTCAGGACATTGAGGTCTGCTTTTTCTGAAGTCCATTCTCTTCATTTCACTGTTGTCACTCCTTTCTTTCCTTAAAAACAGAAACACAATTGAAATTGGTTTATATTGTTATTCTCCCACTTTTGATCAAAATTCAATCTAAAATAGCTCATCTTTTGGTAATTTCCTACAGTTTATGATAATGCTGATCCCAATGTTTTCCAAGAACGTGTCAAGTTATCTGAGCCCTGTTTTTCTGACAAATATTCAGTAACTAAAGGTTTCAATTATCACCAGGTCCTACTTTGTGAATGATTCTTGTAGTTGTTTAGAAAAAAACCCTAAACACATTATTCACCTCTTTCCTGAATAGATGTTTCTATAACAAAGCATACCATGATATCTTCCTTCTTTTCCTTCATTATCTTCACAGAGCGCTGGCCTGTTAGGCTCCCATGTATTTCTCACAAAACAAACAGAAATAATCTTAAAATATAAAGAAAATTCTCCTTTCTTTTTTTTTTTCTTTTTTTACCCATCCTCTTATCCCTAAACAAGTGTTACTCTTAATAATGTGTTCAGTAAGTCCCATTTAGCATCTGACTATGGGGGTTTTTGTCTTCTGTATCTACATTTTTGAGACATTTTTCATTCTAGTTCAGACTGTTCTTGTTCTAAACAGTTCTTTCTTGATCATTCTCATCTTATTCTCCAGTGATGATTAACAAAACAGAACATGTTGGCAGAAACAAAGGGCAATGAATTAATTAGTCTTCTTGACATCAAAATAAAAAAAACCACTTCTTCTTTGAATGTTGTAAACTGGCTTTAGCTCCTGGGCACCAATCTTACCTATTCTATGAAAGCAACTATAATTCCTCATATAACAAGTAAAAACTTTATGATCTCACAATCTGAAAAATCTGCCCCATTACAAAACCCAGAAACCTCTAGTTGTCTCCGCAGGCATGAAAGATGCTGTTCCAATTTCTCCATGTCATTCACTCACAAACGAGTATTGTTGTGTCCATTAGCTTTGTAGGCATTCAATGGATAAATAAGGACTTTGAACTAATCAGTACACAAAGCTGTCTTGGCAGGGTTTTGAGGTTTAATTGAACTTTGTATTCATTTACAATTAGTTTTGTTTACTTTCTGATAGCATTAGCAAACTTATTAAAAAAGAGATACAAATAAATTTTATGCCAATTACATATGACAATAATTGGATTTTATTAATCAAAGAATTCATGCAATCTATTTAATTATTGGTACTCTCATTTCAGATACCTCATTATTCTTCACACTAATTAATCACAGCCACTAGTGAGTAGTTTTGAAATGGGAGTCTTTACTCACCCTGAATGGAAAGTTCCTTAAACAACCATTGATATTTACCTTAATTTACCTTAGGGAAACAAACAGGTTTTATATTATTTTTTTTTTTTCAAAAAAATATGTGAGTCAGTAAGGTAACAGCAGCTTTCTTGGTTCAAAATGAGAAATTTAAAAGATTTTCATATGGGACTTATATTGCAGTATTGTCTACAGTTATAGACGTAGGTTATAGGAGAATAGAGCTCATGATAGAGCTGACTTTGGGCAAGTGAGTTATATTTGCATTCTTAAATATGTTGTTATTCAGCAAAGATAAGTGCACATCAACATGGAGGATTAACAAATACTGTAAATAAACATAGGGTTATGCAGAGGTCTTTACTGAATAACCATAATAGCTTTTGGAGGTTATCTTCTTATGTCTCTACACATTCAGTCTGGAAATGCATTCCATTTTTTACGGTGTAAGGTAGAGAAAACATACTAAACGTGAGAGTCTAGCAAATAGGGTATTATAGGGACTATCCTCCCTCATGGAGATGTAAGAGAAAATACATTTGAAAAGGAAGATGTTATTTTTGATGCAATAAGATATATATAAGAACTTGAAGATATGCTAATTCCAAAGGTAAATATAGGAAACACACTCGGTTTTTAACTGAGGAGACCAAAGGAAGGGGCATAAAACCAGATTGGCTACTTTTGATGGACAAGAATGGGACAATATTGTGGATGTCAGAGAACAAGTAATGAAGAGAATTATGTCAGAAAACAAAAAAGGGAAATAGCAAAGACAAGAATAATAATTTTAGTTGTACAGACTGCAAAACAAAAAGCAACCCTCAAAGAGGCTAAGAAAAAAAAAAACTCCTGTAAGAGCATATTTAAGAAAAGGAAAAAATGCCAGAGAACAGAGAGGAGAGGAAAAAAAAAAAAGTGTGAGAAACAACAGCATGAACATCAAGGTCAGAGAAGGAGCGGGAGATGCTCCAGGCACAGCAGAGATTCTCCTGCAGCCTGTGGATGAGACGACAGTGGAGATTGTATTTCCCTGCAGCCCGCAGATGAGTCCACACTGGAGCAGATATTCACACTACAGCCCACCAAGGACCCCATGCTGGAGCAGCTGGGTATTTCCTGAAGGAACTGTGGCTGCTGGAGAACCCATGCTGGAGCAAGGGGAAAGTATGGGGAGGAAGGAGCTGCAGAAAGGAGCTGCTTGGGGAAGGCAAAGGAATCAGAAGTAAAGGAGTGAAGTAGAGCCTGGGAAAAAAGGATGAGGAGGGGAGAAGGTGGTGTTTTAATTTTGTTTTTGTTGTTACTGTGATGGTGTGCTGCCCCTCCTCAGGCACCAACCTGATCTTTATCTTCCGTAACCCTGCTCAAGAGATAACCACTCATGGTGGTCACAATGGGTGCATTAGTTGTGAGGGCTGCACCTGGCTCAATGTGGTTTCAGGAAGAAAGATAACAACACTGGGACTAGGATTGGATCCAGCTGCACTTAGACTTCTCTCTGAGGAGTTTACAAAGCAAGGTGGTCCTTTCTAAACCTTGTGACTCAACGGGAGGACAGACAGCTCTGTCTGACCCTGTCTTCTGTGCAGTAAATAACCAATTGTGCCTTGCCATCTTGAATCTTGTTTTACTACTGTTGCATCAAACTTTGTTAAATCCCTGTTTTATATCAATGAATGTATTGCTGCTTCTCTCTATGAGTGAAGTGCATCACTCCATCTGTGACAATTACTCAAATCCATTTTAACTGGCAGTAGATGAAATTAATTTTCCCCAAGCTGAGTCTGTTTTGCCCATGACAGGAACTGGTAAATGATCTCCCAGTCTTTATCTCAACCCACACACTTTTTCATCCTATTTTCTCCCTGTGTCCTCTTGAGTATGAGGAGTGAGGGAGGGGCTGGGTGGGCATCTGGCAGCTGGCCAAGGTCAACCCAGCACACAGTTACCAACAAAAAGAGCGGAGTATATTGATACTGTCATTTCTTGACTGGATACATTCTACTTTTTTCTGTGGATAATTGAGTTTTTAAAAAAGTAATTATCATGTTCGTTTAATTTGTAGTGGTATAAATACTACATTTTTTCATTTTAAAATACCCATTTTAAGGCTCTGAGGGTTTCAACTTTCACTAAAAAGTGAAAATAGTTATTAAAACTTATTCATTAAATTACTTTTGCTTAATAAGATGCTATTTAAGGACTTAAAAATAAATTCTCTTTTATTAAGGACAAAAATATACCTTGTAAACAACAGAAGTAACAAAAGTTCTTTCCCTTAGGACTGATTCCTTATGGTAGTAGTTATGATGTCCAGTCAGCTGCCAATGCCAGTAGCAGGTTATATGATGATTAGAGCATTCTTAATACCTTTCTTTCCCTCTGGATTCTTTAATGTCTAATAAGAGCTGAATTCATCCCCCTGCCTTCCCAGTAGAAGACCCACTAATACAAGGATCGTTTCTATCAAGCAGTCACTTTTTACAAAATGCTTAGGGATTTTGGAGAGCTGTGTATATCTGACAAACATCTTTCAAATAGATCAGCACACACAAACTATGGTGTCTTTGCTCACAAAAGAACACATTTGCTGATGAAAAATAACAAATAAAACAACGGCCTGCAAATACAGTTTATGAAAGCAGAACACAATCAACAACCATAAGACTTTGTCAACAATCTAAAATTAACACCCTTCTCCTGTATAACCACCACATATTTGATGACCACTCTTAATAAAAAACAATATTCTAAGGGAAAGGACTTTAAAGTGCTTAAGAAGCTTCTATTATTTTTATCTTATTCTCACTTCCCTGCCAAATAAATGAAGGAAAAAGAGTATCCAAATAGAAAAAAATGTATTAGGCTATATTAGAGCTACACTTCAAAAGATAAGGAAAAAAAGTATATGAAAATGGTTTTCCTTGTCACTTTCCAGTTAAAAACAGCGCTATTTTGAAAGTGTCTAAGCCAGAACTAAAGTGGCAGATCTGCATCCGTTGTCATTTCCTATGACTGTTTTTTAAAAATTATTTGTAAATGTAAGTGTGTTAATGAGAAAATGGAATTAGTAGTTTTCAATATAAAAATATTGCTTTCTCTTCAAAATACCTTTAAAAAGTTGACCTACATTACCATTAAATACTTTCAGAGCCTGAGGATACATAGGCATAGCTGATCTCAATGGTAGTTCTGCCCTAGTAAACAAAACCAGAAGGAGAAGATACATGTGGAATTGTAACACATTGTTCTAAGTCAATCTGTTCCCTTAAAACAAGATTAAAAAACAATTTGCTTGATATATATTTTTGTTTCTGGTCTCCTATTTGCACATTGGCATGCAAAAATTAAATTTGGGGTTTATCATTGCCTCTAAATAAGCAGTTAATTTGAATACCAATTGATGATTTGCAGTCCTCAGAAACACAACAAGCAACAAGTGTTTGCACAATGGATTCTCAATGCAATATTGGTGCACGTAACTGATAAGAGTTGACAAGCGCAAAGTATTTTAAAGTCTGATTTCAGCATACCAAACTGTTTTCTTAAATAAAGGTCTGATGATTATTAAAGCCACACTAAGTTCTGACTACTGGTAGTGATCACACAAAAATGTCTAGTTCTGTAATGTTTTGAAAATGTAGTGTCTTGAAAGAAATAACTAAACTAATTCCAGAAGACTCATATAATAACTTCTTTAGGATTATTATTTTTATTGCTAATTCATACTATCAACTAGTTTTATATATAGAAAAAGACTGTAATCAATCATTAATTCCTCTAGTGCTCACAGCAACAATAAGCATCTATAAGAAATTATTGTGTAAAAAATTGTTTCACTGCATTTCTCTTTAGCTAAGTATTTACGGTGATATATGTAACACATTTCCATATATTGAAGTATCAGAGGGGTTTCAAATACTTGAAAGGATTTTTCTTCCTTAATTTCTCAAACATGCTAATGTAAATTTTGCAGTTTATATTTCACTTAAAACTGCAAGCTGGTTTTTTTATGTCAATTTAATACTATTATAGCAGAACTAAAGTCCTTTTCCCACACCAGACACTGTGGGTTTAAACTTGCCACTGCACTGCACTTTTACAGCTGGAAAATACATGACAAACACAATCACATCCTGATAGTTCCCCATGGCATTTCAGAATTAAAAGATAATCTCTCACTAGAGGAAAAAAACAAACCCAAAGCTTACAATGACAAAGAGTAAAAAGATACTTTAGCCTAATTCTTTCAGAAATCAAAAATAATGCTTTGTACTCCAAAAGGTGGAACTTGCCTCTGGGAAAGTCACTGAAGCACTTTTTAGATAAAAAACAACCTTAGGAAAAAAAAAATTAATCAAATTTTGGAATAGTCAGGGACTGTGATAATGAACTTTGGCACCCAATTAGGTGGCGAATATCCAAGCTCTTCAAAGCTCCGTTTATGTATAAACTAGATCAAAGTTGTCTGTCAACAGTCTTTGAAGAAAAGCATATTCAATTCCTATTTTCTTCCTGCTTTGCCATCTGATTTTCCTCTCCTACTTTCAGGGTTCTAACAACTTCTAATGGCACATTTCAGACAACAAATCACTGGGTGCAACCTAGAGAGATGGCTGGAGGAGACGTTTAACTTTTACATGGAAGTTGAACCATTGTCATGTACAGAGCTTAGTGTGGAGTTGTTATTCCTAATATAATTTTAAAATGTAAAAGAGCACAAAATTCTGTGGAGCATACTTATACTTGCTACGGTTAGGCACCTAACTTGAATCAAGTCACTAGTTGCATTGTCTTTGCAGACAGCTGCCTTCTACTAGAGGATAATTCTGAGCAGAAGTTGACTTCAGGATTTTCAATTGCTCTGGACGACCTTCAGTAGCCTTCCAGTATTTTACACAAGTATAACTCAGCTGTCTAGTCAATGATAACAGTGAAAATTATTTCTGCAATAAATTCCTGCATTCAAATTGCTGCCTATTTTAGCAGAAATCTAAGCAGATAGCTTAGATAAGACAACTAAGTTTTAGGAAGCTGACTTTCAGACAACTGTAATGTTTTCTGTTGTATTGCATACTAACAATCCAGTCATTTAAAAATAAACACAATCTTAATTAAGTTACTAATAAACACAGTAAATTATGCCATATAATAATCTGTAGAGTCATGAATAAAATATTTGTAGTACCTGAGAGAATATGTTCTATGTTGGCCTATCTCATTTATGATGCAATGTGAATAAGAACTTCTGTTAAACTGCAACTTATCTTAACTGGGAAGTTGAATCTTAAGATTAAAACCTTAGTTATATCTTTCATTGACATAACTTAGCACTTCACAAAACAGCCAGCTGCTTTCTTGAAATAAGTGATGTTTACCTTACATTTCACATAAAATCAAGATTTGATAACTGATTGTGCAAAACTGAAGACAAAAATTGGTCTCCAAAAATATATTGGTAGGACCTAAGCAGACAAATGTCCAGTCCAACTCTCTAAATATAGACAGAATTAAAAATTTAAAAAGTTCATCAACCATCAGTGTGCATATTTTTTGGTGTCAGAAAATTTCATCATTTTTTGCACAGTATCTAGCACCATCAAAGTCTTAACAGTATTCCCAAACTTCAATATAAACCGTTTTAATGACATTATGACTAAGAATCAAAAAAGTATGGCAAATTCTGTTTATCACTTGATTTACTTAAATTTTGCCTTCAGGTACTTATCTCTCATTTAAGTAAAATGAAAACTTGGCAGTTATTCCACCAGTGGACTTTGGAGAATCATACTTACGGACATGGAATAAAAAAAAAATCACAAGATAAAATACTGCGGGTGCACAGATACCTTAAAACCAGAACAAACAAAAAATGTTTCTCCTATTTCTCTGTTTTTGTTTTTATAATAATGGGCTTGTTGGCTTTTTGGCCTCTTAAAGTTCAAGAGGAAGGCTTTACCAAATGCATTTGTTCATCTGTGTTATTGCCTTAAAACCAAAAATATCCTTTCTTAGGCTAACACTTGGTAGTAAGTAGTTTCCTGGACACACTCAATCTGGAAGTGGAACTTTCAGGCAAATGTACTGTAACGTTGGCAAACATGAAATTGTCTTGTAGGACTTTCGGTGTAAATATAACTCCCTCATCAAAGGCATTACAAGGAATCTTCATTCATGTACCGTTTCAAAAGTATATTTCTTCACTACAAATCAGGGATGATATTATCAAATATTAGTGTGTCTCATGCTATTTGATGCTTTTCTCAGAACTGGAGCAGATCATAACATAACACTACATATGAAAATGGAAGTTTCTGTCCGTAACGCTGAAGGAAGTTTCTAAAGATGCTTTTTAAAGAAACAAATTAAAAGAACCATAAATACATTAACTGAAAGTTTAATGAAATAAAAGCCCATTACAGTCGCTCCATGATTTTTGGATGGAGTCAATAGAACTACACAGATGAAGTTTTTTAGCATTTATTCCATTAAGCAATTGAGAACTTGCCTTGAATACAGCCAGGCAAGCAGAATCAGTCTTCTCCAGGCAAACTTCACATTGCCTTGAATTTTGTCAGAGATTTTTTTCAGAATAAGGGTTTCAGGATTTGATTTTGTAAGTTTCCAATTATCCCCTAGTACTTTATAAAATGTTTCAGTTAAAGAACAGTAACGTTTTTATTGTGAGTACTCAATTCATGTAACTTAATTACACAGCTAAGTTCACATCAGCAAATACAAAGGCGAGGAAATCTCCAATGAATTGTAACAAGAGGATTTCTGTAGAAAATATTTTGCATTATATTTTCAATTAAAGTAAAACATTAAAATTGTTCTCATATTTCTTTAAAGTGAATATATCTCTTCAGTTCAAACCAGAGCTGAGGAAACAATCTGGTTGTGAATACTTTATCCAAAAGTTTAGTTTTGTTTGTTTGGGTTTTTTTTCACTGTTCATTGAATACTACAGTCCAAATACAGCTTTCTCATATTTTTGGTTTAATTTCCTATTAATATGCTTTAAAATGTATTTATATTGTTCTCCAAGTTTTCCTTAATTCGCTAGTATTTCTTGGAACACAAGATTTCACATTTTAAACATTTTTTACCATTTTTGACAAAATTAGTACAAGCAGGAACAATGGAAATTGCTTTAGCAGAGTGGGTAATTATGGGCCTGTTTTAATTTTATTTTTATAATGCATGCCTGATTGCAGCTAAAACTCTAGATTTGGAGAAAAGAGAAAATAAGTAAAATGAATGCTATGCTAATTGATATGGTTTAAGCCTGAAGAAATTATTTTACTCTTTATATTGGATAAATATCTTCAAAGCAATTATATTTATATTTTTACTATCAAGCATTTTATATTCTCTGAATTATTTGAAACTTTACCTTGGACCTCTTTTTCAGTGTTTTTTTTCAGGTATAGGAAAACAAAAGGGTCAAAGAAGGAGAGAAGGAGTAAATATACGAACCCAACCATAGCAAGAAATTGTTATTGTAGTTAGGCTTCCTGAGAATAGTTGTGGAGCAATATGAATTTATAGAAATAAATGACAAAGTTTTTTTCATAGAAGGGAGTATAGTTTATTTTGAAATGGATTCAGATATAGATTATTCCTTTCTGCTTGAAAGCCTGCTTGTTTGTTTTGAACAATCAGGAAGAATGGCATGTGAAATGGCAGGATGACATCTAACAGAACCCTTGAAAGCAGTTCTGTAGCCATTATCTAACTCAGCTGGCCCATTGAGAACTGAGAAGATGGAGGACATGAGTTTAATGTTTCATAGTAGAACTATGTAGCTATAAATTGAAGTTGTATTTTTGGGACATGGGTTTGCTTGCCAAATTTCAACTCAGTAAACATGAAGTCATTCACTGTGTTTGTTAATAATGGGGTTTGGATTCCTGGAAGCAGTATCTACAACATCATCTTAAAATTAGGGGCACAGACACGTTGACAATAAGATAAGTGTTCATTAAGATAGTTGGATGTGTTTCATAAATATGTCACACAGATGTACACATAGAGCTTGTTGTTAATGGATGCAAATTTACGTAAGTTACCCTAAAAATAGTCTAAATTTGTCCTCTAGAAATGAAATATTAACAGGGATAAATTACATCAAGCACTTAAATTAGTTCAGAAATTTAACACTTAATTGTCTACTTTAGGACTCTTTTTTTTAAATGGCTAGTATGACCTACTTCCCTTTGGCCAAAGGATAAGAAAAAATGTACATTTTTGTATCTTTTTTCTACTATATCAGTTGTCTAATGTCTTATGATGCAAGCCTCATCTTCTTAACACACTTCCATTTTATCCAAAACTACCTTCATGCTAGCTGTAAAGCTAGGATAAAATGCCCATAGAAGTCTTTGTTTACTTACATTCTTTTTCCTAGACATTGCTATTGTTGGATACTAGGACATGATAATATCAAGTAGCAGCCAAATGGGGAGGGATGAGAAAGATGAAACAGGGAAAGAACCAAAGTTTATCATGCCATTCACTCCATGTTTTGATATTGTGGGTCAAGATAAAGGCAGTTTAATAAAGCAAAAGTAAAGGCAGTGTGTGGAAGCAAAGGGAAATAAGAGATTTATTCTCTACTTCCCATCAGCAGGCGATGTCCAGCCACTTCCTGCGAAGTAGGGCTTCAATACATGTAGCGGTTGCCCTGGAAGACAAATGTTGTAAATAACAAATGCCTCCCCTTCCTCTTCTTTTCTCTTAGATTTTATTGCTGAGCAGACTTCATGCAGCATGGAATATCCTTTTGGTCAGTTTGGGTCACCTGTCCTGGCTACTTCCCCTCCCAAGATCTTGCCCACCCTCAGCCTACTGGTGAGCGGGGGAATGTTGGAGATTGTGTGAATTGCTACTGTGCAAGCACTGCTCAACAGCAGCCAAAACACTGGTGTGTTATCAACGCTTTTTTAGCTGCCTATACCCAGCACAGCATTATGAGGGCTGCTATGGGGGAAATTAACTCCACTTCAGCCAGACCCAATGCAGAAGCAGTGAATGAATTCCTTATTTTGCTTTGCTTGTGTGTGCAGCTTTTGCTTTACCTATTAAAGTGTCTTTATCTCAACCCACAAGTTTTCTTACTTTTACCCTTCTGATTCTCTCCCTTATGCCACTGAGGGGGGAGTGAGCAAATGGCTGTGTGGTGCTTAGCTGCAGGCCAGGGTTAAACCACAACAGTACCCTGCTGCATAAACTGCCTGGCTCTTACGCAGGCTAAGAGTACTTGACCCTCCCTGATCAGGGGTTAGCTGGAACAAAGGCTACAGGCAGCGGTGATCAAGGACAGCTGACAGAGTTTGTTAGGAGCTGCTAGAGCTACCCTTACTTTATCCTTAGCCTTACCTCCTGCTACCAGCAGAAACCCTGAGAGGGTTCCCAGGAGTTCCTGGATCCCAGGCAAAGTACCAGAAAGCTTGACAAGATCTCAAGAAAATCTCAAAGCAGCAGAGCCCAGAAACTGCTGTGCAACCTGCCGCGCAAACTGCTGCATCTGTTGACTGCCCCTGGGACCTGTGCTGTTACCTACCATAAAAGCATAAATTCAGTTCCAAAAGTATTTTCTTGCTTTAGCCAAAACATGTAAGCATTATGGTAGGCAGCAGAGCAACATTGCTTGGTTAAGGAAACGTATCTTATTAGGTTTTGTTTTCTTGTGTATTTCTAAATACATATTAAAGATTGCTCCTAAATTTATATAGGTGAATTGTCCCTTTCAACACAACATGCTTAAGCACAGTTCTGAATCAAGGTTTAAAAATCATAATTTGTATTACACGTTCATATAAAGTGAAGAGGAATAGTAAGAAACTACAATTTAAATTTAGTAGAGTCTTAAAGAAGGTTTTAGCAAAAAGGCACTCATCACCCAATAAATTAACAATTAATTTAGAGATTAGGTCACAGGATTTACCCCAGTTGCAACATTTTTTTTAAATATATTTCTTTCTTTCTATATCACTTTCTTAATTTGGACAGACTCAAAATGGAATTCTGATTCAGCTGAAATAATTAGTTTCAGGGGTTTTAATATAGGGACTTTTGCCCATTAACCTATACATAAGCAGCCCTAAAGGTCTGAATACATATTTGGGGTGAATCTACTGCTTCTTTCTGTAATGACCATGTCAAGGAGTATCTACTAGATGTTGTCTTATGTGCACTCTTAACAAGTGGCAGTAAGATGAGGAAGTGCTGTACAAAAAGCAATTCAAAAGCATAGAGAATATAATTCATTGGGGTAATATAGAAATAGTACTATATAGAGTAGTAGAATATTATTCTTTAAGAACAGAAAGACATAGATGTGTTAATTTTAAATGAAGCCATTCAAAGTCATTTGTATTATGTAATAATATTTCCTTCCTTATGCATATAATCATATTGAAAGAAAGGATATCTCTTTGATGTTGACCAATGAAGAAAATGTCTGTATTCACAAACAAGTCTTCTATGCAAATAGGAAAGAACAGAGTCATTCTTATCCCAAACTTGTCTAATTCACTAACTCACCCCACCATCTGTATAATGAATCACATTACTATTTCTAATGAAGAAAAGAAGAGCGGAAAAATGTCGCAAATAGGAATGAACATAACAACAAGAAACAACCCAATATTATATTTTAAAATTATTGCATTATCAAGAAAATTGCATTGTTGAAAAATGCTGCCATGCCAGATGGAAGTCAGGAGTCCATGTTTTCAGTCACAATGACCAATTTTCTCCTGAATATAGACTTGCATGCACTGGGAGTGGTCTGTGGAAATACTTGCCTTGTTTTATTTTTTTTCCCAAAACAATGAGTTCTCTGACTTGCTGGATATTATATATTATATATAATATTGGATATTATATATTATATCTTTTGCTTGGCTTTCTTTAAAGACATTGAAAATTTTCTTCCTTTTGAAAATTATCCCCTAGCTGAGTGCAATAGTAGCCGATTCAAAAAAAAAAAAAAAAAAGAGGAATATAAAATCTGGTCCTGGCAGGTAAATGAAAAAAGGAAGGTGATTTTCCACCCTTCTATTCATTATTTCCAAGTCTACCTATATGATCGGCTATCAGTTTGCAATGTCCCACAGTTTGGGAAAAATTATTTTCAGTACACCTTTAAACACTTATCAATGCAAAATTGAAGGTTCAGAGATAGCAATGCAAAGATTACCAGTAATTTTAAGAGCAGCAGGCACCATAAATAAGCAGCAAATCATTATTTTCAAAAGGTCATTCAACACAATTGAATTCTGCTATCTTACATCAAAACACATACAGGATGTTATTGCTAAGAATGCTAGATGACATTCAAAGCAAAGGCTTGCTATAAAGGGAGTATTATGATGGCTATTTTCAGTAACTTGCCATTTAGTTCTGTCAGTGATGAGCTGCACAATATTATAGGACATACTCTGCTTTTTGGTTTGAGCTGGAAACTTGATTCTGAAAAGGTACCTGAAAATAAAATGAAATAAAGTGTTATGAAATTTATTGCAAAACTATATTTAATTTCAACAAAGTTTAAGAAATTGGTGTTCCTTAACTGGAATTAGACATGGCTTACTATCCTTTACTATCTGATTTAGAGTAGCCCCTACAATTTCAGTTTAACATTTGTGTTTCAGTACGTAAAGCTGTGGAGAACAGTTTTGTACTTCTCCCAAAGCCAAGTCAGCCAGATCCAAGACAGAATAATATAGAGAAAATAAGAGAAAATGAGGGTATTAGGAGTATTACCTGTTTACGTAGGCTATCAGCTTCCACTCTTAATCATTTTGAGTTGGTTGTTATTATTTCATTATATATATAAATACATATATAAATACAAGGATCTACAAGGATACAAGGTGAATTTCAGATGTCTTGAATGTCTCATCTTCTGTTATTTGAATTTAGCATAAGCAGTTATGGAGGGTGGAGGGTGGATTTTAGAGAAAAAAAAATAGTGATTTGGTTATGGAAGTAATGTAATGTATAACAAAATACGACAGAACAATGCAAAAATACCCAAACAAGTGGGTGAGTGGGTGAAAGATGACATCTCCAGCAGAACAAAGAAGAATGAAACAGGAAAAGAAAAAGAAGCATAGGATCTACCAATCTCTATAAAGAAAGCTGACAGAAGTTTCCCAGGTCTGTGGCTTGCAAGGAGACAATCTTGTCTAGAAAGCTTTAAATATTTGTTGAAGAATAATTATGATCAGAGATCTGCAG
Source organism: Himantopus leucocephalus (assembly GCA_003993805.1). Taxonomy (NCBI): domain Eukaryota; kingdom Metazoa; phylum Chordata; class Aves; order Charadriiformes; family Recurvirostridae; genus Himantopus; species Himantopus leucocephalus. The sequence goes on along the minus strand of RSEF01000002.1, from coordinate 104,406,690 downwards.
CAACATTTTAAGTGTACCAGCTTTGGCAAGAAAGGAGGAGTGGGTATAATTCGTGTTTACTGGTGTGGAAGGAAAGAAAATAGCATCAGTATAAATTCACACCACTCGTACCCAGTTCTGGCAAGATTCTGTGTCAAAGGAAAGCATGAGCAGGAAGAAGATGCTGAAAGTTTTTACTTCTGGCTGCTGCTATATTTAATTCTGCTTCACACATACAACATTTTTTCTCTGATAGCTAATGTATGGGGTGCAATGTACCTAATATATCCCATTTGAAGAACTCTGCTATTACATAGGTAGTGATAAGCATGGAAAAAAAAGGGTACGAAAAGACTGTTTTGTGTCAGCTTAAATGCAATATGAATGGTCTTGTTTACGTAAGATGTCAATGGAATGTACATTTACTAAATGTAACCACGTGTAAGCATATGAGTGTGTTAATTCATCGGGAATTAAAAACTAATTGAATAACTACTAAAACTGAGCTGCTGCCTGCTGTTCTCCTTAAAGTTGCAGCACAAAGTTAGTCATCTGAATTAATTAATCAAAAGGGATCAGCAACTAGAAAATGTCTATCAAGCACTTCATCAAAACAAGTTTTCTGTTTTCTTTAGCAAGGATGTTTAATCCACTGATCTTTAACTGTGTTTGCTAAATTTATAACTAATCTCCAGCTTTGTTCCCGTTCCTCACTCTCCCTGAAGACAAAGAACCCATCAGAACACCTAAGTATAGAAACAGAAAAATCATCTCACACCAAAGTCAACAATCCCCTGGATTTACTAGTTTTCAAATTATCAGGAAGTAGAGAATAAGTGTCACTGAATGAAAGAAAAGAGCATGGCTTTAGCACTGTATCAGGAAGTAACAACAATCCGTGTTTTGAAACAAGGTTTCAACAGCCATGAATTATAATGGATTTCCTGGGAACTGTTTATTCACATAGCCCTGTTCTGAATCACAAAAATTAAGACTACTGCTCCAAGAGGTTGCTAGAAATATTGAAAATCTATAAAGCAGTCGTTATAAAGCAATAGATAGTTTCCATTCCTCCACGAAAAATCTCTTCCTTTTTTGTCCTGGTTTGAGCGACACAGGACTAATTTATCTTTCAGTAATTTTACTTTTCAGTAAAGTCTGTTCTAATGCTTGAGACAACTGCACTTTTAGAAGACTCTAGTGTCTGAATTTGTGAAAATATTTACTTCATAGCCAGCTATGGTGTGTGGTTTTCAAGGTCTCAGTGTTTTCGAGCTAGCCAGGTGCAGGGATGAGGAGGAGCGAGACCTGGGCACTTGACCCAAGCTGGCCAACAGGATTATTTCATGCCATGAACGTCACATTCAATATAAATTAGAAAGTTTACTGAGGAGTTCTTTCTCTTCCTTGAAGGCTGTGATCCTGAGAACTGCTTGCCTCAGTGCCAGAGCCCTGAGCCCTTCCTTCCTCCCAAAGCCATAGCGCTCGCAGTGTCTGACATTTGCTGTGCACAGCTGGGAGTGCACAGCTTCCTACTGATATAATTGGCTGAGTATAATCCTCATATATTTTATATTGGTATTGCAACCAATATTGGTTCTTTAGTGTTATTAATGTTAATTATCTAGTCTCATTCTATTAAATCTGTTTATATTTCAACCCTTGGGTTTCCTTGGTTTTTCTGATTCCCCTTTCTGGGTGGGGAGGGGTCATCAGGTGAGAGAATAATTGTCTAAATGGCAATAAATTGTTGTGGGTTCCTCAAACCATAACAGTTTTGGAAAACATGGATGTTTCCAAAGCTACATGGAAAAGTCTCTTTAAGACTATGAACTATTAGAAATCCATTCTGGTCAGTATTTTTAATAATAATTTTTTTAATAATTCTTGTGAGTGCAGCTAATAAAAGGATTACTCATATGTGCATAGCAACAGAGAATTCTGCCATAAACTGCAAGTAACATTGTGCACAATTTAATAGATTAGAAAATTAATTGTTAGTACACTAAAATATTAATAACAAGCCATCTATACTGAATTCTCGTTATGGACATCCATGTTGGAATACTTATGCTAGGATAGTCTTGTTCTCTGTACTATGTCAGTAGGACAGGCCCAGGCTGGTGAGGCCCTGCCCTGCTGCATGGGAAGCCCCCATCACTCCCAGCCCTCAGGGAGTCTCCAGCCTCACTGCACCCTGACCCCATCTTAGACACTGCACAGTGCAACCCAACAGTGAAGAACAATGCTCCTATCTGCTGTTTGTTAGCCAAATGAGCATGGATAGAAAAGATTAAATATGCTATGGATAATTGGCTGACAAAATATTGGGAATTGGTGGAATAAAACTAAATTGAAATATTGTTAGTGAACCAGATAGTGAGCCCCAGTATATAATAGGCCCAGTTTAAAAAAGTTATTCCTTTCCAAGGTACCACATTGACTTTTCTCTAGTGAGATGAATTCAACCTAGATCTCTATGGAATTTGTTTTCACTGATAAAGTTTCTCTTTCTTTGTATTCCTCTATTTTTCACTAGCTTTTTTTGAGTTGTCCAAAAAAAAAACCCAACTGTTGAATCCTCTTGATTTGTATTTCTGTATCAGATTGATTTAATCAAGAGTAGCAACAATAAAGAAACATGTTATCAATAGATCTGATATTAAATCTGTTCTAGCATGATCAGATGTGTGGACCCAGATGTGCATATACCCTCAATGACACTCCTTAGGTGCCCTATGACTCCGAGTATTGAGCAATGCAAGGAAAACTGTTGTTTTCCTGGTATGCTTGCTTACTGATGGCTAATACCAAATGTAGTTAACCCAGATGTTAACACAGTAAATGGAACACCTTTTGCCTGCAATTAAATCAACAATAAAGTTTCAAGCCAGGAGAAGATCAGAACACATAATAAAAAAACAGAGGTTTCTTTTTGTCACTAATCACAGACACTAGAACAGATCAAAGCTGAAAGGAAAAAAAAAACAGTTGCCCTAAGGATGGTTTTACTAATTCATTTTTTTCTTGTTCTTTACAGGTTGGTTCAGTGAATTGATTTTCCTGAATATTTCACCAAGTTGTGACTACTTTACAAATTCCCATAAATACCTGCTTATCATTTGGTTTACAGAACAATATCATGTTATAATTCCCTCCAAATGTGAAATGAAGACACATGCTCACGGCACTTGGTTGTATGTGTAACAAAGTCTTGAAATTTAGAGATGATTACATTTCAGTAAGTGATTCAATCTATCCCCTTGTCAGTGCATGCTAGTCCTCTAAAGCATATTTGGTAGTTTTTTATCTTGTCTTCTTATACAAGAAGCAAGCTAACAGATCTCTAAATGAATTTATAGAAACTTGTTACAGTTTAATAGAACTCATGGTAAGATCGTACTACAAATTCATAATGATAAAGAACTGATGTAAGTTTCCATGTTTATTTTGTGGCTGAGTTACATATCAAGGAAACATTAAATTATCCATATATTAATGGGTTTTTTTGGTTTGTAGAAGAAAAATCCATGTGTGTATTAGATTATATCATGGATGACATTATTGGATAACTGTGTTTTAAATTCAAATTACCACACAAAGAATGCTGGTGACTTAAATATGGCCATAATTTAATCTACATAACTCCAATCCTCCATTACTAATACTAATTTGGCACTGTACATGAAGGTTGATATAAAGGGGCGAACAAGGTGTGCTGGACTGTTCATTTTTAGGAGTTAATACATTGGTCACATCATAATGACTTTATTTCTGAATGTATTGTAAAATATGACATGGATTGGCATTTTTATTAGGCCTTGTTTCTTTATTTTCATTTTCATTTTTTTCCTTTAGCAAAAGTTCTACATTTTTAAATTTACGATATAGGTCAACCTCTTTCATTCTTTCAGAAGTGATGCAATTTAAAGGCTCCTGAACAAATATGAATGCAGCTTAGTGCATTGCAGCAGCTGTGCTTTCAGGATCCATCTTCTGAATGTTAAATGCAATAGGACACACATCTGAATAGGGAGCAGGTGAAAAAATTCTCAAGTTTGCCTTCTCAGAGTATGGAACACCCTTTGTATCACAGCAAAGAATTAAGATTAGGCCTCAGAGTATAGGGAGAAAAATATTAATAAATTAACTTTGTATTTAATCTTTTTGAATTAAAAAGTTTGGTTTGGACTGACTGCTGGAAAGATTAAACATTTTTTTCTGAGATTGAAGTACTTGAGTTGATGGGCACCACTAACTTAATTTTTCTGGATCATTTAGCCTATTCCTTCTCATGACTTATTGCTAGCCTCTTGAAATCATTCTGAAGAATATACTGCACAATGCAGAGTGCACGGTATCTCACCAGTTTATGACTTTTTATTGCTGCTATATTTTTCTATGACCTTGAATGGCATTAAATATTATAAATAATGTAGTTATTTCATAGAATACTCTGAAACACATTTAAGTTTCTGATGTGTAGTATAGGAAACTCCCAGCTCAGTTTCTTTGATGGCATTGCAATTGAAGTCCAGTTTGAACTTTGCCTGAACCCACCCTTAAGTTAATTGTTATTCATGTGTCTTAATAAGCTTTTGGCTATGCTTTAATGAAGCTTGGGAAAGCTTGTCAGCATAGAGTCAAAACCTGTAAAAGTTTGGTAAGAATAACTGTGTCTTGCCCTGAAACAGAATGAACAATCACCCACTAAAGAGTGGGAAAAACGTGTAATCAGTGGGTTTTCTCTTCAAGCTACTACTATTTATGAGATATTTATCACAGTTGTGAATAGAACCTAATCCTTTATTTGCACAAACAGAGGCTTACACTCAGAAGTTATTGGTTTGTAGGAGACATTGATCTCCACAGAATACATCCATTTAAATTAAAGGTGCTGTTACTTAAAGTATGTAAACAGATTACCACCTAGAAGTTTTAACTTGGAGGAGGATGAAAGTAGCCTTAGTCAAGATGCACGGAAATTTCTACAGTGAAGTGTGAGATCTACATTAGCTTTTATTTTAGCACCTCCAATGATTTTATTATTGAATGTTTTCACAGCATGTCAGGTATGTGCATGTGTTTGCAAATACCATTGTATCTTGTTATTGCACCTCCAGGACTATGTGGAGAAAACCTTGATCTAAAATAGCAGCTGTATTAGATAATAGAGTTATCACACAAAACCACAAGATAACACAATAATATTTCAAAGCAAATATCCATTTCATTTGCCATTATTTTTAACTGATAACCAATTGGGATTACAGCTGTGCTTCAATAATGCAAGTATATATGTTATTATTAAGACTCACATAGTTAGACATGCAGGGTGGGCTTTTAAAATTATTAACCTTGTTCTAATTGAAGTTGTCATTGAGTTGAGTGATCATTGAATTCTAGGCTGCATATTTGAAAAAAAAGCCCTCCATAGTAAAATTTCTTGTACAATGCAAGTGATGATGTCAACTTATTCCCATCAAAACGGAGGCCTGAGCAGCAAATCACTATAGATTCATAACAACCCCTGATTTAAGAAAATCAGTGTTTCCAGTCTCTCTAAAAAAATAAACACCAAACATACTGGACTTTATCATCCCAAAAGAACAACAGAGCTGAGCAGGTATGTTTTGGAAAATTAAAAGATACCATCAAATAGACTACAGCTATTTTTTCATCCTTTTATTTATTCTTTTTAAAATCTGTCCTTCATTCACATTTTGATCCTTTGAAACACTTTTATGTGTCATCTCATTGCTTTTTGAACTCTTCTATCGTTATATTCAGATAAGTTTTATTTTCCACTGGCAGAGGCAAAATGTAGCAGCAGGCTAACTTTTTAATTTTATTTCTTCTCCATGTTCTCGTTCAAGTTTAGAAGTAGACACACTTGATCAAGTGCATGTGAAAAGTAGTAACATGCAGAACTATTAAACTACATTGCTTATGCATACATAGATCAAAAAATTAATTTCAAATTTTTAATAAGAGCTCACCTTCTTATGCATAACACTTTCAAGGAGGCTTCACCAAAACAGTAGTCAGTGTGAGGCCCGATAGCAGCATTTGGCAGTTGGTACTATGCAGGATATGATTACAGACAGATTGTGATTTTTGTTCTAAAAGAAGCAAAGAAACAAAACTCCTGGATATGTCAAGCTTAAGAAAATCAGTGATATCTATCATTCCACAGGAAGAAAAATTGAGCTTTACCTCAGTAACCCCTCTTTTAAGTAGTTCCAGTTCTCTTGCATGTCTACAATGTCTAAAAACAAGGAAATGCATATAATAAGGAATTTGAGAATGACTTACATTTACACAGAAAGATACTTTTAAACTGTATTGTTTAAGGTAATAAATGAAACACTTTAAGTGAGATTTTAATTTAAAATTTTCCTCTTAGTTATACTGGGATAACAAATCACAAATTAATCCTGCTCTATGTTTTCATAGACTAGCCACTGATTTAATGAATTACTTTGAATCTTACTTTGTCCAGTGAAAATATTTAGTCTTCAGCCTTCATTCAATATTTGAGCTGGAACAATACGTTCTTTCTTGAGATGTCACATTTGAGTAGTTTAATTTAAGAAATACAAATCATGAAACTAATAAATTTATATGGCAACTGATCCTTTTTAGCTTTCTATTGTTTCAATTTGATTTCCTTTAAAAAAAAAATAAATTGTCATTTATTATAAGCTGGGTACAGCACCAACATCCTGTTTCCAAAGGACCTTCAAAAGACTCCTTATGCTTTTTGATTGGTTCTCACAGGAAGTTAATTTGAAAAGTAAATAGAAGAGTAGTACTGAAAATATTAGAGAAGAAATTAGAATGTTCATTAACTGCAAAATATATTTAAACCTGACTCTGCTGCTGAGCTGCTGGGTCTGGTGACTCAGTCTTTAAGAGGCTTAGCTTCCTGTCACATTTTTCCTTTATTTTTCTTTGTCCATTCATTCAATGTAAAATAAGAGATACTATGTAGTGCAAAGTCAGCACAACAATACACCTTCACCATGATAATATTTTTTTAAAAAAACTATAAGCATTGATTTGACAAGAATAATAAAATAAAGGTAAGCAAATAAGAACTATCCTTGAAGAATATCCTTGGAGTAACAGGAGTGCCAATAATACCTGTCATGTAAGGCGCAAGAGTGGAAGATGTGGGAGACCTGCAGGGGAAGGTTTGGAACTTAGAGAAAGGTGAAAATGGGGGATAACAGGGAAGCCAAAAAACTTTGCTCCCCTCTTATATGTAGAGAAGCATCTGTGGCTGTTGCCAATTTTGTGCTTTGGAAATTATTATTAAGTGGAAGAGGCATTGGGATCTGACACCTACCATTATTTTTTTTCTATGTACAGCATATTTCAATCTCAGGGATTAAAATTAATTCATGAGCAGTTCTTCTGGAGAATAAAAGAGCAGACAAAAGCCTGCTCTGAAGTTTTTTTCTAATTTTTAGCATATGATCTGACATCAGTTGCTCCATGAAGCATCCCGACAATATACTGGGAACCTTGACTGGGAGTCTGTGACTTAAGGAAGTGTTTCAGTTTTCATTGCCATCTCAGGTTTTTGTATCTTTTCTGTTATTCTCAGCAAAAGAGGTAAAAAAGTCTGCTGTGACCATGTTTGGGGAAATGGTCTGGAACCACACAGCGATTTCACATGTATTAAAATGAGAAAAGTTAATTTAATTTAATTTTTAATCTGTTCCACCAAAAATTAACAAGCAATTAATATTTTTTTTTTAAATAAGGATTTTCTCTGTCATTACCCAAGCTGAAATCTATTTCCAATTTCCAAAAAAATTTCTTCATAATATTATTAGAATATCTAAAGAGGTAGGACATGTGTGATACACTCAGTTCATCTTTCATAGAGCTAAATGAAGTGAAAATTCAAAGTGAAAATAATAATTTTTCCAAGTATTTTGACCTTGAAAACATTTGGCTAGATTTTTAACTGTATTTTGCAAAATACATTATAAAGTGTTCAATACTATATTCTTAAGAAAATCAGCAAAAATAGGATATTACACCTTAAGCAAATAGGGATAATCTTTGAAGGCAGAAGACATTTTTGTATTTATTTTGACCACTGAGCATGCAACTAATATTGAAGGGATAAAACTCTAAAAGGGAAATATAGACTTTTTTTTTTTTTTTAATTAGGGATTTGTGGGTTGTTTGGGAGTCTATGCATTTTCTCCAGTGGCTTTCTTACAGGAAATAAATAAGTACAATAAAATAATTGAGAGTACATGAGGGAGAGACAGACAATAAGAGTCTAAGACTAATAACTTGCAAGGAAAACTGTTTCAATCACTAAGAATTTCATATGCAGAAGTAGGATTAAAAACTGCTGTTGGGAGACTTAATTTTTTCTTGCTGAGGCCAATTTAGTCCATTGTTTTCGCCAAAGATAACTGTTAGAGGATTGCTCAGGAAAATCTCCACTACTGCAACAATTGACTGTGCTGTTTCCAGTATAAATAGGAAGGGGAGGAGAAAGGGTGTCTGGAGTTATGTTTGGACCATAAATGGTGGCATTACCAGAGTAACTTAAAAAGAAAATTCAACACACACACCTGTAATTCTTTGATTTTATCGTTGTAAAAAAGGGGGGCAGAATTATTAAGTAAAAAAAACCCGAAACAGAAGTACAGAAGAAATAAAAGATAACTTGATGGACATTATTGGATACTGTAGTAAAATGTTTTAAAATTATCTGTTGCTGGCTATCTGTACAAACCCCACGAAACCTAACACATCTTTGATTTTTACTTAAGTACTTATAATATCTTATAATATCTTATAATATCTTATTCTTAAAATTTCCTTTCTCGGAGAAAAATATTTTTTGATCTTTAATTTCTCTGAGAAAGGATATTATGTATTTGTAGAAATTGTGTCTATGTCACAAAAGGAATTCCCAAGAGTTACTGTCTCTGTCATGCATGTGTCATGCTTATAATTCATGTTACAGAGAAATGGGTTATTAGAAGCATGTACTAGTATGCATATTTGTATCACAGGATCACAGAATGGTTAGAGTTGGAAGTGACCTTAAAGATGACCTAGTTCCAACCCCCCTGCCATGGCCAGGGACACCTCCCAC
>RSEF01000002.1:104373803-104397568 GCA_003993805.1 Himantopus leucocephalus | reverse complement strand
ACTGACCAAAATTGATCCTGTTTTACCTTAAACCAGGACACACTGTATCTTCCTGTCCGGCAACTTCAGTGTCATCCACAAACCTGCTGTGAATTCAGTCCCATCATCAAGATAATTTAAAAAGACACTCATAGAATCATAAAATCATAGAACCATTTACATTGGAAAAGAACTTTAAGATCATTTAATCCAATCATAAGCCTAACACTGCCAAGTCCACCACTAAACCATGTCCCTAAGTGCCTGGAAATAATTCCAGGGATGGTGACTCAACCGCTTCCCTGTTCCAATGCTTGACAACCCTTTCAGTGAAGAAATTTCCTCGCTCTAACCTCCTTTCAGGTAGCTGTCGAGAGTGATAAGGTCTCCCCTCAGCCTCCTTTTCTCCAGGATAAACAACCCCGTTTTCCCTCAGCCAATGCTTGTAAGACTTGTGCTCTAGACCCTTTAACAGCTTCATTGTTCTTCTTCGGACACGCTCCAGCACCTCCATGTCTTTCTTGTAGTGAGGGGCCCAAAACTGAGCACAGTATTCAATGTGTGGCCTCACCAGTGCCGAGTACAGGGGGACAATCACTTCTCTAGCCCTGCTGGCCGCACTATTCCTGATACAGGCCAGGATGCTCTTGTCGTTCTTGACCACCTGGGCACACTGCTGGCTCATATTCAGCCAGCTGTTGACCAACACTCCTGGGTCCTTTTCCACCAGGCAGCTTTCGAGCCACTCTTCCCCCAGCCTGTAGCGCTGCATGGGGTTGTTGTGACCCAAGTGCAGGACCGGGCGCCTAGTTTTGTTGAATCTCATAGAATTGGCCCATTGATCCAACCTGTCCAGATCCCTCTGTAGACCCATCCTACCCTCAAGCAGACCAACACTCCCACCCAACTTGGTGTCATCTGCGGACTGACCAAGGGTGCACTCAATCCCCTCATCCAGATCATTGATAAAGATATTAAACAAAACTGGCCCTAATACTGAGCCCTGGAGAACACCACTTGTGACCAGCCACAACTCTTTGGGCCTGGCAATCCAGCCAGTCTTTCACCCAGCAAAGAGTACACTCATCCAAGCTGTGAGCAGCCAGTTTCTCCAGGAATATGCTGTGGGAAATGGTGTCAAAGGCTTTACTAAAGTCTAGGCAGACAACATTCACAACCTTTCCCTTATCCACTAAGTCTAGGCAGACAACATTCACAACCTTTCCCTTATCAACTAAGTCTAGGCAGACAACATCCACAAACCTTTCCCTTATCCACTAATGGGGTCACTCAATAGCATATGACCCAGGAGAAACTCCTGGGGAACCCCATATCTGATTTCTGCCAGTCGGACTTTTAAACCATTCACCACCACCCTTTGAGCTTGATAGGTCAGTTTCTACCCAGATAGCAGTCCATCTGTCCAGCACAGAGCTTGACAGCTTGTCTATGGGTGTGTTGTGGAAGACCGTGTTAAAAGCCTTGCCGTAATCAAGGCAGATGGCATCCACAGCTCTACTGTAAGAACCAGGGCCAGTATGTCTCAAGCCTCTTTGAGGTGTCTGAACAAGGCTTCACCTACCTCTTCTTCCTAATCCAGTGGTCTGTAGCAGACACCTACCACAAGGTCCAACTGGATGGTAGTTCCTCTCATTTGGACCCGAAGGCGCTCTGCAGAGCACAGCTAGCCTCCATGCACTCAAACTGCTCTTCCACAGAGAGCGGAAGCCCTTCTCCTCTTTTACCCTTTCTATATTTCCAGAGTGGCTTGTACCTGTCCATTGAAGGAGTCCCATCCATCATCTAACCTATTGATTTTCTTCAATTCCCAAAACATTGTAACTGTGGAACGGCATGTGTAATTTTATTTATTCTAGTCTGTTACTGAGAGTGTAAGTATTGCTGTACATTTTTGAGTTGATGTCCCTGGACTCTACAGAGAGTGTGGGAGCAACCGCCATGTCTCTCTTTCTCATGTGCTTCCAACCTGTACCTTCTTGCTTCCTGGCTTTGGAGAGCACTCCCATGAAACCAAGTTTTAACCCTAACTTGTTAAGTTAGCCATCCCATTGGGAAAGATGTCTTCGCAGGGACCTTTGAAATGTCTTCAAAGAGCATCTCAGGTCATGGGGGCCGAAGACCTTCCTGCAACTCCAGTGCTGCTGCCCCACTACTGCTGACCAAACAGGTTGCCATGCTAGCAGAGACCTCACAATCAACAACCCTGTTGTGTCACCTTTTCCCAATAGTTGTGGAAGTTGTGCTTGTTGCTGTGGGAAACCTCCTGAGGTAGAAGGGCTGCAAAGCACAAGAGGTTGTTTTCTCCACATGCTGCACAGTTTGGATCCCAAAAGAAAGAAGCAGAGCTGGGTTGTGGTGGGTGTGGAAGTATCTGTGGTTTAGGCAGATCAAGTTGCAGCAGGAAGGATGGAGGTTGTCTTGGTATGTCAGAAGGGGTGCTCCTCATGCCTTACTGTAGAAGAGTTTTGCTAGGATGTGGAAGTAGCGGAAAAATGGGTTGGGGCTGCTGCAGGAGGGATCATTGGCCGCTAGAGTGTCTCCTTTTCTGAAAGCTGCAAATATTTGGAGAAACAATGCAGTCCCCACAACGGTATAGGTCCCCAGCCATCCACGTTTCATTTCCTTGTGCAGCTGAACAGCAAGCACCTGCCCTCTAGCCTCTGCTGCTTAGCAGAGAAAATGGTGGGTTTGAAGGGAAGGGATGATGATTATATGATGGAAATAATCTAAAAGCAAAGGAGTACTTTGCCCAACCTCTCTCAAACACTTGCTTAGCTTCTTTTAGACAAAACATTGCTGTCTGTCTTGCAAACCTCCTGGAACTGACCTGCAGGCCAAAAGCATCACTATGGTTGATCTATCTTCTTGCCCTGCTTGCTCCACTGGGTGATGTGGGTGGGTGATGTGCTGCCTGTGTGAGCACCCCTCCAAACAGAGATTCTAACTTGAAGCTCAGAGAGCAGAGGGCCCATTTTTTTCCAGTTAATGCTCATTCTAGATTAGCATGAAAGATTTGGATTTTTGAAATAAAGTCATGTATGCAGTCAGGACAAAATAGCAGGTGTGATAGAGACAAACATGGTATATTGGGAATATTTTCCTCTTTGTTTTGGAGATAATATTTGCTTATAATAGTTCTGTATCAGAACCCTTCTACTTCATCGACAAATATTTGAGACTGCATTACAAAACTCTATCCATCATCTAATTGCTATGGGAACATTAAAGTTGCCAAAATAAGTAATCAGAGGTTAAGGAGTTCCAAAATTAAGATTGTCAAGGCAGGTTTAACTCATCACTTTTCCATATTCTTTGCAATGCTTTTTATTTACATGTCACTTCACTGTGTCTTGCTAGCCCTATTATACTACTGTAATATGAGAAGCTGACTCTTTATAGGAGCATTTCTTTTCTCCAAATGTTTCAAAACTCCTTAATAAATACTATTTTAACACTTTTGGCAATGACAGTTAGGCAGATAAAGTTTATGAAACTCCAAAATAATATTTTAATTATGCATTTACTCCTAGAACTATAAAGCAATCCAGTTTCTAAGAAAAACTTAAATCGTATTTAAGTTTTCTTAAACCATTGAGGTACCTTAGATAAGCCCACTATCAAGAAAGAGATGTCTTGAAATTAAAAATAGAGAGGTATTTTCCTTTTCTTTTCTACCATTTGTAGGAGTGCTTAACAACTTAAAGGTGGAAGATGGCATGGAAAGAAAAAGTTTTGTATTTTTAAAAGCAATGTACATATGGCTCATCTGTTAACTTTTATGCCATCTATGTACTAATACAGTTGTTCATCTATTTCACCTAGAGCACCTGCTTTAACTTCCTAAATAAACATCTATTTTCCCAAAAGAGTCAATGAGTTCTTCAGAAAGCAATTCAGAATTGATAGATTAGGAATATGCTTCTTACAAGTGACCACTGAGGTGGCCTAAACCAAAGCTTGTATCTAGTTCACTGTATGAGTAACCATGATAATAAATAGATAGACATGGAAATAAATTAATTATGTGCATTGTGGTGTATTTAAAAATGAAATGTCACTTTTATCCTGCACTTTGAACTTGCTAAGAATCCTGAGAGCTCATTTTATTCTCCAAACTCGTGCCTCAGACATAAGGGAGAGATGCATAAAAGAGCTATCCCATGGATTCTTTATTTTTGTTCCCTATATTGATTTTTTCTTAGTAAGATATTATGCTGATGAAACCTGTAAGTGAATTAAAAAATAACATTTTCTCTTAAAAAAAAAAAGAAAAGCCAACACGTTTCTTCAAAAAATACCTACTTCATGCCAGGAATCTATCATAAAAGCATACCACCTAGAAGGATGTTTCTTTCACAAACTTGCAACCAACAGTTTAATCTAATTGCAAACTTCCCAAATAAGTTAATAAAGAGTTTGGGCTCATAAACTCATAGTTTTGGAATTAATTTGTAAGACGTCTGACCTGGTTCCAGCAGGGGTGGGGTTAATTTCCCCAAGGATCCGGCAGGGGACACAAGTATTCCATACCATGTGAGCCATGCCCAGGCTATAGGGGGAGCTGGCCCGGGAGGGGGCAGGAGCAGGCTGGGGCTGCCTGGGTCCGGTGGGTGAGTAGTGGTACTGTAACCGCGTTTGTACATTCCTCTGTCAGTGTTATCATTGTTGTTTTTCTCTTTCCTTTGTTGTTCTGTTAAACTGCCTTTATCTCAACCCACGAGTTTGGCCTTTTTCTTTCCATTCTGCCCCACGGCTATGGGAGTTGAGCGAGCTGCCACGTGGTTCTTTGCTGCCGGCTGAGGCCAAAACCGTGACAACTTCTGATTTGTAAAACTTGGTGTTACTGTAGATGCCATTCAAAGCTCCCAAGAAGGTTGTTAAATGGTCAAAGATAAGTAGAAGGATGCTACAAAGCAGGGGTTTTACCTTTAAATATAGAATAAGTAAACATGGAAGTCATGCAAATGAAAGCCTAAGAGTTTCTAATCTCCTTTATGGTGAATTAAAGGATAATAATAACACAGAAGCAAAAATTCCTCTGAATAGAGCATCACAGATTTGCACGTTAATTACAGACTGTTGTCTTGAGAAATCTGACAAAAACAAAAGCTTATAATACTGCAACAATAACTTGCATTCTTCAATAAATTCTGGTGCAGCCTACAGACTGCCTTGTGTTGATTCTGCTGGTTTTGCTTTCAGAGTATAAGCTCCTTGGAACAACGTATCACTCATGTATTTATTAAATGCCCTGGAAGAGAATGATTCAGCTAAGCAAGACCTGCAACTTCAAACTCCCTGTTTCTGAAGCTGAATGTGATGAAATCATATCTTATGCTCCAGTCTACAAATGATACATCAAAGTAGTCCTTCTCACTTCTGTGTAGCTATCTTCACTTCCTCAAGGAGTGAGAAGATGGAAAAAGATGAAAGACAAACGTTTGAGCAACAAGAGGCATACAATATTCTTGATCGCCATTAGTTTTCTATTTTCTCAGCTCCACCTGTCCTCCTCCTTTTCCTGTGCACATACACCACACCATGCACACCCTGAGAACACACACAGAAGCCACCCGGTCACCTTCTAGCCTATGGCAACAAAAACTGAGAGCGGCATGAGTTTCATTTCATTGGCTTTCCAGCAGCACAATTTTGTTTATTCTAGCCTTGAAGCAAAAGATACCTGTGTAGCAAAAAGTCTGTAGTCTATCTACCCAGAGCACTCATCTCCTAGATGGCAACGGCAGAGATTTCCTCATCATATCTCAATATGTATGAGTAATTTCTTATGCTGTACATGTCTATTTATGTATTCAATTAAGTACTGTTAGTATTTTAGAGACCAAATACCTATTTTGATTATCCCAGAAGATACCAAATTTGGAGATTTATTTACCTGTTTCACATAAAACTCTGCTTCTGTGCAATAATTCTTATAATTTTTATTCTGATTTTTGTGTTTTTTAAAAACAAAAATTTAAATGTTTCTGTATTTTGTCAGGAAGATCATGTTTTATGTCACTTTTTTAAGAATCTGAATGGAGCAATAGTTTTGGGAAGAGCTAGTTATCATGAATGCAGTCACTTTGAATCCTTGTCTACATAGCCTCTTAATCCCGATTGCAATATTCTTGCTATGTCTGCCTTTGTTCATGTTGGAACAGATTGCCAATCATAAAATATATCTGTGCAGGTGACAAATTATCCATGGAAAGCAAGCTGATACCACTGAATGTGTCTCACTTGTGACCTAAATCTAGATATAACTCGCCTCCAGCTTGAAAAGCTCGTGCATTAACCCACTGTGCCATCTAACCACCCTCTACCTCCGGCAAGCTAATGAATGATTCAGTGGTTTTCATGGCTTCAGTTCAACACTCTATTTCTGCAGCTGGAGACACAGTTTTAAAATATTGCAAGTGGAACACATTCACAAAAGCTATTGCTCATTAATGCGATTTGTTTGCTGTGTTGTCTCCACAATGGCTTTTTTCCATAATCTATTCATTTTCAATTTCCTATTGTTCTGATACTGCAGTAATAATAAAATGTTCTATAGAAACTAAGAGGTGACTTCATGTTATTTCAGCATGATCTTGACCTCCATGGAGGAAATATATATGGCCTTTTCAAGCACTACCTACCTATAAATGAATCATTTCCCTTAACAAAATGTGGAGGGGAAAAAATTAATTCTGATATGAAATTTAACCTGTTCCATGTAACTCTGATTTAATCTTTTCTGTAGATGGTACTACAGAAATACTTGGATCACTTTATTAGCTATGCAGCAGAAAATAATTTAGGCATTCTATCCATCCAACCAGACATAAGAGTATAAACAGAATTTTTGTTGTTACTGCAAATCAAATACATGGTATGGGAAAGACAATCTGGTGCTGAAAAGAAAGGGCATTTCAAATATACTCTATTGGAAATAATCAGTGCTTTCCTAATTTCAGAGTGCATTTCCAGTTGATAAGGACCACAGACCTGGGGTTCCTCCCAGTTGTATCATACTGTCCTTGCTCAGTGCTGCCTTAAAAATAAAACAAGGAATGTGAAATAAAAAGCAGTAATTATGCTGAATGTTATTTAAAAGTAGCAGGCACTGCACATGAGGCCACAAAGTTTCCTTCTTTCATTTATTTCAAACGCAATTATGCAGATATAAGGAAAGTGCTTAAGGCCATTACCTGTTTTACCCTCATTGATTTTCAAAGGAGTGAGGGGGTCTAAATTCATTAGAAGCTTTTGGAACTCTTGTTTGTAATCTTCTGTGATTATACAGCCCAGAAAATTAGGGCACATTTTATTACCATACAGAATGGATGTGCAGCACAACCATTGCAGTTCTATCAAAAGCAAAGGAACAAACACCTCAACATTCCACGTTCACTCCCAAAATAATGTGATGTTCCCCTTAGCAAGAAAGTTCTACTGTTCAATACTAAGTTATAAAAAATACATATATTTGACAGTGACCACGTGACCAACTCTGTTCCATATTAGACTGAAGATTATTACCCCACTTTTTTTTTCAGATCAGTATACAGAGACTAATGTTAATCTCAGGTTTATAAAATCACCCCCCAAAGTTTGTTTATACCGATCCGTAATGTCATATGCCCACCATGTCAGCTTGAGCATTAAGGTATTACCCAGCTTGGGGAAAGTTAACAACATTGCTTTCAAAATGGAACCTTCAATGAGTGTCATCCAGCTTAAATGTCAAGAATAGACCAACTGTTTTAATAAATATGAAGAAACTTTGGAAACTATTTTCAGAAGCATGCAAAACTATTGTGTAGCTCATTCAGTATCAAAAGAGCCAGAATACCTTGGTCCCAGCTCATCCCACATTACTACTCTATTCTGAGAAATGTCAGTGATGTGATAGCCACCAGCCATGTTATAACTGCATTTTACTCTGGTCTTCTTTGCTAGGAGTACTCTTTGCTTTAGAAAAGACAAGAGGAATGGTACCCTACAGTATTTATACGGAGAGAAAAGCAATAGAAATGTTTAATTTTTTTCTAGCCAATTAACCTTAGAAATGGAGTCCTTTTCTTCCTGCAGAATAGCTGTATTTGTATATTGTTGTAATACATTGGTTGTTTCCTACAATTCTCCAATGAATAAATTGTTACAAATGCTGTTGTCAGGCCATTCACATTTTCTCAGTATGCAGCAGGTTTCACATACACAGAATGTTTAATTAATTTTCTGATTAATGAGCTTTTTTTATTATGCTACTGCCATTTGGCAGCTGTTTTGACAAAACTGCCTTCCTCATTACAGAATTTCTACTTGTGAAAGGAAGTCAACCATAGCAAATGGGCTTATTGAATTATCCAGCTCACCAATTATATAGTATAAAATTATTCATCCTGATATAATTTGATCAGGAAAAATCATTTATCTTTAGTAACTGTGTTAAATTAGATATTATTCTGCTGGATAGGTGCAATTTTGCAAGTGTCTGTACTTAGAGAACTTTTTTTAATTTACTTGAACACTAAGTTATTGCCTATTTTCTGATTTCAGTTTGTTACCAGAAAGGTTAGTTTCTGACTAACTGCTCCACTGAGCCCAATTCATTCAAAGATTGAAAAGCAACACTTAGCCGTTTTAGAGCAAAATGCCAGATTGATACATATCATTGGCAATAGAGTTTTGAAAGATCTGTTATAAATGTATTCAATCTGTTTATAAATCAATTAATTCAAAATCAGTCTTGCAACTTCAACATTATTTACTATTGTGCTTTGCGTGTATTTTGGCACTATTGCAGCAATGTTGCAAACAACATTGGCATTGCAATTTTAAGTCTTTGTTTATTCAACAAACCAAATTTAAAATTAACCTCACTTTCAATATATTTGCATCTTGTCATTACCCTACATAATGTCTCTTATTAAAAGCCAATGCTTGATGCATTTGAAAAGAAATGTTGTAATATATCAAAAAAATTAGTGTAACAGATTGTTGTGGACTACAGTGAACAGTTGGTTAAAAATAAATACTTATTATTGCTTAGCTTGAAAAATATTATAATTTGTCTTATGCTCCAGGACCACATTTTCAGTGTAAAACAACCCTGAAATTCTTGCTGAACAGTACAGCTACTGTACAGTTTGGGTACACTCGTCTGATCGTAAGTCATCTCAAGGTGTTCTCCAAATATTTCACTAGGGTCTGCAAATTTCTCAAAGCATAAGTGTATTCTTTATCTCCTCTGTACAGCTGGATAAGCAATGGCATAATGACTGTACCAGTGTGCATGGACATAGGTCTGACACCTCTTCCTTCGATCTAATTACATTTTTACAGCACTTTCCTGTCCTCTGTGACTTCACACTGCCTTTTCAATGTCATGTCGATTCTTCTCTGCTCTCATCTAAGCCCAGTCTGTGCCTTGCCACCACAGGATTTATCATACTATGAATAAGGATAAGCACTCTGTTAATTGTCAGAATTTACTGATCATTCTCAATGTCTCAATCAACAGACATGACAGAGAGAAGTGTCACAATCATGCTGTACTACACCATGAAGTCATGTTTACCTGGAGGATAACCCTATGCCCACTTCCCTTTGCCTTCACTCCTGTTAGCATCCGATTTATCAAAAGTATGTCAACAGGTGCTGGAAATACCTGAGATGGTAGTATTGTGGTTCTACAGTGGCTGCTGTATCCCTGGACTTTGGTTCAGCTGGTGTCAGTGTCAGCTACATCTTAGGTATCCTCAATACGTACAACTGAGTTGCTGGAGCCTACTGGTAATGAGATAATTATCACCCTTGATAGCTGTAGAGCACCTGTTGTAGGATCAGATTATCCTCCATATTGGGATGATCAATAACGGTCTTCTAATTGAAAGATACTCCTGTTCTGCCTTCATGCTCTTTCATTGGCACTAGCGCTGAGGTGACAGTCACCTGTTTCTGCACTCTGTTTCCAGTCCACTGGGTTGCTCTCCTTTTGAAGCTGCCTGGATTACAGGATTACAGATCTGTTGCAAAATAGATCAGAACACCCACCATGTTTTTCACTGTGAGAACTTGAGGCCTGCAAGGCTACGCACCATCTGGTTTTTCTCCCATTGCTATCTGCAATGTTTTGGTTTGGTTCCACCCCCCACCCCCCCACAAATGCAGATACATAGTATGCTCAGTTTTACCAGGCACCTTTGGGTCACATATCCTCATTCAGCATTGCCGTGAAGAGCTGAAGTTTTTTAAAATTAGCAAGAGTACTGCATTAAGCCACGGCTTCAAATACCCTGGTAAGCAGTTCATACAGGTTATCATCATCAGTGCTGGCCATTTCTGGTCTCAGAACTTGGAAGTCATCTTCCAGGACAAGCAGTCACAACTCCCTTTCTGGGGATATCAACATTTATGTTGCTGTCAGCAGCTGTTTTGCAGTGGCTCATGCAGCCTTGTAGCCCACATTTGCTTGTTTCATGCTCATCTGCTGTACTCATAGACAGGTCAAAGCCTCTTAGTGTTGCCTGACTCAATAGCAAGCTGCAGAATGAACAGCTGCTTATCTCAGTATCTACACAAGTAGGGTGCAGGGTCCATCCACCTGGGTAGCTGTAAGAGGTCAGGACAGGGACATCTGAAGGATTTTGTAGGTCCTGAGAACACTGCTGCTCTAGTACAGGAAATAGCAAAACTTTTTGATAATTGTGGTTATGTTTTGCTTTGTGAAATAGGCTATGTATTTTAGCAAGAGACACATTTATTTGACTAATTAAGAAAGATACCTTCTTGACAAGTTCCTAGGGAAGTTGCAAAGCACATCTGAAAACTCTGTTTCTTGAAGTATATCAAACTCATAGCCATCAGAGACAAATAATTTAGTGTTATTTGTATCACAGAGATGCATAACTCATTTTTAGTCATCTTCAGCCTCAAAAAAAAGTTTAGTTCAATGCTGCAGTTTGTTACCATCATATTAAAGAAAGTCTGTAAGACAATTTTAGTGATAAGAAATGTAGAATCGAGGACATCAGTTTATATCCTTGAAGTTGGGCATAGACAAGGATTTTTTTTTTTCTAGAAAGTAGTGTTTTAAGTGATTACATTCAGGGATGAAATTTTCTTTATCTAGGTCACTAGTAAAAGCAAGCGATTTTTCTCTACAGCTGTTATTTCCATGGCATTCCTGACTGAACTGTTTCATACGGTTTGCTGCTTCTTAAACTAACAGTCAGTGGTAAAATAATAGGTAAGTATGAGTCGACTTTGAACAGTAGTTTTACTAGAAGATGCTTCAAATGTGTTTAGGTAACCACTTCATTGCTTCCCACGTTTCTCATGTAAATGTCATCATAATCAGATTATGAAGTTTTTGCTTTGCCTTGAATTTAGTTTCTTTCAATTGTTTTCTCATTTTATATATCCAGCTTCAAAGATTTCATGTTGTTAACAACTTTTTACAGGTCTATATCTTTGTTTCTCATAGCCTTGCTTGTTTCTTTGGAACAGAAGCAGCTTTATTTCTGGAGAATAAAAGCAGTATTTTTGGGTTTTGTGATTTAGCCACTTTGCTTTTAAGGATATGAGAAAAAACTTATAAACAGAGATAATATGTTTAATTAGACAAATAGGAAAAAATAAACAAAAANATTTAATTAGACAAACAGGAAAAAATAAACAAAAATTCCTTTCTTGGGTAAACTCAAAAGATTTACTTTTTCTTTCCAAGTAGGGTAATAAACTGTTTGGAAATNGTTTAATTAGACAAATAGGAAAAAATAAACAAAAATTCCTTTCTTGTGTAAACTCAAAACATTTACTTTTTCTTTCCAAGTAGGGTAATAAACTGTTTGGAAATCTTCTCAGATAGGTATGAAGCAGACCCTTCAACAGTATTTTGATTTTCTTGATGTGCACATTGAACCAGTTGAGTTACTCAAAGTTTCTTGGTAACTTCCACTGAACTGTGATTCTATGACCATGTTCTCTCCAAGGAGTACTAGACCTTGAATAAAAAAACTCATACCACAAAAATTCCTGGCAGAACTATTTCTTTTGTAATTNTTCAAAGTTTCTTGGTAACTTCCACTGAACTGTGATTCTGTGACCGTGTTCTCTCCAAGGAGTACTAGACCTTGAATAAAAAACTCATACCACAAAAATTCCTGGCAGAACTATTTCTTTTGTAATTACTTGTTAATTCCAAATCAATATTAGGATCTTCCTTTCGTTGATTTTTGTATTTTCCATACAATACTGAAGTTTGACAGAAATTTCATTTTCATAAGTGTATCTGGCTATACCCTTCACTCATTAAGTAAGTTGTACAGATGATAATCATGTTATTGAAAATAGCCATGACACAGTGCAACAGATGGAGCCTTTCTGTGAGGCTCATGTAAGAAATCATCATTACAGAGTTCAAGACAAAACAAAGTTATTTTTAAATATATTATTTTTCCCCTTGAATGTCTGAACAAAATTGAATAGGTAAACTTACTAAAATTTCAGTCCTTAAAGAGAAAGGTTGACGACATTTTATTTTGTGGCTGGGATGTAAGTCATTGTCATAAAATGTCAATCTACTGAATAGCAAAAAAAGAACTCTTGAATAGTATTTTATTATGATTTTAATTATAATAGCTTTTTCTTAAATGACCTTCTGTCTACAGGTGGCATAGTATGTTTAATTAGCATATAATGTTAATATATACAGCATATAATGTTTAATTCATTTGAAAGATATTTTCTATTGTAGTCATGTCTTACTGACTGGAATATGAAAAATTAATTACACCTTAGTAGAGTTGAGACTTTCTCCTTTTTTTCAGCTATTTTTGTTTTTCTGCTCTGCGTCTCTATGCACATTTACTCATATGTAGAGCCTGGATATGAAACTAAAAGAACAACAACAACAAAAAAAACTTCAAGCATCTAGGGACAACATGTTGATAATGAAGAAGGAGAGCTGAGTATGTATGACTAATAGCTTTGGTTTGGAACGAGCCAGTTGTGCCATGGCCATGATTTGTTGCTGCTTGGCTTCATTGAATCAGATGACTGTGAGCTCAGTGACTGAGTCTGAGAAAGCAGATGGGTGCCTTCAGCATCTCCCATAACTGGCTACTTTCTCTTTTTCTCTTGCAGAGACTTTGTTTTGATTTTAGTTAGCAGGATTTGTTGGTCTGGACGCTTAAAAATGGCATAAGGCCTGGGCACCTTGAAGAGTGTGGGTTCCAATTCTGTGAGCAACCTCAGCAAGAAAAAGTACAGACAGCCCTGGCCTTACACAGCTGGGGTGTCCTCTCCCTCACTTTTTCAGTTCAGAGAACTTCAGTTCAGTTTTTCAAGTGCTTGGACCTTGTTTTTTCTCTTTCTTTCTTCACGCTTCACACTGTCTCCCTTTCCTCCTCATCCTCAGCAAGCAAACTCCTCCCCCTCTGGCTGTATCTGTGGGCTTCAGCCCACTGGCCAGGCCATTTTGGATTTCTACCTCTTCTTTGTTTGAGGTGTATTAATTTTCCTATGAAAATGAAACTATGATGAATACTGCAACAGCTTTTATTAATGTGCAAAAATAGATTTCAGTTTTTCCAGGTGTGTTGGCTCTCCTCATGTGTTGTCATGAGGAAACCTTTTCATGTGAAGGTCTAGGAGCCTTTCTCTCCATCTCTCACTCTCAACAAACATGCCCCTCAACACATTTCTTCACAGGTGATTCTCATGTTATACCTAGTGTCAGTGACCGTGGCTTTAGAAAAACACTAAATATTACAAAGTTGAGGTATAAATCATGGTGGTTTTTTTTTCAGCACTGCCTTCATACTAGGAAGGGAACAGTGAGAAAGGTAAGAAAGCTTCATATAGATATACTTCTTCTGAGAAGATATACCTAGCAGCCACACAGAGGTGAGCACCAGTCTTTGTGGGATCACAGCTTGATAGTATCAAAACATAAAGCTTTGTTAATCAGAAGAGAAATGGTAGCTACAAAAATTGTCTCCCTTGTTATATACCCTAGGCTTTACCTCTCTGAATTCACCCCATTATAACTTCCATGATTCCAGCTGAGAGGGTTCAGATGAGCACTGCTGGATAAGAGAGAAGCAGCAGGGCTGTTGTCACCATATAGGGCTGTTTGAAGGGACCCTCTGTGAGCCTGGCTGCTGCTGATGCCTGGTACAACATATAGCTTTAAGTAGTGCACTTGTTTTCAATCTTCTAGAGCAACAGTTCCAGGTCAAGCTGACAATAACCACATTGTGTCCACCCCCACACCAAGTTTAAGTGGTGATTGAAACAATATCTCATCTCATTTCTGTTTACCAGGTTAAAGGAAGTTTCTCTCCGAAATGGGCTCTCATCTATTTGCAGCAGGAAATAAATTTCTTTTAAAAATAAATCAAAAAAAGACTCTCAGGTCTGCCAACACAGGTCAGTGTAAAATGATTCTAAAATACTTGGTTATTGCAAAGTTTTTCTGAGCACTTTATCTGAAAGATACTGACAAACTCTGAAAAATAATTCACCTCTAGCTTGTTTGTACAGACCTACTTAACACAAGTGAAGATTTAACCACCTTTCTGCCCTTTTTTCCCTCCCCAAATACTTCAGTTAGGTATTTCAAAAAGCATATTTATGGCAACTCAGAATTTAAAGTAGCCATTTAAATGACCATTCTCATTATAAACTATTGGATATAAGTACACAAAGCAATGAGATGAGATAACCATGCATTTTACTAAATCAGTTAAAATTTCAAACTTCAGATGATGTTACAGTACATAACATAACTTAAGCTGCCTGTCCCTGTGGAATAGCAGCAAGTGGGAAAGGACTTGAACATTCTGTGGTTTTTTTTCAGAAATGCTGTATAGGACTTCAATGATTTGGCCCAAAGTGTCACTAGCTGTACTAATGAGATTTTTTTTTCATTATTTTTTAATTATTCTTTAATATAGACATGATGCTGCAAAGTACATGAAGAAAGTGCTAATAATGTAGCTTCATTCTTTATTCAGGACAAACATAAATGTATTTTCTTCTAAAGAACATAGCATTTCCTATGTTTTGAATTAACTTGTAGGACTTCACAGAAGTTTTTCTTGTATTTCAATTTAATACATATGTAAAGGTTCATACAGTTAAAGACCAGTTTCCCAACAGACATGTTTATATCTGAAGACTTATGGTTAGAAAGCTAAATCATATCAGGAAAAAGAGAAGCTAATGGAATGAAAATGATCACAAGAAAAAAAACACAAAACCAACCACCCAACAGATTTATCCCTGATTGTGTCTGTTGTTCTACACAGATGAAATTAAAGTACCAGATAAATCTTTTTAAAATGTTCCATGTTTTGGTTTTGCTACAATGCAAAATTAATGACAAAAGTTAGTTCTCTACCAGCCTACAACTTACAGATATGTTTTTTCAGTGTTTCTTTGAATTAGTGTAACAGTCTGTCATTAGAACTGTGTAAGAAATTTTCTATCTATAACAGAATTTGTCCAGTAAGACTTTTTTTAGGGGAAATTTTTTTTTCCTCTCCAAGTCAAGCTTCTCTTTGCTTTAAGTACACCAGAGATGAGCATTAACCAATACAACTGGCAAGGTTCATAGTAACAGCAAAATTCCAGAAAAAAAAAGATTTAATTTCCTAAACAACTGGCAACTAACTGTAGTGCACATGTATTTATCTGATATCTCTGGTGCCCAGTTATCTTGTAGTAGTAGGACAGATGCCCAGGAAAACAGCTACTTTATATATATATCACTGCATATGTGCTTAGTGTAGGACCCCATAGGTGTATAGCAAGGAGGGAAACAAACAAAAAAATCACTAACAAAAAAGTTTAGCAAAGCTGCTTAAAACCAGAAATGAGACAAGAAGTTATAAATCTATGTCGTCGTGTTTCTTCTACTGTGTATCTTGCCACAGTTACCAGAATTTATCTGTACGTACTCAGATTGCATTCGTTGCTAGGTCTCATTTGTGTGGAGTAGTGTATAGCTGAATCAGCCTGGTAAGTGTGAAGTGTATTCTGTTCAGGCCTGGATAGTCACAAAATGGAGGTATTCCTATCTTCAGTGCTGCTCTACGCTGGTAGGGCAACATCAATAGGTATCAGCAGCGAGAAAAGAGCAACTGGAAAAGTGATTGAGTGAGCTGTAAACTTAATTTTACTGACAGCTAATGAAAGTCAAGAAGCTCCCAGATAAGGATCTTCCATTTTACACTCTTCTGCACCGGTATGTCTCAATTCACCCCTAACACTCTGTAATATTAAAACAAACAAACAAACCCCAATTCAAATATTATGTAGAGACATGAGAGGGCAGTAGAAATCAGAGGTGTGAACAGCCTCTTTAGGTGATTGAATAGCAAGGAATTTGCCAACTGAAACTTCCTAAATATTTACAGAAAGAAAAACAAGAAAATGCTCCTCCCCCACAGGTGCGCTCGGATGATTAAAACAGATTAAACTATACCTTGCTACATCATAATGCAAATTTACTAATACTAGTTAATTCTTGCAAGTAAAAATGTCACTAAAGCATTAAGTTACTAATGCACTGCTGTGTCTCTTGTGGATAAAAGGAGAGCTTGGACAGCTAAGCAGTGTGTGATCATAGCATTACTTTGGCAATGTCAGCTGTTTAGCCAATTTTATATTATACTTTTTTAATTTTACCAGTCAATCTCTGAAGAAAATCAGCAGTGCTCTGAGCTTCAAAACCTCAGCTGCAGCTACTCTGAATTTATTTATTCATATCTGTGTTGCCTTAGTCGTTTCTCTCAAAGCCACACTTCTCAAAAGAAACTCAAGACTGTTATTTCAAAGGGGTGAAATTTATCTGGATATTCTGTAGTACCAGATTCTTGTAAAGAACTATACATACAGCCATACAGCCCCTTAGACACAAAGTTTTGCCGAGATCTAAGCAGAATGCTGGAATTGGAGTTGAAATGTAAAAGCTTTCATATGTTTAACGGGCTTATATATTTTTATATTTATTTTTAATATATATCCCATACCATATGACATCATGCTTAGCAATAAAAGCTGGGGGAAATAGGGAGGAAAGGGGCATGCTTGGAGTTACAGCGTTTGTGTTCCCAAGTAGCTGTTACATGAGACAAAGCCCTCCTTTCCCGGAGATGGCTGAACATCTGCCTGCTGATGGGAAGTAGTGAATTTCTTATTTTGCTTTACTTGCATGCATAGCTTTGTTTTACCTATTAAACTGTCTTTATCTTGATCCATGAATTTTCTCACTTTTGCCCTGGGTGAGCAAGAGGCTGTGTGGGGCTGAGCTGTGGTCAGAGGTCCACCCACCACAGATGAAAACCCTTCCCTCATATTAGAAGTAGAAGGATGTCCTTGGCTAGAAGATCATCATCTCAGGTAGAGAGGCAGAAGGACAAGGTGAATTAGAATGGATTGAATGGGCTCTAAAAGGAGCAGTGAGGCTGAGGGGGGATATTCCCTCATAGAATAACTCTCCCACAGTGAAAAGCAGGAGTTTTTATTATTGTTATTTCCTCTCCCCCGCCATTAGGCAGGTAGGGAACTGCATATTAAAGGCAGAATTTCTCTTCAGAGATAGTGATGTGGTCCCTAAAGCCTTGAGATGGCTCTGCTTCCACTGTGTCTTTAAAGTCTGTACATCAGAGGGCTTTGACTGTACAAAGCTAGCTTCTTATTAGAATTGAAACAAGGAGCTTTCAAAACAAAAAGAATGAGGGATGAGAAAGAATAGAAATAAAGTAGCTTGTAAGGAAATCTCCCCTTTCCCTGCTATGTCTTTGCATGATGGGTTTCAGAAAACCCCACAAAATATCTGTAGGTCCACTGTGATTCTCACTGCTCCTTCTAGCCCCTCTCCACTGTGTGACGTGCTCACCAACCCTTGTGGAACGTGATCTTTTCTCTCCTCACAGAAGTCTCCACCTTATCTGCAGCGTTGCAAGAAAGGCAAGGGAAATAGGCCCTTGTTAACAAGCTACATCCTTTTAAGGGACTTGACTTATGTTCACATATATTATCTGTGAATATGTGACCTAAACACTTTTCATGAACTCTTGCAGAGAATAATGACAGTATTCAGGAGTGAAAAGAAAGCTCACCTTTCCAAGTTTTCCTAGTCAGGGATAATTTCCACAAAACCTTATTGCACAGTAACTGAAGAAAGAGATTACAAAAAAAGACATTTTGGAGTGAGCTCTTGTTTATCAGTTTCCTTTTTGCAGACAAGGGTCAGAAATAACACTTCTGGGTTTATTTCTGTAAAGGAAATCAAAACTAATGGGGTTAGTTCAGACTCAGGTCTAGCACATTCTTTTTCTAAGAGTGATAGAGAATGGCGAAGGAAGACACAGAAAGTTAAGGTAGGAGCAAATAAAACTCAACAGATCAGGCTTCCATGGCAAAAACCAGTCCAGTCGGTTTTCCTTCACATCACACTATATTATTACAAAAGACTGGTAGACATTAAGAATTAGTGTTATTAGGAAAAAACAACACCTCCCAAGACTAAGTAGTCACACCTGTGAAATTTATTGCAAATGGAGGTCATCATGTCAGATTAGATTTTAAGACATATTTGTTATGTATGTAATGATAAAACAAGTCTCGTACTTTAAGAATTGAGGATTTTCTCTCCCGTGCATTGCAATATATTACCGTTGCACTTGAATGCATTCATTTCTAGGATGTAGCAGAGGAAATATACTGCTTAGAGAAAATGTAATGATGGACTCTGCTTTAGGCAGGTTATGGGATTTGCTGAGCCTGTTGTCTGATCAAGTACAGCAACTGTTATGTTCCAAACTCAGAACTGGGTTCCTGTAAGAGTGGCATCTTTAATTTTTCTTCATATGTATTTGCTCCATGAAACTCTGCTTTAGGAGATTAAAATCTTGGAAGTAAGATTAGAGGTTAAGCCAGCTGCCATGTCCTCTGCGTAAATACGTTGAAGATGAAAAGTGAAACATTTAAAGGCAAGATGAAAACAGAACTTAAAATATTCAGGATATTCAGAATGACACAGATACCACTAAGGCTCTTCTAGAAGTTTTGACAAAAGATGCTGACTTTATTACAAGAAAATATTAAAGCATTTGCATATGGTTATTTTTTACTATGAAGATGGTTGAGTTCTGTTTAGAGGGTTAAAGGAGATTACCAGTTTGGAAAAGATACTGTCCTCTTACAAAAATCGTATTGGAGAATATTTGACTCCCAAATTAAGCTAGGGAACTCTAAAAATGTTTGGGTTTTTAATGTATGGCTTTGCTTATTATCAAAGTTACCATCATGAAATTGTATAATCTCTCAGGACTTAACCCACAACAAGTGAAATAATAATAGCATCATTTGATCTTGATCAGGCTGTAAGAAGTGGGACCTTATTTTCATAAATATGTATACCGGCTGGAAGAAATGAAGAAAATCTTATTTTGTTTTCTATAGGCTAGTTTCTTTCTAGATAATGATCAGGTCTGAAATTAAAAACTTAATTTGTCTTGGTCTTCTCCATCTTTCTCTAACTTTGAGAAGATGAATCCACATCCTCTTTAGCCGGGTTGTAGAGCCTGAGATAGCTGAGAACTTGAAGTAATGTATTAAACCTCTACTCAGTCTGTTGATGACTGTGTATTTTAATTGTCTTCATTGCCACTGTACTGTCTTGCTAGTATTTTTTTCTGGCTGGAAATGTTTAGAACTGGCTGATTTCCCCTGTCTACCCCCAGTAAAACAGTAAGTTTGCTATAATTCAACTTCAGGATGAAATTTCATATGATTGAGTGTGGGTTGAGGTATTTTTTTGAGGTAGTAGTTGTTTCTTTTTGCGGGGTGGGAGATGTTTTTGTGCGTGTGTGTTTTGGTTTTGGTCATTTGCCAAACAAATGTTAATTTTTTTTTTTTCCTCTTTCCCATGTCAAGTTTGACACGTAAAAGAAAACATCAGTTGCTTGTCATTTTCTCCTTCCCTTCTTTGTGTAGAGTTTGACCCTCAAAAGAACACCACAGAAATCTTTCCATTAAGAGTAAGTATATCCTNAGGGTGGGAGATGTTTTTGTGTGTGTGTGTTTTGGTTTTGGTCATTTGCCAAACAAATGCTAATTTTTTTTTTCCTCTTTCCCATGTCAAGTTTGACACATAAAAGAAAACATCAGTTGCTTGTCATTTTCTTCTTCCCTTCTTTGTGTAGAGTTTGACCCTTGAAAGAACACCACAGAAATCTTTCCATTAAGAGTAAGTATATCCTTAAGATATTAATATTGTAGATTAATATTTTTAAATAAAAGTAGATGAAGCTCATAATAACTAAAAAGGATATTTTTCCACCTCGAGGCAGTTTCGTTTTTCTTATATCCTTGGTGACAATTTATGTTTTCTTAATGACCTCCTTTGACTTAATCATTGAGTCCTTACTGAACCTAAAGACCTCTAGGACGAATTCAATATACTATAAGGACATTCTTTACTCTGTCAGCATCACTGTCTCTTGCTGTTCTAAGAATCATACTGGCTATGATTCATAAAATCACAGTTAGCATTGATATGAACAGTGTATCAAAGTACATTTATACCTCAGTATGTCACTAGACCACAATTTTCATGTCAGAAGTATTCCAACCTGTGTTGTAAGTTATTACTTTCTTAGAGGTAGATGTGACCAAAATACAACATCCCTACTAGAAATGTAGAGGACAATATCACTACAGTTTAAACAGAGCTGTCTTGCTTTGCACTGGAATTGGAGAATTTCTGCCATTATCACTGCTTATCTGAGAGGGAAGTAACCTGCATACTTGAGACATCATTTATGTTTAAGCAGTTTAACAGTCCTCTAGACCACATGGGTTTCAAGACTTTTATGTGAAATCTTTCTGATAACTTTTTATGAAATTCTAGATTAAAAACACCTACAGAAACAAAATAACATCTCCAAAAAGCCAATTTGTTGTGTTCTCACTGAATTTTGCATACTCAAGCTTAGGTGAACAATGTGTAGACAAGGAAGAAAAGTAATTAACATTTTAAATTCAAAATTCTTATTTCCCCTCTTGCTGTTTTTTTTCCGAAATGATCAGCTTCCTTAATTATCTACAGTTTTGTCTTTTTCTTTAGGCATACACTCCTGTTCCCTTAAAATTAGAAGAAAGCAAAACACAAACTATTAGTGCTTAACATCAGATACTGCTTGGTTATTTATGGTATCCTGAAGACTTATTGGATGGATATTTTACTTGTATTTATATGTATTTCTTCTCCAAATTGGTGGAAAAGAACACCTTTGTTAAAGTTTTCTAGAAAGCTGACATCATTTCCACTATTTTATGGAAACGTGTTTGCTTTTCTAACAAGTGTATTACAGGGAGCTGCATGTAAAGTTTTAGAGAGCAATGTGATTAGGGGTTGCTAAACCAAATTAAGAAAGTAGACATGATGGAAGCAACAATTTTAATAAACACGGGAAGAAACATGTTTTGGTCATGTCCTATTGGATTACTAGTGTCCTCAGAGGCGCACTGATCTCTACACTTCAAATAGAGGAACTATGGTTTTCAGATTTTTAGTCCTAACTTTTTTTGCAATAGATTTGGGGTGGTGGTGGTATATTTGTTTTCTGCACCAGTAAAGTCTAGTGTATTCCTGAGACAAACACTGCTATATTGCTATTTTAGATATATTATGTTAAGTACTACACACTGGGTGCTCAGTATAAAAAAGCAATACACTGAAAACAATGGAATTTGTTATTTGGACCTGAAAAAAGTCAATATCTTGCTATAGAGTGCTGTTAAATTGTATGTTCACTTGTTTATTTATTGCAGTAAGCTATCTTGCAATAATAAATGTCTTACTTTTGCTAAAACCGATGTGATATAATGTACCCGATTGAATGGATTCATGACTTTAAATAGATGGTAAAAATGTCATGTAAGATTTGCTTATTTGTCAACCACTTATTATATGTATTTACAATTACACAGTAAATTCTGTGAAATAGACTAAAACTGAGTGATAGTATTTCATATTTTATAGACTTTGCCTTTAGTAACATTAGATTGATAAGCTACAACAAAACTGCAGATGTCTTAAAACAGTTACAATCCTATTCCAGACACACGTAGCACTACTGTCCGGAGTTATCATTCACCTTGATTACACTGGCACTAAATGATTCACCTGTTTTAAATCTTCCTTAAAAATAAATGGCTCTTTTACAGGATGCAACCAAAAGGGAAAGAAATCAGTATCAGAAATCCACAATGTTTAGTTCCTTACTGATATCATATTGAACTCATGGTGTATCTCATTCTAGAGGGGGGAAAAAAAAAGGAAAAAAGAAAAAAGAATCATTCTTTCTTTCAGATTTTACATTTTGGGTTGTGAAATAAAGGCTACCTTGTCGAAAGTTCAAATTCTATCTGATAGCGTTGTGCAAACTGTAAGTGCTGTCAAATAGAGAAGAAAGCAATATTCCTATATTCCCAGAATGAGTAGTAAAAATGACTTGCTGACTAGAAGCCAGTTTTATATCTAAAATTAAATACGTGCCAAATAGTAAATCAGATGTATAAGATGACTGCAAGTTTCTTTTGCACATCTATGTCCCGGCATATAAACACATACATACATTAAATATGTGCATTTACACTACTGAAATAAGTGACTAGTGAAAAACTGCCATTTTGGTATCCAAACCCAAGCCTCTGTTATTTTTTTTTTTCTTGATGGGTGGTTATTACTCTCGGAACAATGTGAGCTCCTTCAAAATGTATGCACTGGAGAAACAGATTCCTGTTCAACATTGCAAGAAGCATTTGATACAATGAGTTACGATGATCACATGCACTTTTAACCACAAAGTCACTGCATAGGGCAAAGCTATCTATCACTTGTGGTATGATGAAGCACAATAGTCCTCCCGGAGCACTACTTGTGCCTCAGTAGGGCACTTGGCTTGGAGTGTGTTTCCTTCTGGGGATGTGGCTTGGTAGTTGGTAGCAACATAAAATCAGGTCCAGCATAAGGTCCAGCAATTTACATTAGTTCAGGATATTTATTTATTTTTGTATGATTAAAGAATAACTATGTATTTACAGTTGTATGTATCGTTCTGAGTTAGAATTTACCTAGAAAAAGTTCATATGATCAACTCGCTTTTATCATACTACCTTGCTTGCTGTCATTAGGGAGGAAAAAAAATAAAGTGTTCAGCAAAGCTATTTTAAAGCTCCTTTCCTCAGATTTATTTCTACTTTATCTAATATACCTGATTCTGGCTTATTAAATGCTTATTGTTAAATTTACTGATCCTTACATCAGTAAAACACTTATTTAAAATAAGTGTGATATTGAAAATGTTATGGAAAGTTTTTGGAGTGCTTTATTTGACTAAGTTAGTATATTGTCAGCAGTTGTCTTTTTTTGGGGGGTAGTTTGGGTTGTGGTGGTTTACTTTTTGTTTTTTGGGTTTGTTTTTTTTTTTGTTTTGGTTTGGTTCGGTTTCTTTGTTTTTTTAAGAGGGTTTCAATTAAATAAACAAAGTACAAGGGTAGATCAAGAATATTAAATATGGTTTCTGGACTGATCTCAACAGAACACTTAACAAGTTTATTTTTGCTTTTGGTAAATAAGGATACATAAAGCAAGAAATGAGAACAATACTCTGGCCACCAAGTCCACAAATCAATATGTGCTAAGCATAAAACCTCAGGAAACAGGAAATCAAATGTTACCTTTTGCAGATTAA
>RSEF01000002.1:104361887-104373703 GCA_003993805.1 Himantopus leucocephalus | reverse complement strand
CTCTCCAGTAGTTCCTTGTCTCTTTTGAACTGGGGAGCCCAGATTTATTTAAGTAGTTTCTATTCTTATAGTTGAACTGGTGGAGACTTGTAAATACAGAAAGAAAAAGAAAAGAAGAAAACAAATATCTAAGGAAGCTCATGTTAGGGTCTTTGCTTGTTTGTTTTAAGCCAAAATAGTTACATAAATACAGGTGACTGATACTTAAGGACAACCCCTGGGCCATTTGTTAGTGTTCTGGTAAAACACAGTCAGAACATATGTCTTAGCTGCCCTGTGCTGGCTTTTGACATATCTTGGGAATTAAGTCTTCTAGGGTGGGCTTTCGTGTTTTTTTGTAGGATACAGGCTCCTTTTTTGGATCTACTGCTCAGCTTGGTCATTCTTTGTCCCCACATTGTCTTCCAATGTTACGTGCCCTTTCCTGCTCTTTTATTTTCACCCTGGTGGGACTCCCAGCTGAGAGGTGCACTCAAATATTACATATGCTTACTATATTTGAACTGCTTAACTTTATTGACATGCTTTAAACCAGGCAATATAGACACCGAGTGGTGTGTGTTTAGGGGGATCATTTCATGGAAGATGGCACTGCCTATAATGCAGTGCTGGATGTCTTTAGCGATGGTTATCACAAGTTTTCAGGCAAGTCTAAATGGACCTCCAGAGTCTCAGGTTGTCTGAGATTTTGTGCCATGAACCTAATATTAAACTTGTGTTTCCTAAGGATTTTGCTGGAGTTCGGATAAAAAAAACCAAAAAAAAAACCCCAAAAACCCCACACCCAGGAACAAAACAAACAAACAAACAAAAACACAACAAAAAAAGCCAACAATCATATAGTTCTTCAATGCTGCAAAGAAAATACAAATCTGTGGAAAAACATCCATAGTA
This sequence comes from Himantopus leucocephalus, assembly GCA_003993805.1. Taxonomy (NCBI): domain Eukaryota; kingdom Metazoa; phylum Chordata; class Aves; order Charadriiformes; family Recurvirostridae; genus Himantopus; species Himantopus leucocephalus. The sequence goes on along the minus strand of RSEF01000002.1, from coordinate 104,372,809 downwards.
GATGATGCATATTGATCAGAGTAAACAAAAATAATACTTCTCTTTTTTCCTCACCATTTGACAAGTGGAATTCTGAACAACCATAAAATCCAAGACCTCCAGTATGATAGCTCACACCATTTTGTGTGAGATATAAAACTGGGTTTTTTGAGCATTTGCATGCAGACAGTGAATCAGTTCTATTGCACTAAAACATCACATTTTTATTCTTTTGCTGCATATACTACAGCGTACAGAACAAAAAAAAGTATCTCCTTCCCATCTCACAAAATTTCTGAACACAGGTAGAAGCCAACATGTTAATTATAGACTTATAAAATTGATATTAATCTTTTTTTCTGATATAGATTCTTTTTTAATTGCCACAAGTTGCCATAAATTGCTCATTAAACTTCAAGCAATGCAATGTAATGCATGCTACCATTTATAGGCAATGCTCTCCAAAGTATAATTAGAGGGAGTATTATGACACAGAACAATGGAGACAATTATTTCTGAAGTTTATTAATGCTAATTAGCATATGGCATCTAAGACAGCTGCTGATACTTCACTGCTAAATACTGAGGGACTAATTAGTGTTTGATGTTAATTAGCTTCTTCTGTGTGTGCATTGTCCTTAGACGCATATGCACTGTCACCACAGGGCTATTAAAAATCTGGCCTAAGCCTTCTTGCAGTGGCAGGATATGGCATTTAGGAGATTTTGCAGACTGTACAATACAGCTCTCTAATGTGCCCTTAATAGCCACTATATGAGCTTTAACAAGCCAAACTCACAAATTCTCATTGCAGTACATCACAAAATTTATTTTAAAAGTAGCTGAATAGTGTACAAATTGTATAAAAATGACAGTTTCTTGCATTTTTATTGACAGAAATAACAGCCTGAGAGACTAAAAAATCACATACAATGAACCGAGAAAGAGGGAAGCAACAGAGTTTCACAGATTTACACAATGCTATCTATTTAATCTCTTTCATTCTGAGCACAGATAATCTGCTTTTTTTTTTTTGCCCTTTTTTTTTTTTGCTACAGAGATCCCTGTTCTCTGTGTATTATCAAACATATCTGTCTACCAAAACATTTTTCGAAGTTGGAATGCTATTTAAAAAAAATAAAACAATGAAGTTTCTTATCTCTAGCTAGCAAGCAGGAAATCATCATATCTTCTTTCTTTGTTAGATTACTGTTGCTTTACACATGAGGTTATTATTTAAGATCAGATTTCTTCTAGGGCATACTAGCATTGCGGTGAGAATTCCCTTTGTCAATCATAAACTGCTTTTTTTAAAGTAGTTAATAAGAATTGGCTTTAGTGTGGCCATATTCCTATGTAATTAAAGAATACCCATTTCCTTAAACAGTAGGAAAGTGGCATAAAAGATAAGATCACAGAGGCAAAAAGCAAGCCAAGAAAAGCAAAGTTTGCTAGTTAAATCTTTTGTGTGTGTCAAGGTTGCTCTTTATTTCATTGTGACAGCAAGCGTCTTGTTTGAAACCTGAAACAGAGAGGAGACATGATGAAGGACGGGAGCTGAGTGCCAACTACATAAGATGCTAAAAAAGAAGTCAAAAGAATAAGGAAAACACAAGACAACAACAAAAAAGGATGATAACATAGGACCTCAGCTAAAATGTGAGGAAGATATGAGAGGGATTCTTGGTGATGAGCAGTAGAGAGTTTGAAAATGATGAAGATTGAAGCTTATTGTCATCCTTAACTTGGTCTTAAGTTAGGGCCACTTCCCCACCCAGTTTCTAGCCCTAGACAAAGACCTGTGATTTATGAAATCATTTTAGCACTAAACCTGCCTTGTTAGATATAAAATGAGTCTTTTAAAGGCTTAACCTTGTAGGCACAAGTTGCACAGCAGCAGCAAGGTGCTTGGTTATGCAGGGATAGTTAATATTAGCTCATTACACAGAAAGGATTTCTTTCAAACAGGTTAGGTCTAAAATGATACTTAGAAGTTTTGGGATAAAGAAGCCTGGTTAAGAAACTGTGTATTAAATATTGATAAGGCCTGTGCTTTGTGTAAAATCCAAAGCCTCTGAGATTTGTTGAATCCACAGGATAAAAAATAAGGTAACATTTTAGGAGATTTCTGATCCCTGACTGAAAAATCAGTTTTGCTATTTCAGGTGAATAACTGTGTCTTTGATAAAAGATGAGTTTTTGACTGAAATTAAAAAAAAAAAAAAATAGTATCCAAGGGGAAGCTTAGCAAGGATGGATGACTCTATTGACATGATTGGAAAAGTAAAATATCAATAACAACAAAAAGGGACCTCTTCCAAAAAGACTAGTGAAATTCAAATTGAAAATCTGGCAAAAAATATCACAGGGAATAAATACAATGGAATGGCCATAACAAAAAAAGGACAATGTGAAAGGGAAAGATGCAAGAAATGCAGAAGATCAGCTCCGCACCTAAAGAGTACAGATAAAAATTTGGCTTTTCATGTATTCTCTAACTAGTTCCTCCCAGGAAAAATAGACAATGTTGTAGTATAAAAGAAATGGTCTGTTAGTCCAAAGCAAAAATACCGTATTTGTTTTCAGTTGGACTCTGGTGTATACAATAATATGTTGCCATAAACAGTAATAACTACTCTGAAAGCATTAAAAGGATAACATTTAGAGGTTTTTATGGGGTAAGTGTATCTCCACAGAAAAACTGTAACTAGGTAGATAAATAACAAACTGAAAAGGATAAAATTCATAATAGTCCCAGGGAAAAGAGCCCTGCCTATTCGGTAATCATATCATACTTTAAGACTAAGCAAAAGTTGGACTTACTATACAAACAAAAGCCTAGACTAATACAGAAATATCCTCCATGGAGTGGAGAAGCTCTCAATGAACTCTGGAATACAGCTGAGATATCCATACTGTGCCTATTCAAACTGGGAAGTTGTTCCTTGATTCATTCATTGGATGGATAAAACCATCAGGAATACATTCACTGATTGCAGAAGTGGTGTACTGGTTTGAGGTAAAACAGAACCAATGACTGAGTGGCCAGTCTGGCCCAAACCATGGCAAGTGAGAAGATGGTAAACCTTACTTATGTATGGTCTAAAGAGAGTCAAAGAAAAAGGGAATATTTTCTTATGGATGGTGTGGTGATGCAAAAGTTCTCAACTGGAAAAGTCACACCTGTGCTTATTATCTCAGTTCTTCATGGAAAAGGAAGGACTTGGGCTTATGCCCCTCTAAAATACCACTTGAGCAATTAGGGTACACGGGGATGTCTTCTATCTATACTTATCGCTTGCCTCATCTGTTGGTGCCAGCGGCTAGGCATAGAGACAGATTTGCTAATTCATTTCTCTCAGCATGACTGTGGGGCTGGCCCTGAACAAAACCTGTGTAAGGAAGGATTTTGCCTGCTTCTTTTAACCAGTACCTGACACCAGTGACTTTTCTACCTGCTGTGTGGCTGCTTGTGCCACCAGATCAGAGGGGGACACAGGATGGGTGATCTCTCCCATTGCATGAGTCCCTTTTTCTGGGATCATCGTAATTCATAGAAACAGCAAATAAGGAGAGGGAATTAGAGCGTACCTCTGTCATGAAGTGATAAGGGTATTCTGAAAGAGAGAGATATTATTTTCTCTCCTTGCTCCAATTAATAATTTTACTTATTTTTATAAAACAAGAAAAAAAGCTTGTAACTTTCATGTTCACTGAGGAAAATTTGTCAACATAATCTCCAAGGATCCTGAAAGAGTCAGAGAATATAAGACACATATAAAAACACAAATACTTTTCACTTGTCTTCCCAAATTTTCAACTCAGTCTCCTGATTTTGAGGACCTCACAGATGTCTTTTAATATCTCTGGTTTCTTTCAGCCTAGAGAAAAGATGACTGAGGAAGGACATGACAGAAATGACATGACAAAATGGTGAAAACTATGGAGAAGGTGAATAGTGATCAACTATTCACTGTCCATTTTGACACAAAAAGTGGCTAGTGAATGAAGCTGGAGAAAGACAAGATTAAGTTCTTTATGCAAAGTGTAAATGAGTCAATTAGATGGCATGGGTTATTCAAAGTAATGCAAACGAATAATTGTCTGCTGCTTTCCTCAGAATGATACCCCTGTTGTCATCTTGTTCTCTCAAGCCAAAGTGCTTATGAACATGAGATAATAAGTTAAAAATTGCGAGAATACTCATTTTGTTTTATTGTTGAAACTTGATTTATAGTAAAAAAAAATATTATTTTTTATTATAATATTGTAATTGCTAGTGTTCAGAGTCAAACCTCACAAATGTCAAGTATTTGAAAAATTCTCTTTGTTGATATAATGTAATTGATCTCCTTTTGAGTAAAACAAACAAACCAACAAACTCAAACCCCTCTCAAAACCATCACAGTCTTTGTTTTTATGTATTTAAGTATTTGTTTACCCATTGCTTTGTTCTCAGGTTTCAAACATTTGCCAGAAATTAATCCTAACATCCTAAAACTGCCCATAAACTGTTTAGTTTATTTCTGTACTCTGTAGACAGCTTCATATGACAACCAGTGGTGGTTTTGAATAATCTGGAGACTACAGTAAATGACAAATAAGAGAACAATTAGGAGACTGTAGCTCAACAATTGATCTACATGGCATTTTTCATCATTTAACTTTTAAAAAGTATACCTCTGTCTTCTAGAATTATGCTATATTTATACCTATGTTGTGTGAAAGGTAATCTTGTACATAAATCTACTACAGAATTGAAAAGGGAAATAAACAGTTATGTGCTTCCGGATCTACCAAGGAATTTAACACATATTTTTAAGACTGAATATCTCTTATTATAGTCTAACACATTTTTTCAGGCCTTTTTTCCCTAGAAAAGAGATATGAAAGTCAGGTTACCACTCAGTTTTTCTATCAGTACTGACAAAAACTGTCCCATTGACTTATAAAATACTATGAAAACATGGCCTAAAGAAGAGCTGTCCTGGCGATGTTTTAATTTATTTAAATTATTAATTATTAATTATTAAACTACCCTGACTGCAGCTTGAACCAGTGTTTCAGAGACTGGGGATCTGAGTGAGGAGAAATTATCTGCTTGGGAATAGATCCAGAAATCACTCCCGTGTGAATCTCATTTTTGTTCCTGGGTTGATTTTGCCAATAATCTCATAGCCATCCTGGATTTAGAAAGCTCTGTATGACTCTGAAATGTCAAAGTAAGAAAATACTCAACTTTGACATCCCATTTTGCTTCGTTTATGTGAACATTGTCACCCGAGCCCATGTATACAGTATGCAATCATTAGACCAAATCTAAACCTATTGTTACATATGGTAATTGACATTTACATAGAACAATAAATGCACAAAATTAGATTTTGTTGATACATTTCGGGCAAGAAATGTTGAAGTCTAATAATAACTCTTTTGTGGTATATACCCTGGTGATACCATCAGCAAACTTGCAGAACTGTGAAGGGGAATACCCTGAGCTTGAGGATTACATCTATTCTGACTATAGTTAAAAACAGAGGGAAGCTTTCAGTTTCAAGGGAAAAAAGAGTATTGACAGCTGTGAACTAGTCCTGCAGAGGGCTTTATAGGCAGCTTCTCATATATCTTTCCAGCTAGAAATAACTAGATAATGGAAAAAGAAGCATAACCCAAGATCTTAGGGGTGTCAAAATGTCCAAGAAAATACCATGTTTAAGTAAACAGCTTGTAAAACAAGGCATTTAAATTTCAAGATTAAATTCTAAAATGTGCATTTGACACCTGTGTCTTGTGCTTTTGCTTTTAATGGGGAAGATGCTTTTCTTGGTTCTATGGGTCTGGAAAAAGAATACTTTTATTGAAAACTAAGACACGGCTTTAAAAGCCTGAGGGAAGAAAAAGAATCTATTTTGTAGTAGATAAATCTTACTTTTCTATCTTACTATTTGATTAAATTCCTTGAGTCGTATATGTGGAGAACATGAGGTGACATCCATATGGTGACTGACAGGGGAAAATAGACAATGAAATATCAGGCACCTTCGCCAACAAATGTTCCATAACCGTTAATTCACTTTCCCCAGGATTTACTTAGCACCTTCAAGTAGATAGTTCTTTAAAAAAGTAAAAAAAAGAAAAAAAAAAAAGAAAAAAATTGCTTTGCAGTTTAGGGGAAGAAAAGATTGCTAGAAAAAGCTTATGTACAAGAAGGTAAAGTATTTTTCACAAACAACAAGAAAGCTAGTGTTTCTAAACTTTTTGCTGGTGTCATCCTAGGTTTTATCCTATGCTTAATATAGTATGGCCAAGGTGTAAGTCACAAGCAAAGAGTTTGAAATATCTTTTGGATAATTCCTTCATCCCATATGTGTAATCCTGTCCATCTGACTGAAACTTCTACTCTGTAAAATACTCAGAAATACTGGCAAATATTTCCAAAATAAGATATTCTCTTACTCTGTCATTCAGCTCAATCACAAATTGCTACCTCTTCTTTTGTGTCTTTGTCTTATTCCTTTTTCACTGTCTTTTTCTCTACTACTTTTATCCCTAATGGTTGTCATCCTTGCCACTTTTCTCTGTCCTCTTTTGTCTTCTAATGCTGACTTGGTCTCCCATCTAAAATGAGAAAACAGAGCATGGGGAGGATTGCTTACAGTAGCTGCAGGTTCTGCTAACTAGAGCATAGCAGTTGGAAGGCCAGTGAAAGCCAAAATTTTGGGAAAGAAGACAGAAGCAAAAAGTTTAGGGAACAGTAAATTAAAGTAAACACTAAAGGGATGGCAATTTATAGAGGAAGAAGAAGAATGCTTTTTATATTAAGTCTCTAACAAACAGTAGGCAGGGTTTTTTTTGTTGGTGGGACATCAGCAGGGAAGAAAAGGGTTTTGGAGAGTGTCTTGTCTCTTTCCTGCACATATAGCTACAGTTATAGCTATATCCCTGATTCTCCTTAGGGGAACATAAAAATGGGACTACCAGAGAACAATATAAGTACAGGCTGCATTATTACAATTTTCAGCAGCAACTTCACTGAAGTTCTCTGTAGCACAAATGTAAGTTGAAAATGGAGACTGACAGGCTGGTATTCAGTGCAATCTCAGCACACACATACATTAACAGGAAAACAACTCTGATTTCAGGATTTTTTCCTTATCTGGTTTCCAGTCACACAGAAAATCACTTTAAGTAAAGAACTGGAAGATGTATTAGGTAAAATTTAACTTTGAAGTCATTACTGCTCCTTGCTCATCCTGATGTCAATACTACTGGGGGGAAAAGAACTATCTGGAATAGAACATTTAATAGAATATAAGCTAGAATCGTTTGTAGAGCATGGTACAAGCCTGGAAAGCCCAATTCGTGCTCATTCCAAAAGGAATTGTTGGACAAATGTTCATAAATCAGCTTGACTTAAAAAGAGGTCCATATTAGTAAGATAAGCTGTGGAGCTAACCTATTTACCGTTCACAGTATGGAAATACAAACATATAGAAAATAACTTTGATATTGCCCGGAGAACATCGCACTTGATATATAAATGTTATGTTTTGAATGCAGATGTATTTTACAGTTGCAAATAGAGGAGCTGCAATTAACTTTAGTGAAGCTGGTCTGATAGAGGAGATTTAGATAATCTGTGATTGTAGATATTTATTAGCATGATAGGGTCTAGAGGGGGAGGGAAAAAAATACCCTGCTCTCAAATTCATCTTTATTCAATAATAAGGGACAGTGAAGAGGTGTTATCTGCTTACCTGTTTTTCACAAAATAATAGGTAAATTATTACTGTCCTCTCCCAAAAGCTAGAGAAGGAAATATAATTTGCCACTCAAGCATTGAAAGGACCCATTTTTAATAATTATATTTTATAATAGATCAAAATTCCCTATTATAATAACTCTTTTTCTTGTGGATTTACTCAGATTGTGCCCTACAGCTGTAAATAATGAGTTTTAAATCAACTGTGTCAACAACAAATCTAATTGCAGAAATACCTAAATTTGCCAAGAGTGGTAAATGGTAAAAATGTGTGCGACTGATCTTAAATAGAAATATATTTCTGTGCATCAATAAAAAAAGATAAATATTTTAAAGATACAGTGGTCAACTGAATCAACAACAGCATAAAACACCTATCGAATGCACTAGCATTATGTGGAACCTCCACATGTTGTAGAAGGGGATAAAGTCCCTGTGGTGCATGAAAGGAATATGTTAGGGAAAACTGTTTGGGTTTTTCCTGCTTCAGGCAAAGGCAATCCCATTCGTGGGACTGTTTTTGCTCAAGGATCTGGATGTACTTGGTGGGTGATGCTGAGGAACGGAGAAGTTCGCTGTGTACCTCAAGGGAATTTAATCCTTGGTGAGAATACTCAGTTCTGAGCTGTATGATGTTGATCGCTACATAATACTAACAGTGTCCAATAAGTGTTTTTCAGGATAACATATTGGTGATGAAACCTGAGCAAGCTTCATCAAGTGGCGTCCAGCAAACTCTTCAAGATGGACATGCTGCCCGTGGGGACAAACCACAATGGATTTCATACCATTTTTCCTGCCCTGAGATGAAATCCTGCAATCATGAATAAATGGACTTAATAAATAGACTACTGAAATTAACAGCATATTGTGCAGAAACTCTTTGCTCTCAGAGTGATAAGACTGAGACTAAGTGTTTATAGTTCATACCAAGTCATGGTATGCAGAGAGGCTCTTGCTTGTACTTATTGCTGTAACACCCAAGGCCAGCTCACTTTGTTATTTGTCCCACTGGGGAGTCGGAAGTGGAAAAGCGTAGAGGGGTCCCACCTGCGGGGAGGAACGGACAGGACAGGTGACCCCAAACTGACCAACAGGGTATTCCATCCCATCTGCCTCATGCTCAGTATGAAAGCTGAGGGATCAAAGGGTCAGCCCTCTTTCTTCAATGGCCGGCTTCTGAGGAGGAGTCTGTTCATCAGCCTTTGATCCCGAACCTGAATGAAGATCTGGAATCCAGTTCCTGTCTGTCAATGAGTTCAGTCCGGGACTTCCCCAGTGCCAGCCGGTGATGTGATTGTTATCCCATGAGCTTGATACAGTTTTGTGTATATATATATATGTCATTGTTTTCTTTGTTTATTTTATAACTAATATTTCATTAAAGTAGTTTAGTTCCTTCTAAACTGAAGTCTCTTTTTCCCTCCTTTGCCTCTCTCTTTGAAGAGAGGTAAGGGGAGCATCGGTCGCTTGTCTGGTGGCCGGTTCGGCCAAAACCACGACAGCTCTTCAAAGATTTATATTTCCCATGCAGCCAGTAGTCTGAATTTCTCTGCATATTAAAGGCTGTGATTTTGTCTGAGAACCTTAATTTTTAAAGATTTTATTTGGGTTTTTTTGTGGTTGTTTGTTTGTTTGTTTTGTTTGTTTTATTTTTACCTTAGTTTGGAACAATCAATGAGAAAATAGTAAGGTAGGGGGCATTCATTCACCACAGAAACTTTTCTTGTGTAAGAGCTAGTTATTGTACAGTGAGAGTTGAAAAATGTGAGGAGGAGATTAATTAGCTACTAATCAGAAGTGCAAATGAATAATAAAGAAAAATTGTTCTTTGCGGAGAACATGGAATATTTTTTCATATTCCCAGCATATACATTCCCATCTCGTTCCCATTTTCATTAACTCCATACTGCATCTATCTGAGTTTTCTTCCCAAAGGACATTCTGCTGTCATGCTCTTTGATGACCAGTACCTGGTGAGCTAATGTTCTCAGGCAGGCTCATTACTGAATAGTGTCTGACACAATGTTATTCATCTACCTGTTTCATAATTGACAGAATCAAGGGTAAAATCTTGTATTTCATTGCTCAGAATTTTTTAGTAACAGAAAAAAACAGAATGGACATATTTTCTTCTACCCCAGAGGAAATGGACTTGACTTAAGATGTTTTGGAGCAATAGGAGAACAGTCTGGAACTGCCTAGGTTCCAGTTTTAGGTTTGAAGGGCACCAACAATCCTATCAAGGATACAGCATAGACTTGTGATTTCTTCTTAAATTGCTTTCATGAGTCTGAACTTCTTAAAATGAGAGAAATTAAAATTGTGATCATAGATATATTTAGAACTTTGTATAAGTCAACTCAACAAGAAGGCAAAAGTCATAATATTCCAAAATTAAGGATTTCATATTTGAAAGAAGAAAAAGAGAAAGTTCAGATAATGCAGAATCAAAATAATAATGATAATTTCATAATTTTGGAACATTTTATGGACAACAATATTAATGTATTATTTTTATAACAATCTCTGAATTGCCTCAAAGAAACAGTAAATAACAATGGTAGACTAAGATAGACAAGCATAACATAACACTTTTTGGAGAATAAATGGATAAAGAATGCAATAACCTACCAAATGAGTTAGGGCTATGCCTTCATTTCAAAATACAGAATCACTTTTCTCTCTCTTGAAAATTAAAATTATTTTGCCATGATATTAACAGAAACAAAGTCAGATCTTTAGTAATTAATGGGAAATACCATTTTCTTTGCCAGAGCACTGAGAAGCGAACAAGAATGTATGAGGTGAGGCTGAGACAGCTGAGACTGTTCAGCCTGCAGAATGGAAGGCTCAGGGCAATAAGAGGTAACAAAGCTAGATACTTCTCACTAGTGACTGGTGGCAGGAAAAGAGGCAGTGAGCACAAATCAAAACACACAAAATTCCACCTGAGCACAAGAAAACATTTTTTTACTGTGGGGATGGTCAAACAATGGAGCAGGCTTGTGACTCTGCAACTTCGCTTGGATACTTTTAAAAGCCACGTACCCACAGATGAAATAATCTTTATTGCAATTCCAGAGAAGGTTAGAGAACAAAAAGGTAGAAGTAGGGTCAATAATTGAAGAAAATTAGGATCCAATGAGGAGAGGTGAGCTGCTGCATCTTGTACTAACTA
>RSEF01000002.1:104339752-104361877 GCA_003993805.1 Himantopus leucocephalus | reverse complement strand
CTATGATTTATATTAAAGAGGAAAATAAATTAATATCTTAATCCACTAGTTGTGAATAATTTCATTTGTAAAGCACTCTCTCAAATTTCCCTATGAGTAAACTATTCTGATTGCTTTCTCACTACTGTCTGTGTTGATGTCTTTTTTGTCGTTGCTTATCTGTATATTTAGGTTAACACTAATATCAGTGACCCTGTTGCTGTCATATTATTAAAAATGTTGTCTGTATAGCTCTCATTTATTGCATTTTTTACTGGTAGATTGGAGGAATAAATACATATGTGCACTATTTACAGGCATGATGGTTGTCTTTGTTGATTCATTAAAGATAACTTGTTTGAAAGAACAAAAATTACTCACAGTCATTTACTCCACCTTTTCTTTTTTCCCTCTTATAGCATTTACTAAGGTGAAAATTACCAACCAGACCCTTTATTCTTGAAACTTATGTTTTCAGTATTTACTAAAATATGGAAAATTTGAAATACCATTTTTTATGTGATTCAGCTTAGTCAGAAATGAACACCACAGTTCGATGCAAGAATAAATGGTCATAATGGTTTCTTCTGAACTCACAATCCTTAAACAATGAGAGAACAATCACCTTTTCAGACATGTATAATTTGTATTTTGACTTCTATTTTAAAAATTAGAAGACTTATTATCTCACCCTCTCTTTCTAGTAAGTTTTCTTTCTGAAGGCATAGAGCAATGGGGTTTTATTTCCATTTTAATGTTGATTTTTCTTTTTCTGAGCTAAGTTACAGAACAGACCATATGCTACTGCTATCCCTTCTTTACGGAATCATTTTAAAGTCCTGTCTCTTGATGCAATCAAACTTCTAAGAAAGCTACAGATTCCTGCCTTTCCTGTGCTTTTGCAAATTATTTCTGTCCCTAGGGAACAAATGTCTAGCTTTCCAAACACTCCGGATATTTTAAATAAAAAAATCTAGATATCTCTACAGTGAATCCACAATAAAATCTTCTGTATTTTATATCCAGTTTCCTGGATTTGATCTTTGCTTTAATATCAGCTTTTAATGCCTTGGGATGCTTACATGCTGTCTTCTAATTCATTTGGTCAGCTTTCACTGGTACCTTGCTAGCTTTAAATTCTTTCAGTTCTGCAATTACAGTTCTTCACTTGAGACTAGTCCCAAGGTGATTTCTTCCTATATGTATATGAAAATATTATGTTCAGTTTTGCACCCTGGAGTGGTTTTGGCTGGAACTAATATCGCTTATTCTAGACCTTTAACAGCCCAATTGCATTCACATATTAAGGACGCACACATCCAATTTCACAGCTGGTAATTGAGAGGACAAAACCGTACCTTCAGTTCAAGGATAAAAAACTGAAGGATATCTTAAAAAACTTCCTCAGGGACCTTGTTATGCAAAACAGACCATAGGTGGTGTCTGTAGAAACTTCGTTCTGGTCTGACTTTGATCATTAAAGACACATCTAAAGCACTGTCTAATCTAAATTAGACAGTAAGAAAGGTTATCTAGAAGTTTAGAGAAAAATCTGAGCTGTTAAAATGAACTTGGGAGGATCTTCCGGCAGAGCGCGCGTGTGATTAAATCTGTGCTGCAAAGCCTGACTAAAAGCAGCAGCACTGCTACCCTCCCCTTTAACCCCCTGGGAAGGAGCACTTGCTGTGGAGGGAGAAAGATCAAAACACCCAACAGAAGCTTTATAAGACTGGGGCAGGAACCTCAAAAGGAAAGATAAAACATGGAACTGAAAGGTGATGAGAGCATTGAGTATGAAACTAAGGCTAAAGACTTTTGGGAGAACATGTGACTCAGTAAGTGTCAAAGCAAAATTTCCTCCCCTTCCCTCTCACCTAGGAAGATGTAAAGAAAGATAATATAGGACAGATGAGAGAAGTGGCCTCAGCAGTCTAGTTTTTGTGAATCCTGTTATCCCAGACTGGAGAATAGGCAAACAGCAGTGATTTTGTGACCTTTTTTCTCCTTTCATATAATCAACACTCCTGTTTGTTGTACGTTATATGTAACTTGAATGTAAATATGTATATATAACTGAAAAATAAATGACATCACAGCTGTATGGTGATACATGTAAGTAAAAAGCCATGCTTTGAATTTTTCTCAGTGTAGCAATTATTAATTGACCACTCAAAAATATCCAGTTTCTATGGTTCCTAAACCCTGTTATACAAGAAAGTTCCTCCAAGTATGAAAGTGTGATTCTGTTCCTCATAACAATAATTTCCAAAAGGGTGAGAGCTTACCTTACACATGCCAACTGAACTGTCAGTACTGACGATTTGTTTCAGACCACTCCTTCCCATCAGACTCTTTGGCAGCGCAGACACATACAGCTTGTGAAAGCACCACGTGAAACTCATGAAAAAGAGGTTCCAGACCAGCCAGCATCCCTTCACAGCCAACATTCCCAGGAGGGACAGGATAAGTTCACATCTGTGGGGTTTTGGGAGGGTTGTGGTTTTCCTTTTTCATATTCATTTTTACTACGTTAATCATGGACAGTGATGTATATTTGTCACCAGTACCCAAAGGTGATGTGGCAAAACTGAAAAGAGTGTATGAAGAATTACACTCTAGGTTGGTAAGATACTCCTTTTGCTACAAAGAGCAATGCAGATCACCAGTGACTGACAAGATTATTTGTTCAGTTCTGCTGTGGCCAAGATGCAAACATCAACAATACAATTTTCCAATTTTCCGAAAGACTAAGAAATTTTCCAAGTTGTGCTTAAGTGGCTATATGGTACCAAAAACATCATTGTTGATGTGGAGATAAGAATAAGCCTTCCTCTAGCCATCTATACTCCTGTTTAGTGTGTGTATATGTTCTGTCTTGACTTAAGGTGCCACAGGTTTAATTATTTTCTATAAAGAAAACAGAAGAAAGAGGCAAGGGGGAAAGAAGTAACTGGTGAGCATTGACATTCAGTATTTTATGGCTTCTTAATTAAAACAGAATGACAAAAGTGAGAGAAGATATTTGCATGATGCTTTAACTTTGATGTTAGAACAGGAAATAAGACAAATGAAGCCAGAAATTTACTGACCTTTTTGGAAGACGTGATCAGCTGATTGTGTTCAAGAGTGTGCCAATACTAATGAGAGTCATTGATTTATTGTTGTTGTTTTGGAGGTTTTGGTGAGGTTTTTTGGGGTGTTTGTCTGTTTGTTTTATGGGATAGTGTTTGTTTTTAATGGAAAATAAGAATTTTTTTGGACAGCGTTCAACCTGAGTTTTTTATTGATGAGAAAGAATTGGTTATACCAGATAATTTTTAGCATGACACTGCTTTTAAAACATTTGAGACTATGTTTTGGGCAAGAATTCTCTTGCATTATAAAATATTTGTACCATACCTGTTCATTTGGGAAATTTAACTACTTCACATTCTTGTACTTTGGCCTGGGAAAGAGTTCATTGTGAAATATTCTGCATCATTAAATTAACATCTGTTCTTACAAACAAATAGTTTGCTTGGGGCTGAAGTAGCTCCTGTGGTCTATAAAAGGTATTCAAATACCTATTAAAAAAAGAAGACTATTCTGGCCATGATAAAAACCTGTAAGCACTTTTATCTTTCCTTTAAGAAGTTCATATGAATTGTTTCGAACATACTGACTGCACAGGATTTGCATCTTCAATTACTTAAAAAAAAGAAAAGGGGGGGGGGGAGTGGGTGGAGAGCCAATAAAAAAAGGAGGCATGCAATCTACTACATCACAAGCTTTCCATAATTGCTAAGCTCTCTTACAGAGATGTGAAGGCAAGCACACTAAGCAGAATGTTGTGTTACTCCCTTAATATGCAAGCAGTTTCCCTAATTCTAGCTCTGGGGATTCTGGTTGGTTTTCTTTTGCTCTTCATAAAGCATATTTCTTTTTTAAACTATCTCTACTGATGTGAGCCATTTTGATTGTCCCTGCAAGAACCACTTGAAACTTACTATGCCCTCCAAAAAACGATTCCTGAGACGGAATTGAAAAACTTGATAGCAGAGCTTTCTTTAGTTTATATGGTACTTGTAAGTTGTTTTATCCTAAGAAACTTGACTGTACATTTTTCTTATTACCCTATACAAGTTTTTTTTTTTTGTGAGGAATCCATGTGGTTTTCAAATCTGAAAGATGTACTTATGATCAGTATTAGCAACATCATGTTTTAAGAATATGCTGCTAACTTTGGAAAGCTCCCTCAATAAGATGTGCTAAAACATCAAAATATACTATTAGTACTAATTTTATCTATTGTTTACAGTGTATGTACAGCAATGATTTGAACATCAAAATGATAATAATCCTGATAAGAACACTTTAGACAAAGCATGTATCTTCCTCAAGGGAGGCAAAAATCAAAGTTTCTGAAACTAAAGAAAACATGAACACTGCAACAAATTCAGATCTTACAAATAAACAGCAATTAATATACATTTAACTCTGGAATATACATTTAATTCTGAAAAGTTCTAGAGAAATCCTGGATCACAGAGGAAATTTTGTTAAGTCTGTTCTCCAAGCAGACTTTTGCACTTAGTGAAATATAGAGGGAAATAAAATAAAATGTCCCTTGACAGCTTTGACATTAATTTAATTGTAGTCAATACCATTTGCTTTTATGCTATCTGCAAATATCTATAGATACTCCAAATAGGATCCCTTAAAAAACTTCCTAGACTGAGAATTATGAACTCCATTATCAGTGAGACAGTTCAGTCCCTCTGAAGTTAATACTAACTACTATTCTCTTAGTGTCTTTCCGAAGAAAGGCTTATCAGAATACACATTACCAACTTTAGCAACACTGGCTCTGTATGTGGGAACTCTACTGAAATTTGAAGCCATTCCCAAAAGCAGTGCCAAAATTTGCTGATCTTGCCATTTGATTTGTCATGTACAAGTGACAACTAACCTTCACTAGCTGGAGTTGAAAAAATAACCAAACACCTTGTGAAATTTATGTGGGCTAAAGAATCACAACATATACATATATACACACACACATATACTGTCAGTCAGTCAGTCTAATTAAACTATTGATAATCTGGTAAAAGAGCTGCATTAGTTCAGTTATAATGATACTTATATTTATAGTCCAAATGATCCAAATATTGCCAGCACTGAATAAAAAAACAATGAAACATTATATTAACAACCTTCCTAATATTTACCGTTTCCCTGAGTTTTACACTTATCCTTCCTATAAAATACATCTAGAAAAATTGATTGGTTGTTTTGAAAGAATTTTTTGCCCTCATTTTGGAAAAAACTTACAATTTTTTAATATTTTTTTAAACATTCTCTTCACTACAAGATAAAGTTGTTTAGTTATGGTCTTATTTTTCTTCTTGATCATTTCCTGATTGACTTGACTTACCATAAAGATTTAAATATTCCATATACAAATTATTAATAAAACAGGTCTCTCTTCTGGAATAAGGACAAAGGTACACATGGTAATATCTCAGGGCAATTGCTCGAATCTGGAATGAAACTATAAAAGTAGTTCTTGGACTTTCTATCATGGAGGAAGGGCTGAGACAAAGAAAAAAATTGTGGACAAACTGTTTACTGCTCTTAGGTCCTGCAGCAATTTTATCCTTTTGATTATGAAAGTTTAAAAGGTAGCTTGTAAGCTGCAGAAGAACATTTTGACTTTTTGGCAGGTTCACTTCTGATCTCATGGTAATGATTGCAAATGTCTAATTGTTTTACTGGTCAAGTATCTTTTTCAGTCTTTCTTGCTCTACAAAAATATTGTGTTGTTAGAATATTCTTTTCTGGGCAAGAGCTCTCCAAGAAGATTTTATAAATGAATTTATTTTAAGCATATTTCAAGAATAAGGAAAATAGTGATTTCATTTCCATTTCCAGGGAAAAAATAGCCCTTTGGGTATGTGAAACAGTATTTTAAATTGGATAACAAGTTCTTATTATCATGATTTCGAAAATAAAAGGATGTAGGGATGATAGTATCCCATTCCTATTACCTGGTAGGATTTGACTTTTTGTGAGATGGGATAGATATCTCATTTGTTCTATATCCACACAGCATTAGGCCTACTTTTCTCTTCTCCATTTCTTTGCTGAAAATGGAAGAACTTGGAGAAAGTGAATAAAATTTACAATAAAAATATTACATCCGAATTTATTTTCCTAGCATTTTTAGAAAATGGAAGAATGATGACGGAAATAGTTGATTTAAATGTCTTCTAAGTGGAGTTCTGATTTAACTTTATGACAGCCTGTATCAGTTATTCTTAACGTTTACTGTGTAAAAATTATTATCAAACAGGTATTATAACCTCTCATATGAAATGTACCTGGAATTAGAATATAATTAAGGTTATACGTGTAGAATAATCTGGTGCTTCACCAAAGATAATAATCATAAAGAAAGAATAACTTATTTGATTTAAGCTGAATTTAAGATACTGCATCAAACAAAATACGTCAAGAAGCAAGCCAACTTTTAAAGAACATTTCTGAAACTCAAATTTTTATTTAATAAAAATACAGGTAACTGTGCTGTAAAAGGTTTACCCATTCATGATTGTTATTTGGATACATTCTGTATTCTAACTTAATAGGAAAACAAGGAATGACAGTCTTATGGAACTTTACTGGAAACAGGACATTAGCTCCCCTAATTTAAAAGTAAGGAATTCATTTTCAAGAATTAAAACCAGCACAAGATATTACCTTATCAGCTGGAGATGTGTCCTACGTGGAGGAGTGAAGGTATTGTTTGGTCGGCTGGAGAGAGCTTGGAGCTTACAAAAATAATTTTAAAAGCAGTGTAGACACAGACATATAGTCTTGGAATAGAAAAGACTGTTATAATTATTTTCTCTGATGCATAAAAAACTTCCCCAATCTTAATCATATTTGCCATGTATATCGGTCACTATGTTGCATCTTAATTTTCCTTTGATTGACTGAATAGTCTGAATATATTAGTCTCAGATGGCAGGGTTATATTTCCAGCAGCAGAATAATTTGAGGACTTTTTAAATTCTTTTTTTTTATTCATACAAACTTCCTGAAGCTTGAACAGAAGACTCTGGTAAAATATTTGAGTATCAGCATAGCCAGTGCTGTGCACAGGAGCAAGGTCACATCGCTCTTTTTGTTCTGCAAGTCCTTTTTGTATATCCAAGGATCATATCAGCCTTGCTAGCCACAGGATTGCTCTCTGAGTTCACATTGAGTTGGTTATGATTTTCTGACTCATTGCCTTCCAAGACAAAACATTCTTTGTAGTAGGTGTAGCCTGCATTCTTTGTTTCCAAGCCCTAATTTGGTTAGACTAGATTACATTAAAACTTTTTTTTTTCATATTTTGGCTTTTGACATATATGTTCATAAGAAGTAGAATGTGGAACAAAACAGCACGGGTAAGCTAAAACACAAAAGATTACAGAAAATGTATAATGCTTGAAGTACTTGTGGCACAAAAAAGGGTATTCTTCAAAAACGTTTTAAGATTACGGATTTTGAGAAAAAGAAAGGGAAAAGACAGGAGACAACATTACAAAAGTAATATTCTGTGTTTTGGTTACATATATGGAAGAAGGATATAAATCAAGGAGAGGGGAAAATGTTTATTTAATCAGCTGGAACTTCATAGTTCTCTTTATAGAAGCTCCTTGTTGTCAATGTTGGCTTCATCACTCATTTCAGACAACTATCTTGAAAGATATGCTATTAGTAATACTGAAATGATTCTGGCTGACCCTTGCCTATATTCTTCACTTTACGGAACCATCTCCCATCCAGGTCACTTTGTTACATGTGGAAACGTGTCCTTCCCACATAGTTGTTTACCTTGCATGCTCCGGTTCCTCAAGACAGATTTTTTTAAATTTTAATTTTTATTTATTAATGAGGAGGGAAATGGTAGTGCTTAAACTGTGGTTTCAGACTGTCTTCTTCATTCTGTGTGAATCTATTTGTTTCTTTGTGACGCTATTTAATGAAAAAAATATTTAAATTCAACCTGTCACATAGACTGAAGATCAATGTAATACTTTGAGAATGAAATACTAATCCATTCTAGTCTTTGTTTCCTCTATTTGCAACACTCTCAGTGCTACTCACAAAACTAGTCCTTCCAAACAGCAATGATGTTCATTGCCCCTTTAATCAGTAAAAGAATATATTCGTCTTCAATTTTTCCATGCAATTACTTGCAGTACCCCATAGCCTACATTCCAGAATTTGAACTGGAATTCAGTTCTCAAAAGCATTTAAGCTAAGGAGGGTAGGTCTGAAAATCATGGGAAATAAGTGTTTCCATTATGCATTTTGATTATCATGAGTTGTTTGGCTGTTGAAATGTGATGACGTTGCCTCTTCTTCAGTGGACAACTGCAACATTTTGCAGAGGAAAAATACCGCATTATAAGTGGCAAAAAATAAACAATTGATTTTGTTAAAAATATCTCATTAAAGAATTGTTTTTGAAAATTTTTGATGCAGCTTTCAGGAAAATTTCTATTAAAAAAAATGAGTACTCACCAAAATGTCTGTAAATCATAAGCTATTAAGTTACTTGAATCTAGTAATAACATAATTATTTTCATAACTAATTCTATAAAATTACAAAAATTTCCTCTCTTAGAAAAATAAGTCAGCTTTATAGTGCTCATTTTACTGTAAAAAACATGGTCAAAATAACTATTGGAACACATATACTTCTCTCTATTTTTAGTGATTTAATCAATTTTACGTTTGCTAATGTTGCTAAGAAAAAGCAACTATTCAAAACAATCCTATATAATTTTCTGTCTTATGAATCACCATCACATAATTGTCCAGTAATCCCTGACTGCAAGATAAGAGTGTGGTTTGTTTTTCAGATCTTAGGTCAAAACTGCAGTGCTAAGAGTGACAGAAATCACCCTTTGACTTACAGAGAAAATGTATTATGGCAGGCCTTAAGAGAAGGATTAATATGGAACCTCATGATGTCATTCTCACTGACTCACTTTCCAAAGTACAACAGTGCTATATTCAGCAGTACATGTCCAAAGAACAAGAGGATGCCTATCACTTTCCAGGTAGCTTAGATAACTACAATATATTACTTCTGTATATTATTCTTCTTTTCTGGTAGGAAATATTTATAATTTTTTAATTATTTTATTATTGAATTCAGCACATATTTCTCTTAAGTGTCAGGAAATCAATATTTTTATTATATATACAATGTATGTTATATATTATATGATAATAATAATTATTAATAATAATATAATTCATTAATTCCTGGAAAATCTAAATGTAAAGCCAAATGCAATTAAAGTGTTATCGAATTAGTATAACAGGGATTTTTTTCTATGTGTATTGTCACAAGTGTCATATGTGTCAATTGTTTTTGACATGCTTCTGCATAAAAATTATCCATAAATTTCTCAAATTCTAACAATCTGAATAAAATTTTTGCTTTAGTGCCATATATACTACAGAGCCTGTCTATTGTTCTTTGAAGCGACATTTTGTTGCTATCTCTAAACAAGGATTTACGTTGGAGTTTGATGCCCATCAGTAAGTAGTATCCATTTGTTTCATTATCTTAGAAGCAATAACAGAAGATTCCCTATTGTTATTATAAGAAACACCACACAAGTCTTGAAAAAAGTTGACATGTATAAAACAGAATGCAGTGAATAATTTTTGGTAATCAACTTATTACTTCTTCTGTCAGACTGAGGATTTCTGTGCATTTCCTAAATTGTGTAGCAGGCATTTGCACAGAAAAAGCTTTCAGTTGCCAATATTTGCTGTATAGAGGTACCTCAGACACTGCTGTTTTGAACTGTGCTTTCTTGGACATTGGCATACAGGCAGATGGCAGATGGGCAAGCATCTGCTTATTTTAGCTCTTCAGTTAAATGGGCAAATCACTGTCATTTTTGAAATATATTGGTTTAAGCCCAATGTTTTGGCCAGTGAAAAGCCCTGAAAATAAATGAATGAAGATACTCCTTATTACCATAACTTTCTTTTGCAAAGTTTTCATTTTTTTTTCCTTCCCCTCCCCTCCCCCCCATTGTCCTAGTTTCTATGACAGTCTATTTTAAGGCTATTCTGACCCATCTCACGAAGTAGGGCATAATATTTTATCAAAAGCTTCATGCGAACAGCTCATAATTCTTAGACAATATCTTTCAGAAATGTATTCTAAATCAATTTTACATTTTATTCTGTTTGAAGTATTTGTCTTGAAACCAGAAAGAACTGTAACAACTTCCTGGAGTTTTTTAATCGTTATTGTTTTAAAGGTAAAAGTAGACAAAAATCAATATCTCCTGATTGCCACTAGTTATACAAACTTTTCAACAAATGATGTCAAACTCTTGTGGAATGAATGAAAAAAGAACTCTCTGTGCCTGGGCTTTATTCCATGTGTCTGTCACTGGTACTGCTTGAAAAACCTCATCATTGACTTAAGAATAATCAAAAGTTAAGCAACATCATTCTGGAATACTCTGCAGCTTGGTGCTTGGTCATTTTCTAAAGAAATTGAGACGTTGATTTAAATAGGTAGAGAAGGGAATTGGACATAGCTCTCTGTCTTTGGTGGGTGTTATATTACAAGATATTCTACCCTTAAAAACTGAGAGAGTTCATCTGATCCACTTAAAAAGACACTGCTTCAGTGTCACGTAGCTCCATTACCCCATTTAGGGTATGAATAGTCTTGCCTACTTTTACTTTTTGTTGTGATTTTTGCATAGCAGAGCAATATCAAGAATATGAGAATGACCAAGGACATTGGACCCCATGAAGTAGAAAGAAGCAAGACAAAGGTGTGCAGACACCAAAATGGAAAAACTGTGGGCTTTTGAGTTGCAGCAACAGCAGTCTGAATCAAGATTTGATTTTTGTTCCCCGCTTGAGCAATAGAAGGTGTTTCCACTTTGAAGAAAGTTGTATGTCTTAATCCCAAACCAAAATATAACCTAAGGATTCTTTGACACATCATTTCCCACGAGATACAGAGAAATGTAAAGCAGACAGCAGATCATCTAAGGAAGAGACAGAATAAACTTCAAAAAAAAATAGAAACGACTGGCTTACAGTGACTCTGCTTTTGAGGAGTTCTGAATGGCTTGTAAGTCTTTAAATTCATAGAATTATAGACTATCTCAAGTTGGAAGGGACCCATAAAGACCACCAAGTCCAACTCCCTGCTCCTCACAGGACTACCTAAAACTAAATTGCATAACTAAGAGCGTCATCCAGATGCTCCTTTAACTCTGACGGTTGTGGTGCTGTGACCACTTCCCTGGGGAGCTGTGTGACACACCTGTGTCCCTGGTGACCTGTGACCCCAGGGACCTGCTCCCTGAGGAGCCTGTTCCAGTGACTGACCACCCTCTCAGTGAAAGAATTGTATGTTCTCAATTCTGTCTAATGTTGGCCTGGCCCTAGAAAAGGAGATCTTTGTCTCCTCTTTGATGAGCTTATCAAACTGACACAGTAGATGTAGGTGATAGAGAGAATGTGGTTCAAGAATGATCTGAAACCTTAACATAGCAAATGGAGAGCATGAATCAGGAAGAGGCTACAGGGGAAGATGAAGAAAATTTGAAAGGCATCTTATTTCCTTTTCATGACATCCATCTAGGTCCTCCTGAAAATAAAGAAAGTCCCTTTGTTAAGCAGAAACTGACAGTAACATGCACAGAAAAGCACAGACTACATTGGCTGGAAACACATCTACATTCAGACAGTTTGCTGAAAGAGATTTTTAGAAAAATAGCAACAATTTAAAAAAACAGTCATAATGATGTTAGAAGAATAAAAATATATCACAGGGAGTATAAGGAATATCTTGTTGGAGCTATAATGCCCTTTTCTTGGTCTTTATCTCATAGAATGCATTTTCCCTTTAATTTAGCCAAAAGCCTAAATTTAAGTGATCTTAAGTCCTTCATGATTATGAGGCAAGGAATCTCTGTTTTTTACCTCCGATCTCTAATTTGAGACTAACAGGAAGTTTGAAGACTGTATCCTTTCCTTTCATTTTTTCTGCCAATGTTTGAGCATTTTTAAGGATTTTGCAAACACTGTAAATCACTAATGTGAAGACTGTTGAGCACATTTATCACATAGTGTTTCTTTCTGAGGTTTTCAGTGAAAGTAAATTACATGTAACTGAATATTGGTGAGCTTTATTTCTAAAAATAATATCTGTGTTCATGGAGAATGTGATTTGGGGTACTTAAAAGTCATATGCATTTCTTTTGGGTTTTGATTTCCCAGGTGTTATTAAAATTTCTCTTTCAATGTTCAAGGAAGGCTTCAAGACTGTAAGCCTCAGGGAACGAGAAATGGTAGATCTAATAGGAGGAAATGACCCCTAAAGTTTAACATGTCTTTAAGTGATTTTTGTTTTTATTTGCATTTAGTTTTTTTGTCTTATTTTTATAGGAGTAGTGTCACTAAAACCTACGTTAAATGTCTGAATATTTTACTTGGCCAATATAACTTTTTTGTTAAATAATTCCATGGCCTTTTTTCACCTTAGTTACTCTCAGGAAGTGATTTGATGTTAAGTTTAGAAGCACTTAAAATAATTTAATTGCACCATGGGGTTTGAAATGCTGCTTTAAATATGTACTGTTCAGTTGATGGCTAACCAATTATTTCAATGTACATCTGCATAGTTTTCTAAAATATATACTAAGCAATGCATTTTTCTTACTTCTGGAAACTTGCCCTGAGGAGCATATAATGGGTCTTCACCTGCTAGTGGAAGGATAAAATGGATTTTTGCTATATGCAAGCTAGCTCTGTTTTTTTTCTTGACTGACTATGCTTGTACAACACAACACATCGAATAAAACAGTTCAAACAATTCTTTAAATGTACATCCACACACCTATGCATCCACATGCCCTATGTGGATGCACAAGCAAGCTCAATTTCCAGAATCTACAGAGGTCTTTTTTTTTTTTTTTTTATTTNTTTAATGATCTGTGGTCCAATAGCATGTCAAAAGGTAGAGCTGATTTAAGGTGTCCCCTTGACCAGCTGTATTCTTCCTTGTTTCTCTAGGTTTGTTATGAATCTGACTGTGGTTCTGGGCATGGTTTCTTTGCTTCTTTTTCCTTGAAACAGGATACAAACTTTTCAACCAGTTATTTTCTGTATACAATCACAGTAAAGTTTTTTAAAAAATTAGTTTAGTAATAGTATCTGCCCTGGATTACCACATAAATAACTTTGTAATCATGTCTAGAAATATTCAAATTGCTTTTATCAAGTATAACTACTGTTAGTACTAAGTAACTCAGATGGTTAACTATAACATTACTTGGTAAAGCTGTAAAACCTAGATTAAGAATATATGCAAGGTATTTTAAAAAGAAGAACATTGATTATTCTATTCAGAAAGGCTTTACATTGAAGCTATTAGAACTAAACTAGATCATACTTAGCTACAACTGAATATATAAAATAGGCAGAAAAAAAGTAGGACAGTACAAACAGATGATAATGCAATATAAACTTCCTGTAAACAGTTTAAAAAAACCTGAATCTGAATCTGTTCTATGGATGGTTCTTTTTTCCTAGAAACCTAAAATGTCAGCCCAGATATTTTCTGATTTAGATCTATTTATTTGTCAGTTAAAACATGGCAAGTGTCTAGTCATCTTCCAGTTATCCAGGACAGTTTTACTTTAACTGTTTCAAAATACCATTTAAAATGTATTTTGTCTTCCATTTATGAGTCAATCCCTAGAGTTTAAAAAAGACAGTATATTGTATTCTCCCTATATCTTAGCTCTTACAATTGCTCCTTAATTTAAAAAGCTTTGAGACCCCTGGGTATGAATTATCTATCTAATAGCTTACTAACATTAGTTTCCAATTTATTGTTGTCATAGTTTAACCCCAGCTGGCAACTAAGCACCACACAGCTGCTTGTTCACTCCCCCCTCAGCAGAACGGGGGAAACAGAATTGGAAGGGTAAAAGTCAGAAAAATTACGGGTTGAGGTAAGAACAGTTTAATAATTAAAATAAAATAAAATAATAATTATAATAATAAATTTTAATGAAAAGGAAAATCATGAAGAGAGAGAAATAAAACCCAAGAAAGACAAGTGATGCAAATGAAAACAATTGCTCACCACCAACCACCCATGCCCAGCCTGTCCCCCAGCAGCAGCCACCCTACCAACTTTCCCCCTAATTTTGTTGATGAGCATAATGTCATATGGTATGGAATATCCCTTTTGTCAGTTGGGGTCAGCCGTCCCAGCTGTGATTCCTTCCAACTTTTTGTGCATGCTCGGCCTGCTCCCTGGTGGGGTGGTGTGAGGAGCAGAAAAGGCCTTGACTCTGTGTACATGCTGCTCAGCAACAGCTAAAGCATCCCTTTGTTATCAACACTGTTTCCAGCACAAATCCAAAATATAGCTCCATAACAGCTACTATGAAAAAAATTAATTCTACCCTAACCAAAACCAGCACAATTGTGAGATACTGTTTTTATTTATGGGAACGCTGGAGGAAATCATATATAACACATGATGGACTAGTTTAAGTGTAAGAAATGCCTAAAGAGAAGGGAGGTCCTGACTGGATATTGAAAATACTGCAGGAGAGGGCCTTTCGGACATGTTATGTATTCTAGTACCTACCAGTGGACTGAGAAAGATTCATACAATTCTTTCCTCAATAAGGAACACATTATCACCCTCTTTTCCCAAATAAATAGTTCACTCACACTTGTTTAAGATAAGAGAAAGGTAATTCTCCCGGGGAAAGAAAAGTCTTTACAAGAAGATTCATGAAATTTGACATCTTCTCATCTCTGCAGCATGCTGCTAGTTTTCGATTTAGCTTTTCAGCACTAACACCTCAGATAAAATCAAGATTTCATCTAAAGGGTGAAAGTAATTCTGCAGTGATATTTGCAAATAATTGCATTTATTGAAGATAATAGGATGATAAAAGAGCTACTGCATTCAAAGGACAGCTTGCAAATGTTGACTCCTGAATGTTGATCTCCACAGCCAGAAAACCTGCCTTTGGTTTGGAACAGGTCTGTGCATGTCCACATCACAGACATATCACAAACCAAGGTGATCATGAAGAGAGAAATGGGGGACAAAAGTTCCTCATTCAGCTCTGTATGAATAGAGCTACCATATATCCATATATCTACCTCAACTTGTTTTTTTCTATCCCGGCCTCCTCTTGGGATGCATAGTATATTACTCATGTACAGACATGTGGTGCAAGATATATACTAAAACTTTATACTTTCCAGATACACTAGTCATATTGCCCACACTTTGGCACAGACTGGATTCAAACTGTGTGATCATTTATGCTTATTTCTGTCCAGTAAATCTAAGAGGAAAAGACAATAAGCCTGCATATGAGGCAGTACTGGAAGACATCAATAATTACTCATTGGTTTACATTATAAGAATTCACACTTGAAGTACCAAGCAGGTGAGAAAATTGGCAGGTCTTTTTTTAAAAGTTTTTTTTGAGGTGTTTAAGCACTTCTCATCCTGTCCAGAATCTGAAAGTTCAGGATTTCATACACTGATTGAAAGATAGAAGAGAGGGACAGACATTACTCAGATTAAAAGAAAAGGTTGAAGTATTAGTGAAAGTAGAGTGGCAGACATTTTTATAATGCTCAGGCTGCTTATCACTTTGGCTAATATTTGCACACCAGGAAGAGGGGACTTGTTCTTTCTGAAGTATGTCTTAAAAATAGGTGAGGAGTCAGGCAAATTGTCAGCATTCCTTCACAAGCTAATTAATATTCTCCTATTGCGATAAGCAGAGGGGAGGATATGAAGTTAATTACTGATCAGCAGGTGACCAGTGAAACATTTAAGTTTTTCTTTGCCAAATTATACATTGTAATATCCTGTAGAGCAGAAAAAAATCATCCAGATTTTCAGTGAAAGGCTTAGGAATCTTCAGCTGAAGTAAGCTGTACGGATTTGCTAACTGTTCCTGTTTCAAAACGAAAGGTCACACAAGTAATAAAACTAATAAACAAGAAAAGTTTACTTACTGAATTTTAAAAAGAGCCTTGCTACTCATTCAAATTCCTTTCTGAAACAATCTTCAGATTTTAAGATTTTTCTTTTTTAACAGATTCTGCCCTGTTAATTTTTTTCTGCCCATGTCCTCATATTTCAGTTACTGCGAAATCTGGAGATCCATTTGGGAAACTAGAGTCTGGGTATCCAGTGTCATTTATATATTTGGGGTCATGGACTAGAAAAAAGAAAAAAGAAAAACCCACTCAAAAAAGAGTCTGTGTACTCTGAAAGATTTGTAGTAAAACAAACAAAAAAAAAATTATTACAACATTTGCAAAAACTGAATGTGGTCTCTAATTCTGTACAGGACATTTTGCCATAAATTGACACTTTTAGAAAAATACTGTCGTAATTTTTTTTTTTTCATACTGTAGAACCATATGACAATGTGCAAACAACACCATAGAAAGACAGAACATGGTAAAAAGGATAAATTAAGAAAAAAAAAAAAAGCAGAAAGGTCAGTAAGAGCAGCAGTATCAAAAGCAATAAGCTTTATTGAGCCATAGCACACAAGCAATAAACTTATTTTTCTCTTTCCCTTACTCCCTTTTTTAAAAAAAGGTTTGTAGCTGTTAAAGAAATGAGTGGGAATTTTCTTGGTATTGAAGATGTTGGAGTTTCACTGCAATAAAGTCTTTAATGAGCAGTCTTATTCCTAATCCTAAACTGTGATATTAAAGATAACTTGTAGGGCAAGTGAACAGTTCTATGCTACAACTCTGTACAATTTTTCTCTTTGTCTGGTACATTGCAGCAGAAGGGTGTCACCAAGACTGGAAAGTTCCTGGAGAGGCAATGTAGCTATCCGAATTTGGGGGAGTTTGGAATATAGATTCACCCATTACTTCCTTGCCCCCATCAAGATACACCAGTTTTTAGGGTTGACTAAGCCTGTAAAGTTGTGTGCAGCTTAGGAATTCAATATTCTAATGGGCTCTGTTGTTTCATGACTGCATGAAATCTAAGTAAATTATGCTTGTTTACCTTTGGAAGGAATATCAAACACGTCATTCAACAAAGGGCTAGAAAATTTACACAAATTTGCATGAGGGAGAGCTTCAAAGGAAGGGGTATTTGACCTGCTGATGTATTTAATGGCAGTGACTGTAAACTATGATATACTGTCTCTCTGTCTCTCGGGAAGTCTAAGTAGAACTTTCTACTTGATAAGCCATGATTTCATCTTTACTTTCTCACAAACATAGGCTCTTTCCTTGTGTTTGGAGATGTTGGACTTAGATGGTAATGGAATACTGAATTGTTGAAAATAAAATAAATATAATTAAAAGACATTTATCCCTTAGTGCAATATGGAACCTTACTAGAAGAAAACACAATCACCTTCACTGTGTGTTGTCTCACTAGTTGGACGCGGAGTTGTGGCATGAAATTTTCTGATCATGGGACAGCTGATGGGAAGGGACCTCAGGAGGTCTCTAGTCCAACCTCTTGCTCAAAGCAGGATCAGCTGTGGGATCAGACCTTAGTGTTTAGGGTTTAAACTAGTAGATCTTGAAAAATTCCAAGGACGGAGACTGCACAGATGCTCTGAGCAATATTTTTCACTGTTGTGGAACAGGTACCTGCAGGGAAAAAGTTTCTCCTTATATCCACATGGAACCTCCCTTTCTTCAATTTATCCCAGTTGTCCCTCATCCTCCCACCTTGCACCTTCCATGCATCTTGAAGCCTGGCTCCATCTCCTCCATAACCTCCCTGCAGGCACTCACAGGTTGCAGTTACATGCCCCTGAAGCTGTCCCTGCTCCAGGGTGAACAAGTCCCACAACCCTCAGCCTCTCTTTACAGGGGAAGTTCTCCAGCCTGCACTGTCTTTGTGGCACTCTGGTGAACTCTGGTTTATGAATGTTTCTTGTGTTGGGGTGCCCAAACAATTCTAACGAGTGCTGAATAGAGGGGGATAATTACTCATGATCTGGTGGCCATTTTCCTGTTCTTATAGCACACAATGCTGTTGGCTGCATTTGCTGCCAGGTTGTACATCTGGCTTAGGCTCAGTTTGCTGCCCACTAGGCCCCAAGGCCTTTCCCAAAGAGCTGATCCAAGCATGTCCACCCCCAGTCTGTGTCATTGCCAGGGCTCCTATGGCCCAAGGGCAGGAGTTTGTATTTTTCGCTGTTGAATTTTTAAGACTCCTATCGACCCATTTCTCCAACCTGCTTATGTCCCTCTGGATGGTGTCCCGATCCTTGAATATATCAACTGGTCCCACACCCCCAAATTGGTGTCATCTTTAAACCTGATGAGCGTGCACTTTGTTATCTCCTCCAGGTCACTGGTAAAGACATTGAAGAAGACATGACCCAGTACAGATCTCTGAAGTACTTCATTTGTTACCAGTCTCCAGGTAGACCATGACCCATTAACCATAAGCCTTTTAGTTCAATTATCCAATCAGTTTATTACCCTTCTGGTTGTCCATTACCTGGACTGTACCTTTGAAACAAGAAAACAGTGGAGACAGTGTTGAAAGTCCTGCTAAAATTCACATAAATTATATCCATTTTCCTCCTCTCTTCCAAATCCCATGATTTTATTACAGACATCAATCAAGTTGGTCAGACACCATTTACCTTTTGTCAATTCATGCTGGCTGTTCCCAGCCACCTTCTCCTGAGAAATGTGTTTCAAGAGGACATGTTCCATTCTGACAAAAATCAAGCTCCAACATATACACCATAGATCAGTATGCCTTTTGGTATGCATACTCCTTTGAGACCTGGTCTCTAAGTACTGCCAATATTTACACAGAAATTTTCAGTTATCTATTAAGCTGTAACTTATCTCTCAGTTATGAAACAATAACAATAATGGTTTTAAACTGAAAGAGGGTAGATTGAGAGTAGATATTAGGAAGAAACTCTTTACTCTGAGGGTAGTGAGGCACTGGAACAGGTTGCCCAGAGAAGTTGTGAATGTCACATCCCTGGAAGCATTCACGGCCAGGTTGGGTGGGGCTTTGAGCAACCTGGTCTAGTAGAAGGTGTCTCTGCCCAGGGCAGGGGGGTTGGAACTAGATGATCTTTAAGGCCCCTTCCAACTCAAACCAATCTATGATTCTATGACAAAGCTTATACAATTTTAGGTATTAACAGGTCAATGGGTTTAGAAAGATGAACTGATTAACTTGGAAAAAAACTTGAAATTTGCCAGTCTTCTCTCCCATTCATTTGATGCTTACTCTAAGCAACAGGAATAGACAGAAGGGATCAAAACAGTTGGAACATAAATGTAGTGAGCAACTACACATCCCATGATTCAAGACAGCCAGCATGGCTTCACCAATGGCACGTCCTGCCTGACCAACCTAGTGGCCTTCTACAATGAAATGACTGCATAAGTGGACAAGGGAAGAGCTACGGATGTCATCTATCTGGAGTCCCGTGAGGCCGTTGACATGGTCCCCCACAACATCCTTCTCTATAAATTGGAGAGATATGGATTTGATGGGTGGACTTTGGTGGGTCCGAAGGAGGGCCATGAAGATGATCAGAGGGCTTGAGCACCTATCCTGTGGAGAAAGACTGAGAGAGTTGGGGTTATTCAGCCTGGAGAAGAGAAGGCTCTGGGGACACCTCATTGCAGCTTTTCAATACTTAAAGGGTTCTTGTATGAAAGACAGGCGCAGACTTTTTAATAGGCCCTGTAGTGGTGGGACAAGGGGTAATGCTTTTAAGCTAAAAGAGGGTAAATTTAGACTCGATAGAAGGAAGAAATTTTTTATGATGAGGGTGGTGAAACACTGGAACAGATTGCCCAGAGGTGCTACAGATGCCCTATCCCTGGAAACACTGAAGATCAGGTTGCACAGGGCTCTGAGAAACCTGATCTAGTTGAAGATGTCCCTGTCACTGTAGGGGAGGCTGGACTAGATGACCTTTAAAGGTCCCTTCCAACCCAAACCATTCTATAATTCTATGATTCTGTCCCACGCTTTTTAAAGCATGAACTACTGTTACAAGAAAATACAGCAGAGAGAAATCTTGTAACATTCTTTTCTTTTCCAGAGAAACTGAATTACAAGTCCATATAGCGACAGCTATCCAAATGATCTAAGCAACTGTCTAAATGCTGGGGTTTTTTTCCAGTAATGCCTCTGTGCTTTCAGATCTCTGGGACCCACATGAAATCACAATTCTGCACATTGGTATTTCAAGAGGTAAGTTGTGGTGCAAATACCTTTCTGAATTCCGCTTTTCTAGAATTTACATGAGACTGAGCTTCAAGTTTCCTTTTGTTTTTACTAGAGTACAAAGAAGGGCAGAGGCACCGGCTGGATATGAGCTGAATTTGTTTGAATTAAGGTTTTGATATAGGGTAATGAGGAAAGTCCCTGAACTATAAGGAAAGTAATGCCTCTACCTATTCAAAGGGAATACTTGTATGGGTGCCTTGAACGTTGTGCCTCATTTCAACATTGCCTGTGTCAAGAACAATACCCTCGATTGTTAATAGCTGGCAAGGAGTTTCGTTTTTGTGATCAGTGATATCTAATTGAAAGTTTAGTGTTACTGGGTATCATTTATGAAGGTGAACAAATTTTGTCATTTTACTAAGCTGCATTTTTCCATTTCCTGGGAGTTTTTAATTTCCTGATCTCAACAACCTTGGACAGTAAAACTAAATGATGGCATAGGCTTACTTGCGTTACCTTCTTCTGTCATTAAAGAGTTTAACATCCAAACTGAGTGCAGGGGTCGCTTCTTAGCATATATTCACACAGCATCTAACACAATGGCATACCTGATTTTTGTTAAAGTCATTAGTGCTGCCACAAAGTGAATAATTGCAGGTTTGCACTACCCCATAAAATCTAATACGGAAATGGAACTGGCAATGAAAATAGGAAAAATACTAATGTAAATAACCTATATGTAAGTTTTAAATAAGTACATTGGAATTAAAATCAAATCAATAGTAGTCATTCACTACCTACATAAAGCCTTCCTTTTGATGTCAAAAGGTCAGGAACTGATTGCATATTGATCTTTATGCTATTTAGATGCTGTCTTGTCAGGATATGATTTACCATAAATTTAATGATCTGGTGCAAGTGCATAAAACATCTGCCTGTAAATACTATCATACTGTTAGAAAATTCTGGAATACTGTATATTCCTTATAAATAGCTTATTTGCATTCTTAGAAACATTTTATTTTTTTTTTCTTGGTACATGACCTCTTATGAAAGTCCTAGAATATTTCATATGTGTGATATCAAATGGGCGTTATTACAAGAAACTATTTACATAAAGATTTGTAGTATTATAATGGAGTTTTTTATTTCTACCGGGAATTCCATAGTTGATCTTTAAAATTTTGTTGAGGACCTAATGTTGCAATGCAATTTTCTATTATTCATGAGTTTTTCATTTTTGTTGAATTCTTTATTATTCTTCGTTTATTTATTCTTCATTGTTTATTCTCAGATTGTGTTTGTGCTTTGAGAATCAGTGTGCTGCCCACAGAAGCAAACTGAATGTGCATAAAGCCATTCTCTAGCACTAAGAATTTTTTTAAAATGAAGAATGTAAAACACTGGAACACGTTGCCCAGAGAAGTTGTGGTTGTCCCATGGGGCTTTGAGCAACCTGATCTAGTGAAAGATGGCAGAGGGGTTGGACTAGATGGTCTTTGAAGGTCCCTTTCAACCCAAACCATTCTAAGATACTGTATGATTCTATGATCCTGTGTACANTAAGATACTGTATGATTCTATGATCCTGTGTACATGCCCAGGAAGAAATGCCCTGAAGCTCCCCCAGTTCTGTTAAATCTCCCTGCAAATCTGACCAGGGCCATAGCGTCCACTTTTATACTGAGTAGTATCCATGAATTCTCTCTGCTACTGCTTTGCACTAATCTCAGGTTGCATTTGTTGACTGCAATAACATTGCATTACTATTAAATTTTATCACAAAATATTCTGTATTATAGAATCATAGAATTGTTACGGTTGGAAGGGAGCTTTCAGATCATCTAGTCCAACCATTAACC
>RSEF01000002.1:104307481-104338752 GCA_003993805.1 Himantopus leucocephalus | reverse complement strand
AGAGGGTAGATTTAGGTTAGATATTAGGAAGAAATTTTTCACCCTGAGGGTGGTGAGATACTGGAATAGGTTACCCAGGGAAGTTGTGGAGGCCTCATCCCTGGCAGTGTTCAAGGCCAGGCTGGATGGGCCTTTGAGAAACCCGTNGCCAGGCTGGATGGGCCTTTGAGAAACCCGTTCTAGTGGGAGGTCTCCCTGCCCATGGCAGGGGGGTTGGAACTAGATGATCTTGAAGGTCCCTTCCAACCTGAAACATTCTATGGTTCTATGATTCTAATTTATTACCAATCCAATCAGAGTAAGGTAATAAGAAATAAAACCCAAATCTTAAAACACCTTCCCCTGACCCCTCCCTTCTTCCTGGGCTCAACTTCACTCCTGATTTTCTCTACCTCCTTCACCCAAGCGGCGCAGGGGGGTGGGGAATAGGGGTTGCTGTCAGTTCACCACATGTTGTTTCTGCCAATCCTTTGTCCTCAAGGGGAGGACTCCTCACACTCTTCACCTGCTCCACCGTGTGTTCCCTCCTATGGGAGACAGTTCTCCATAAAATTCTCCAATGGGAGTCCTTCCACGGGGTGCAGTCCTTCAGAAACAGACTGCTCCTGCCAGCAAACTTGCTCCAGCATGGGCTTCTCTCTCTCTACGGGGCCACAGGTACTGCCAGGAGCCTCCTCCAGTGCAGGCGCTCCACAGGGGTCACAGCCTCCTTTGGACAACCACCTGCTCCGGCATGAGGTCCTCCATGGGCTGCAGGTGGATATCTGCTCCACTCTTAACCTACATGGGCTGCAGGGGGACAGCCTGCCTCACCATGGTCTTCACCACAAGCTGCAGGGAAATCTCTGCTCTGGTGCCTGGAGCACCTCCTCCCCCTCCTTCTTCACTGACCTTGCTGTCTGTAGAGTTGTTCCTCTCACATATTCTCACTCCTGTCTTCTGGCCGCTGCCGCACAGGTTTTTTTCCCTCTTCTTAAATATTATATCCCGGAGGCACTATCACCGTTGCTGATTGGCTTGGACTTAGCCAGCGGCGGGTCTGTCTTGGAGCTGGCTGGCATTGGCTCTATCAGACATAGAAGCTTCTAGTAGTTCTCCCAGAAGCCACCTCTGTAGCCCCCCTGCTACCAAAACCTTGCGATGCAAACCATGACTCACTGACTCCACTTCCTGGCTTGACCCCAGACCTGCCCCATCAGTAGAGACTTTCCTGGTGATCTGGACTCTCTGCTGAATCAGATTGCTCCCCCTGTTCTGTGGCTCTGCTTTCCTTGCTTGGATGCTGTGGGATAGAGCCCTGCACCTGCTGGCCATGTTATCACCCACAGCTCCCCCACCTTTGCTGCTGCTCCCTGTCACTCCCATACTGACGGCAAATGATGAATATAAAATTCAGAAGACATAACTGAAAGTACCAAGGCTCTGAAAGACTTGCTTTCATGAGATGACGGCTAACAAACATAATAAAATGTCTGCTGTAAAATATTAGATTAACATATGGAGAATGAAAAGGAATTTTGTAGAACAAAAGTGGTGCATGTGGGGGGGACAGATGGACAGATCAATCGATCGATCAAACTGAAGGGAACCTCTCAACCGAAACTCTGTGCAGTGCATACAAGGAACAACCAAGAAAGATTAAAAAAAAAAAAATAATGTGAACTACCTGATTTTATGATACAGTCTAACTTATTTTCTCTGAAAAGTAAAACTGTGGTATCCAAAAAGAGACAGTAAATAGATGGTACTAAATCAAGGACAGTAAATCTCCAGGACAGTTAATACTCATTCAAAAGATAATAGGGAAACTCAAAAAATGCATTGCTGTTTGAAATTAATAATTTTGTGGACATTAAAAAAATATGCAGAAAAGTAACTCAGGTACCTAATTTGAAAAGGTCCTGTGGTACATCCTGGACAGGTGCCCAGTCCAGACAAATGGGAGACCAAAATACTGGCTCAATACTGTAATATAAACTCAGTGCTTGACATAAAAACATCCTTGTATAAAAGGACACAGGAGTAGTGTCAGGAGAATTGAAATTAAGATATTTAACATAGAAAGATAAAGTACTGTGAAATAAGTAAAAGACAAGCAGGAAATAGATTTTTTTTTTTATTTCTCTTAATTAGTTGTAGAGTATCACTTGAAAATGTCAAGTGGCAAATTTCAAGTTTCTGGGTAAAGTTTAGGAGGGATATATTTTTGCTAATGAGGATATGGTCCCAAACCAAAATAAATTATTTTCTCAGTTTTCAATAAGACTCATTAGAATAAATAGACAAAGACTTGCCATTAAAATGACTAAATGGCAAGCATTTAGCATATCTCACCCTGTTTACTGCAGTCATATTCAGGAATCAGCTGATCTCCATCTGATAGTTCTGAAATTTCAAACCAAATACCAGGTATTTTGAGCAGTCCTAGTTAGTATATAGTTTATCAATGGTATACAATTGAAAAATGGTTATTTAAGACTAATATGTAAGAAGAGAATAGAATGGTTAGGGTCAGGTCTGTCAGTGTGACCACCACCAATAGTCATTAGAAGAAATCCAGCAGCAAATGGAAATAAGTGGAAAGGGGGGCACAGTGCAACTTTGAGTGCATTAAATATTGGTTATGCTAAACGAAACCAACATGTTTTATAACCTTTTTGGGAAATATGGGGAATAGAAAATATATCTTCTATTTAAAATTCAGATTTTAATTCAAAGTTACATGGGAAATTTGTTAAGGTGAAAGCACTTTAATACAGTGCAAGTAAAGTAACTAAAGAGCATACGACAAAAAGAAACTTCTAATCAACAGGGAATTAAACAGTGGAATTTCCCAAGAAATAACGTGGGCTAATTTAATATGTTAGTTAACAATCTTATTATAAAAGTAACTTTATTTGCTGAAAACACTTTATGAGATATCATTGACATAAACTAAGACAATGATTTTGTTAATGATGACATTGAATGATTATAATGATAAATTGAAAGGCAATAACATAAAATGTACTGTTCTGAAACAGAGACTGAAAATTTCTGCTACAAGCAGGGATCTAATCATCTGGAAATGAAAGAAAACAACAGCTGATGGTTGATATCAGTACACAGTAAAGTCATAAGACATAGAAGATGAGATGTATTATGCAAATTTATAGACAGGTACATGTAACTGTAATTCTTACTGATCTTAAGAATTGTATTTGCAATACAGTTATGGTAATCCACCAGTACAGAGAAACTAATTTAACTTCCTACAAGTAAATTAAAAAGCAATTAATATATACTACTTCTACAATTTAGTATGGGAAAAGACTGAGATAGACTGGGAAAGTATGGGAAAACATATAGAAGCATACTAAAAGAGGCTGAGTGTCCAAAATAAAGACTGAGGGAGGATGTGACTGCCATTATAAATGCACCTATAGAGTACACCACTAATCAGAGCTATTTCATCTGAGAGACAAGGCTGGCATAAGCACAAATTTGTATAAACTACCAAAAAATAAAGTAATGTTGGAATTTGGAAGACAGTCTGTAAATAACAGATGAAGTTGAGAACAAATACTACTTGGATTAATGGAGCAAAAAAGATGTTAAATGATATGAAGATAGAGTTCTATCAGTTCATTGAAAGACTATATGATGGCCCTTAAATGTATGTAAGTACAGTGATGCACACTGAGATAAACTGTTTGAACTACTCACATTCTTTTATGTATTATATGATTTTTTTTAAAGTGTTATGAATTTTCCATAGAATAGCCGAAAAACAACATTGTATGCTAGTTATTTGGAGAAAAAAAGCTGGACAGCAGGGAGAAAAAAGGATGAACATGAACAAGAAAGCTCTGGGGTCAAGATTAAGACAAGCAGATCACTTACTAATTACTGCAGTGGGCAAAACAGACACATCAGGGGGGGAATTAACATTATTTATTGCCAATTAAAATAAATATTTAATTACTGGTTTGTGTAATGGGGAAAAAAACACAAGAAAAAAGAACAGACATTTATACCTTTTCTCCCCTTTTGTGTTTAGAGCATAGATTTGATATATAAAACATAAGACTCCACTCCAAGCACCTGTCCTCCACACCGTGTTGTCATGGATTACAATCAGCCCCTTCAGTGAGTCAACAGATGGCACTGGGGTGGTGGGTCGGGGTTGCACTCAGGATGTAGCAGCTCCTCCTGGCTACTCCTTCCTTCCCATTCTTTTCCTGTGCTCCAGATTGTGTTGTCCACCGGACTCACTCCCTTTGAGGTGCTCCAGTGTGGGCTCATCCCTGAGCTGCAGTCCCTTTGGAAGGTATGCCTGCCTTGCCATGCAGCACCTCCTGCTCCTCTGACCTTGGTGTTCCCCCTGTTGTTTCACATTCTTTTTGTTCCCTCTTCCTCTCTATTCAGTATTTGCTGCCCTTTCCTAAATATCTTTTCACAGAGGCACCACCAAGTTCACTGATTGCTCAGCTTTGGCCTGTGATGAGGCCATTATAGAGCCTGCTGGAACTTGGCAGTGCCTGGCAAGGACAACCCCTGACCTCTTCCCAAAGAAGCCACCCCTGTCATCCCCAGCTACCAAAGCCTTGCCTTATACACTCAATATACCTTCCAATCTGATAACCTTCTACCATGAAATGACTACTTTGGTAGATGAGGGGAAAGCAGTGGATACTGTCCACCTTGACTTCAGTAAAGCTTGTGACATGGTCTTCCATAAGATCTTCATGGAGAAGCTGATGAAATAGCTGCTAGATGATCAGACAGTGAGGTGGCCTGAAAAATGGCTGAACAGCTGGGCCCAGAGGGTGGTGATCAGTAGCAAGAAGTCTAGTTGGAGGCCAGTAACAAGTTGTGGGTGGCAGATGCACCCACCTTGACAAAAAAACCTAACAAAGACCCGACGGAAGTCCATGAAAACTTTCCTCCACAGCTCTTGTCACACCCACACGGTGGTGGTCAGCACATACGCATTTTGGTTGAAAGGTGAGGAAGTTGTGGCTCTCAGCCAGTAAGAGCTGGCATGACCATATATGAACACAGATCAGATTTGATTAGGGTATAAACCGGGCCCCACAGGAGCGTCATTTTGAGTTACCTCTCTCAGAAGCAACAGGTCTGCAGTCAGGGACTCTCCCTGGGGGCTGGGACACCACCTACGGTTCATCTCCTGTGCAGGCTGAGAATTGTCATCTTTTAGGTGAGTGACTGTGCACATTTTGCATCATTATTTCTAAAGCTTAAGAATTCTTGAGTCATGCAGTATTAATTTCCTCAGACATTCTGAACCTGTGGTTTACTAACATTGTCAGAATGTTAAACAATTTGAATACACCTCATTTCCAGTTGGTTCTCTGCTAAAAATTTTGGCTAGAATAAAGTTTATCATCCACCTAAATTTGATTTTGTGAGTCTCTGCAACACAAGTGGTGTACCCCAAGGGTCAATACTGGGTCCATTCCTGTTCTAAATCTTCATTAATGAGCTGGATGATGGGGCAAAGTGCACCCTCAGCAAGTTTGCTGATGACATAAAACTGGGGATGAGTGCCTGATACACAAGAGGGACGTGCTGCCATCCAGAGGCATCTCAGCAGACTGAAGAAATAAGTTGACAGGAACCTTATGAAATTCAACATGGGGAAGTGAAAGGTCCTGCACCCAGGAAGAAGCAACCCCATGCATGAGTATATGCTAGGGACCAATTGGCTAGAAAGCAGATTTGCAGAAAAGGCCATTGGAGACCTGGTGGACAGCAAGCTGAACGGGACCCAGTACTGTGCCCTTGCCACAAAGAAGGCTAATGATATCCTGGGCTGCATTAGACAAAGTATTGCTAGGTCGAGAGAGAGGAGATCCTTCTCCTCTGCTCAACACAACTGAGGCAACACCTGGACTGCTGTGTCCAGTTCTGGACTGCAGAGAGTCCAACAAAGGGCCACAAAGATGTTGAAGAGAGCAAAGCATCTCTCCTATGGGAAAGACTGAGAGCTCTGGGACAATTCAGCCTAGAGAAGAGAAGGCTCAGGTGGAACCTCATCAATCTGTATAAATACCTGAAGGGAAGGTACATAGAGGATGGAGCCAGGCTCTTTTCAGTGATGTCCCATGACAGGACCAGAGGCAATGGGCAAAAACTGAAACACAGGGGTTTCTCTCTAAATTTTTTTTTTTTATTGTGAGGATGACTGAGCCCAGGCACAGGTTACTTAGAGAGTTTGTGGAGTCTCCACTCCTGGAGATATTCAAAGGCCATTTGAACACGGTCCTGGGCACCAGGCGTTAGGTATACCTACTTGTGCAGGGGGTTGTACCAGATGACCTCTAGAGTTCCCTTCCAGCATCAACCGTTCTGTGATTCTGTGATTGTTATCAAGTGTGTTTTACAGATGGAAAAGTAGATTCATATTCAGAATTCCTATTCAGGCTCAATCACTGGGCTAGAACTGTTTTCCAGTGGCTGGAGTCTTCTAAGAACAAACACTTTATTTATTTTATATTTGGAATAAGAGGGGTTTGGGTGTTGGGGTTTAATTAAAACATAACCTGGTGTGACATAAATAAAAACTGGCATGTGAAGCAGGTGATCTTTTGGGGTCCTATATAGAAGGCTAAACAGTTACTTGTTCACCTTTATTTTTTCCACACAATCACGTGACAGATGAAAAAGGTAACAGCTTTACCAGTGGGAACAAGAATTCAGGATTACATGACTGTTTCCATTTCATTAATTTGTTAACATTTTCCATGGTCATGTCAGAATCTCTGGATTAAGTTTGAGAAAGAGGGCTTTTTTTTTAATACAATAGCATATAACCAGAAACAGAGCTAGGAAATATTTGTGTACAGGGTTCATGAACTACTGGTCACAGCAAATGACCTTGGAATCTGAAAACATCACCCAGCCGAGCAAGCAGTATTGGATTTGTGTCAGGAGCGTAAAATATTTAAAGACAAATAATAGAGGATCACAGGCAATTCCAGCATAGTGCGTGTGGACAGTTTGGCAGCTCTTAGATTTACAGCACCATGGTTCTATCTGTGTGGGCATAAACCAGTCAAGTTGTTCTACAGCAGGTGTCATAATCGTTTTACAGGGCATTTAAAAAGGAATATGCAACAAGGACACATTTTCCCTAAGGAAAGCCATAAATAAGAACAAAAGAGTTTTTTGAAAAAAGAGTAAAGGGCATTTAGCCTGTCAAAACACATTGCCTTGTCTGTATTACATTTTCTTCATTGTGCTATATAATCATTGTTTGTTGAATTATTCCAGTGTTTTTCCTTGAATACCCTTGCCTAATAGGCCATTAGATATATTTATTATTCTTCAGAAGCCAAATTGCTTCTCAAAGTCTGCATAATATGAATTTCTTTTGACTTCTGTTTATGCTAGGTTATAGTGTTATCAGTCAGGTAGGTTCAAAATGATATCATTTCTTTGTGCCGTTTAAATTATGTAGTCATTAAACCGATGTTTATTTTCATACTCATGTGTGCACAAAACAAACTAACCAAGAAAGCAAAAAGGTACAATCACAGTATAAATGGTAAGTTTAAACACTGAAAAAAAGGACAGTGCAAACCTGAGGTGTTGAAAGAACGCAGGTCACACACGTTGGGTCTCATTTCCCATTGGCTGACTGTACAGTGAATGAATAACCCAAAATAAACAAGTTCTGAAGTACTCATCTGTATTAGGGTTGCATACAGGTAACAGTAGTAACAGAAAGCCAAGCAATGATATTGAAGGTATAACCTCCTGTACTGGGGAAGACAAAGAAAGAGGCTATTTGAGACTGATATCTTCCTTTCACTGAGGGTTGATTTCATCATGTCAGGATTGACGTAAAGTACAGAAAAAGGAACTGTCTTATTAATTTCATTAAAATAACCTAAAATGTTATTAATTCATTCAAAAACACTTTAAAGAATATTTTTAAAAGCCCTTGTGCAGTTGTTTCCTTG
Organism: Himantopus leucocephalus; assembly: GCA_003993805.1. Classification (NCBI taxonomy): domain Eukaryota; kingdom Metazoa; phylum Chordata; class Aves; order Charadriiformes; family Recurvirostridae; genus Himantopus; species Himantopus leucocephalus. Next base: position 104,330,785 of record RSEF01000002.1, on the reverse strand, counting down.
TATCTAAATCTTCATCTTTTCCTATAATAACATTTTTTCAGTCATGTTACTCAGTCTCTCAGTTAGGAAAAAGTGTGCATTTCAGCCTTTCTGCCAGAATTTCCTTGCATCTCTTTCAGAATCCACTCAACCAGGCACTTGAGGTGGCTAACTTACCTCATTCAGTCATTATATGTCTCATCCCTTTCTTAGATAAAGGCTTTTGGGAGTTACTGGGCTCACTCTCCTTCCAGATCTGTGAGAGTAAAAGCTTACTATTCTCCTTGAAGAAAAATGGGAGATATCAACCAGCAAATAGATCCTGGTGCTGCTTTCTTTTTTGTTTCTTGTTTTCCCTCCATTCCCTCTACTTCCTTGGATTTAACTCAGGTAGGTTAAAATTTAATACATAAACCAACTATGAAATAATTATGGAAATCAGTGCATGGGTTCCTGGTTATTTGTTCGGCTACTATTAAGGTACTGATCCCAAAGGCATTAATAGAATAATAGTCCTCAGAAAAAAAGATTACTCAGTTCCTGTTCCAAAGACAGTTATCATCCATGTAATTTTTAACCAGCCTGTCTGATTTTACTGCACGGTTTCTGAATGAAGGTAGTGCACATATTTGAACAGATCTTGGTTGTGATAGCTGCCATTTGTCATCAGTGGTTATTTCTTTTCTTTTTTTTTTTATTCTAGTATCATTTATTTTTTCAAATTAAGTGTCTTAAACATATACTGTATACAAATCTTTTGAAGGTTAATGATAAAAGCCAGGTGTACCCCTTTGCAGCTGAGTGCCCTTGGAGATCCTATATTTTGATTTAACGCTCCCTTTCTCCCACCAGGAAGCTTGTATTCTTCTTTTCAGTGGAAAGAGGAGAAACAAATTGTAGCCTCGAGTAAGAATCCCTTGACCAGTGGAAGACAAAAGGTTGGCTACTTGTGAGATTTAAGATTTCCCACTTCTTAAATGACTGCTGCGACCTTGTTTTAGCTCTTACTGGAGATAACTTCCTCTCAAACAGTACTTAAAAATGAAGAGAGACATGTACATTCTGCTGTGAAGCTTTTCTATTGTCTGCTACTTCTAAAAGTGCTTTCAAAATGCCAACCACAATGGACTGGCAAATGGAAATAGAATGTCATCTGGTTTGTGTCATCTAGTTTCTACATTATAATTAGGTTTGCGTGGGAAAAGGAGATTTTCTTGCACAGTGGCAGGTTTAGGAATGTTCATAAGCAGATACTTAAAAGCCTTTTCCAGTCACGTGAGGTGTTTATATTCTGGATCATTACTTTTTCAAAACACAGTTCAAATGTTTGCTGTCTACTTAATTCCTGTCTTATATCTGACCCACATCTTTTAGGTAGTTTATGCCCCCTTCTTTCTCGTGTGTGTAAAGTCACAATGTATCTGGATGCTTCAAAGCAGTTACAGGTCTCAATTACATTTTCTCATAAGACTTGTTCACTTACTACCAAAAATAAAATGCATACTATTTAGAGACAGAATCCAAAAGCTATACAATATAATCAACAAGCAGACACCGGTATTAGGCTTCTGTACTAAATGTGGAAATCTAATGTAATATTCTCCCCACCTTTCCACTTTTTTGCGTTTTATGCAGACAGAGAAAGAAATGTGTACCTGGGTGTTTGGTTGTTGCTGTTTGGTTTTTTTTTCTTTTTACCCTTTTAGTTTTATTTTTTTAATGACAATGACAGAGTAAGAACAGGCCCCATTTTTATGCACGGAGTTGAAAAAATACAGGCACAGAAAAGATTCTGAGACTGTATCAGGCTAGGCTACTGCATAGCATTAAATAAAGGTAAAGCTATGGAGCAAATGAGCCAAAAATAGCTTGCACAGTGTCACAGAGGTCCAACTGAGTGTGCACCAGGCAATTTGTCTTACTATTACTAACACCTGATCTACAAATGTGAACACTCTTGATGATTCAGCACCCCTTAACAGAAGTCCTGTATATTGTGTCACTCCAAAGAGAACTGCACAATCAATGGAAAAGAAAATTGGCAAAGGACCAGGTCATTTGACTGTTAATCACAAGCAAATGGCTTTTTGCTTTGCACACTCAGAAGCTTACTACAGGAGAACTATATTCTATGCAGTGGAAAACAACAGAGAATTCACCACCAGACAAGATTGTGCTCACTCAGTGTTGGGATACACATAGAAATTAATTTCTCACAAGCTTTTCTGTCCGGTTTCAGAGAAGAATTCCAGTTTTCTGGAAGCTTATCAAGAAAATACACTAACTGTACTTTTCATCCCCATGTCCAAACATGAGCGCAAGCTGATAACTGAGACTGTGGCAATTTCTTCTCAAATACTTAAAGTAATTTGTTTAAATGGAGTCAAGTCATAACATCTGAAAGAAATAATGAGAAGACAATTTCCTACCTCAATATCGGTCTGAAACGTCAGACTTAATGCCGACAGAAGTTCTCAGTGTTCCTGTTCTTTCAATAAAAAAGTGGGACAAGTCTGTGAAAATAGGCAGCTGAGTTGAATGTCAAATGCATAAATGCAGTATAAATGCATTAATTTGCCCTTTAGATTGTCTGTCTGATACTGATTAAAAAATGAAATCCATTTTCTTAAATATTTTACAGAATTGTTAGAAATTGAAAGATTTGTGACAATTGAATATCTGTTTACTGGTTTGTTTTTCTGTTTGGAACTAATGGAGGTATTGGTGTGACATGTACTCAACAGTATGATGGGAAAATATTATCTTTCAGTATCCATATCAGAGAGAGGTATCAAACAAATTAAGCAAATAAAATATGACAGAATACAAGATTGCCTTATAAATTTTACAGCGTCTCTGTCTGAAACCAAAACTGAAGGAATCTCACATTTATATTAGCTTTTGGAAACACTTTGCACTGTTTCAGCTTCTTAGAATGCACTACAAAGGAATCTGGCAAAATTCAATTTGGAGTCATAACAATTAAAAAAAAAAAAGAGAACAAAACCTGATCTAACATAACATAACTAATTTATTTTAGCATTTGATGCTAGCTTGCAGGTCAAGTACACAGTGTTTGCAAGAGATGAAGCAAATCAAATGAGAAAGCACTTCTGTGACATTCCACATTTCACTGACTCCCAATTATCACTGAGCAGTTTGATACCTACAGATAAAGATCCAAATCCTGCAATCCATTCTAAGTTATCTTCATCAAGAAAGTTCATACTTCACATGACATCAAGATGAAAAGTATGTACTTAAATCTAAGGTATATCCTTTTCAACTGTGTAGGTTTATCTTTATAGGTTTTTTACATATTGATACCAATAGGACCTAAACATCTAAAATGCTATTACTATTATATACACAGAAGTCATTGAGTGTTCAGAAGAGAAATGGTCACTGAATCAACTTTATTAAATTACTCATATATTTATTTTTTTTGCCCAGATTGTTTTAATTTATAATGTTAAATAAAGACATCATAAACCAGAATACTTATAAATACAAATATAAACATATAAAACCAAATATATATAATACTAAGATCCTAATGCTTCGTTTCGAAAGAGTCTTTCTATTTTCATTCAAAAAACTTGTATTGTCTTTGATATTTAAATAAAACTAAAATTAATATGTGAAAAAATATACATAGGTAATTTGTAAAAGTAAGTAGGAATGTAAGATACTCATCCTGAAACAATCAAAGCAATCCTTTTCAAAAAGGCTGAACATCTCTTCTCCTGTGAATGAAATTCCTTGAGGAGGTCTCAGACAAAACAATAAAAAATTGTGAGGTGCCCAAAGTTAAAAATGTCATGAAAATACTGATTTATAGATTAGAATTATTTTCACTTGGTGTCTGTTAATTTCTGGTTTTACCAACTTCTCTATACTGTCATAAGCAACTATCTGGGCATGTTACAGTATACTGCCTATAAAGTATACAAAATTAAATTAAATTCTGCAAGGGTGTATGCATACACATGTGTGTTCATGAATGTTTTTATTTAAAATAATTTATTTTGCTTTTTTATACACCTGAATAGTGATTTAATTTGTTTTCTCCATAAGAATCTCACCATTGTATGTCTTCAGCACATTTCCACATACAGTTTTTGTGCTTGCTTTTAGGTGAAGACATACCAAGTTGCTCTAAGCAACTAAAAATACAGTTGCTGCTCAGAATAACTGAAATCTTTCTCCTATCTTTAAATTGGTGCTGAATTTGTGTTCAACACTCTAGCTTTAAAAAAAACAATAATTAGGTTTAGGAGGTTATTTGTTCTATAATTTTTAGAATTCTTTTATTGTTGTTCTACTATTCTTTTGCTCATCTGCTCTTAAATATTTATTTATACCAGTCTCGTAAGTTTCTGGACATTTCTTATTGATTTCTTCTTTTATTTATTGCATCAAAAAATGATAAGCAACAGTCAAACACAAACTAATCAGATAACAGATTTTCAATTCATGCAACACTTGTATACTAATGGCAAATAGTTAATACACTTTTTAATTTATAGGATGATGCATTACTTAGAACTGGCATCTGTAGTTAGACTACTCATAGTCTCTTATCTCCCAGAGGGACATCCCAGATGGGATCTACCCAAGGAAGCTGGTGGAAGTGCTTATCAAGACACTTTCCATGATCTATCAGCAGCCCTGGCTAACTGGGGAGGTCCCAGTTGACTGGAGGTTAGTAACTATGACACCCATCTACAAGAAGGACAGGAAGTAGAATCTGGGGAACTACAGGCTTGTCAGTCTGACCTTGATGCTGGGGAAGGTTATGGAACAGATCATCTTGAGTGCCATCATGCATCACATACAGGACAACCAGGTGATCAGGCCCAGTCTGCATGGGTTTATGAAAGGCAGGTCATGCTCGACTAACCTGATCTCCTTCTATGACAAGATAACTCTCTTAGCAGATGAGGGAAGGGCTGTGGATGTCATGTACCTGGACTTTAGTAAAGCTTTTGACACCGTTTCCCACAGCATTCTTCTGGAGACACTAGATGGTCATGACTTGGATGGACATACTCTTCACTGAGTAAAAAACTGGCTGGATGGCCGAGCCCAAAGAGTTGTGGTGAATGAAATGAAATCCAGTTGGTGGCTGGTCACAAGTGGTGTTCCCCAGGGCTCAGTACTGGGACCAGTTCTGTTTAATATCTTTACCAACGAGAGGTTATAGCAGATTGCTATAACTATTCATTTTTTACTCTGAACTATTAATATCATGATGCCTTAATCAACCAAAAAAAGATTTGAGCTTTTATTCAAACAGCGGTTCAACACTGTTTCCTTCCACAGAACCATGCAAAAAGGAAATCTCACTTACAAAACTATTAACACAATTATTGTCTCATGGAAAAAATGGAAAATGATAATTTGAAATAGCAGTTTGGGTGAGAAGATCACTTAAATCAATCACTATTTAGATTAATTTATTTCATAATTAGGAAGATTTCTGCATGAAAAAAGTGAATCATTAATAGAAGAGACATTCATGAAATAAGACATTTTTGGTCAAGCATGGAACTCAGCAACACTATAATCTTTATAAGCATAACTCAGTTTCTTGATTTCATAGAATAGAGTGAGATGAATGTAGAGAAAAGAAATCATAGAATCACAGAATCAATTAGGATGGAAAAGATCTTTAAGATCATGAGTCCAACCATTAACCTAACACTGTCAAATCCACCACTAAACAATATCCCTAAGCACCTCATCCACATGTCTTTTAAATACCTCCATGAATGGTGACTCGACCACTTCCCTGGGAAGCCTGTTCCAATGTTTTATAACCCTTTCAGTGAAGGAAATTTTTCCTAATATCCAATCTAAACCTCCCCTGGTGCAACTTGAGGCCATTTCCTCTTGTCCTATCATTGGTTACTTGGGAGAAGAGACCGACATGCCCCTCGCTACAGCCTCCATTCAAGTAGTTGTACAGAACGATAAGGTCTTCCCTCAGCCTCCTTTTCTCCAGACTGAACAACCCCAGTTCCCTCAGCTGCTCCTCATAATACTTCTGCTCTCCACAGTTCACCAGCTTCATTCACCTTTGGACATGTCCAGCACCTCCATGTCTGTCTTGTAGCAAGTGGCCCAAAACTGAACACAGTATTCGAGGTGGGGCCTCACCAGAGCCGAGTACTGGGGGATAATCACTTCCCTAGTCCTGCTGGCCACAGTATTTCTGAAACAAGCCAGAATGCTGTTGGCCTTCTTGGCCACCTGGGCCAACTGCTGGCTCATATCCAGCTGGCTGTCAAGCAACAAACACTCCCAGGTCCTTTTCTGCAGGGCAGCTTTCCAGCCACTCTTCCCCAAGCCTGTAACATTGAATGGGGTTTGTTGTGACCCAAATGCAGGACCCGGCACTTAGCCTTGTTGAATGTCATACAATTGGCCTCGTCCCATTGATCCAGCGTGTCCAGATTCCTCTGGAGAGCCATCCTACCCTCAAGCAGATCAACACTTATGCCCAACTTGGTGTCGTCTGCAAACTTACTGAGGGTGCATTCAATCCCCTCATTGGCAGGTTTGTGTGTGATCCCTCATTGTGATAATCACAGAATCATAGAATGGTTTAGGTTGGAAGCGACCTTAAAGATCATCTAGTTCCAACCCCCCTGCCATGGGCTCTAGGATTCCTGAAACATGGAGACATTGTACTAGGAGAATCACGACCCAGAATTCTTTCATTTTCTATAGGGAATACATTTTGTATCCCTGGCTTTGCCTACAAGGGGAGGGGAGGGGAGAAGGGGAGAGGGGTTGCCCTGTGCCAGACACAGCTGGTTCCAACTGGTTACAGTGGACCCACTGCAGGGCACACCTAAGCCTGTCAGCAATGCTGGTGTCACCCCTAGGAAAACATATTTGAGAAACAGTAAAAAATGGTGGCAGAGAGAGCAGTGAGAAAAGGGTGAGAGAAAGAGCCCTGCAGACAGCAAGGGGAGAGAAGAAGGAGGGAGAGGATGTGTTCCAGGTGCCAGAGCAGGGATTCACCTGCAGAAGATCATGCTAAATCAGGTTGTTCTCCTGCAGCCTTTGGAGGACCATGCTGGAGCAGATGGATGTTCCCTGAAGGAAGCTGCAGCCTGTGGAGGCCCTATGTTGAAGCAGGCTTCCAGCAGGAGATGTGGTCCATGGAGAGAAGCCCATGCTGGAGCAGGTTTTCTAGCAAAAACTATGTCCTGTGGGGAACCCACAGTGGAGCGATCTGTTCCTGAAGGACTGCACCCCATGGAAAGGACCCATGCTGGAACAGTTCTTGAAGAACTGCAGCATGGGGGAAGCACCCGCATTGGAACAGTTTGTGGAGGACTGCCTCCCGTGGTTGGGACTCCATGCTGGAGCAGGGCAAGAGTGTGAGGAGGAAGGAGCAGCAGAAACAACATGTGATGAACTCACCACAACCCCCATTCCCCATCCCTCTGCACTGGTCGTGGGGAGGAGGCAGAAGACTCAGGAGTGAAGTTGAGCCTGGGAAGAAGGGACGGTGGGGGGAAGGTGGTTTTAGTTGTTTTTATTTCTCACTATCCTACATTGTTATTAACTAGCAATAAATTTAATTTCTCCAAAGTCAAGTCTGCTTTGCTCATGATGGTAATTGGTGAGTTGATCTCCCTCTCCTTATCTTTACCCATGAGTTTTTAGTCTTATTTTCTCCCTCTGTTCTGCTGAGGGGGGGAAGTGATAGAATGGTTTGGTGTACACCTGGTGTCCAGCTAAGTTTAACCACAACAGGTAGATAAAAATATTTTCTTTTCCTTTGGGCAGTTAAGCAATATATAGGCAGTATGTTTCTCCAGAAGCTTAACACCAACTGCTTGTAGTGTATTTCCTCTTATATACACTAAATAACTTCATATATCATGTCATACATATACTAAGTTATATTGTTTATTTCAAAGCCCCTCACCCTCTTTCTTTCAACTCCTTGTTCTCATCACATTGTTGTTATGTGCTTATTGCCAAAGATGGTCAAAGAACTTTGCTTTAGTTGTGTGTTACTTATGTTGGTACTCAGGCAAAATATCAAAACATTTAATTAAGTCAAAATTATCTTTTTTCACTTCTTGTAACTATGTTTTTCCTGATTATCATTATCAGCATTTAACTTATTTAAAATAGAAGTGCAAGAAGCTTCTCTGTTCTTCTAATTGAGCAAATTTGCGAGTTCTTGTGGTCAGCTAAACCTAAGAGTATATATTAATGCTGGTGTTACTACTTTATTCTACACTTTCTCACTGCAGATGTTGCGGGGTTTCATACACCAAGGCTGTAGTTCTGCAGGTGGGATTCATCTCACCATTACTCTTAGTGTCTACATGATAGGTGCCTATATGTGTTTTTGATATCCTAGCTCCTGTTATGGGTGGTAGAAATCTAGTCAAACTCATTCTTGGTTTCTACAGAGGTATTCAATAGATCAAATAGGTAGGGTGAAGCTTCATTGACTGTGCTGATAGTGATAATAATGTCAATTCAGACATCTAATGTTATGTTCAGACATCTAATGTTATGTTCAGACATCTAGTCTTATGTAGACACCAAATTTAGATGAATTGGATTCCTACCCTGTCTGTCTACGTGAATATTTTTCTGAATTTATTGGTATACTGTGCAGCAATACAGTAGTTGAAGAAACAGGAGCACTTGTATGAACAAGATAAAGGCCAAGATTTAGCTCAACTACGTTTAATGTTTCTGATGAAGGCGCTCAAGCTAAGAATACAGTTGGCCTATGGGTTCTATAAAGTCAATAAAGATAGTTGAGGAACTCGAAAGGACAAATCCACTTTCCCAGGCTTCCAGACTTTGCCATAGTACTTGTAGATATACTATGAACATAGAAAGATGACATAATAATTTTGTTGCTACAAACTGTTTGTACAGACATTTTTCCTGTTGCTAACATTGATGGGGTAACACAGCAGTTTTGTAAGAAGGAAATTAAAAACGCTAACATAGTTACCAAATATAGACATACCTTTGGCGTTGGTTAGATTTAGTATTACAACTTCTACTGTTTATTTTTGCAAAACTTTGGCCAATAGTATCTTCTGCACTATAATATCTGTGCACTGAAAATGCCAGGCAGGCATGAGGAAAAAAATATCCCATGTCCAAATGCAAACCTTCTCACGTTATTGGACAGGCATTTTGTGACATTGTAGCCCTTATACAGACTTTGCTACCTCTATGAAGTGATTAGTATTCACGGTGCAACCTTACAATATGCTTGTCCAACTGTTTGTGTCTGTTTTGAACAATGTCTTTGTTAGCAAATCACACCACTCACCTGTCCTTCAAAGCGGGGCAGAAGCAAAACCAATCAATAAGCTGCTGGGCACAGGCAGAGACTATGACCCTGCATTATGTTATCTAGAAGGAAGAAATATAAAAGAAGCAAAGCACAAGTTGTTTCTTCATACATGCTTAATACTACAGGTTTTTACTATAATATCTATACTGGAACCTAGAAGTTTAAAAATGTTATAATGAATTCATAACCTCAATACAAATACATAAAACATGATATAATCTTTTACTTGTACTAAAAAAGTTTTTTCCTTTGAAAACAAAAAAAATTTGCAATGTCTTTCAAGTATGCTATCATTTAATATTATTGGAATGGAAGTAAAATCTTTCTTTTAATTAATATTTTGCCTCATTGGTTAGATTGTACCAGATGAACACAAAAGTTATGGTTTGGAGTCTTCATGTATTCGATTCAGCTATCACTTAGCACATGATTACACTCACTCTGGATAGTTTAACGAACAGTTTCAGTCACCAAGGATCATGGACTCAGACACAATATTCACTGCATGACTGGGTTTTTCACAGAACATTTTTTTAATCCCTTCTTTGCCAGCACTTTGAAGGATTTCGTATAAAGAATTTGTCAGGTTCTCTATTTTAAAGGGAATCTGTTATAACCAGGAGCAGAGGTAATTAGAAGTGGAAATGAAACATTTATTGATTTCACATCAAGATAAGCCATTTATATGTTTAAAAGTAGTGAAGAAAAAAGCTTCTAATTTAAAGAAAACTCCTATAATAACCTCTACGATATGGAGACATTTGATCAATGCTGGAGAACAAAGTGGACTCTAAAGATTGTTACATGGTTTGTTGTTTTTCTCCTCAGAAATGTGTCATCATTGAATTGGAAAACTTAAAAAACCCCATATTTTAGAATGGTTTATACTATAATAAACTAAAATTGGGTCAAATTCTCTTCTTTGTTGTGAGTCATCCAAAAACACGTTGGATAGAAATATGTCAAAACTCTGAAAAAAACAGGTGTAGATGAGGCAGTTATAGTTGCTTATATTGAACTGTAAAGGACTACAATTTTTATTTTTAAATGAACATTGAATTAACAAAAGAAATGCTGCAGTTCATATTGTGACTCACCTACTGTTGCAGAGGCATGTTTCCTCCCGATTTGAAATTATCTGACCGTCATCTTTGTAAGTCTTGCCATAACTTTTATTCAGGTAGTGTTAATAGGTTGGTGTGCAGTGATAGTAGGTTAGCAGGTAGTGTTAGAAGAAAGTTTGAGTCAGGATTTTTTCAGACTTCATTAAGATCAAGGAACATAGAACTGGAGAAAAATAATCATTCCAGTGCCTCTTCCATATTTTGGGAGTTAGTCTTTTTTTTTTTACTGAAGTCAGACTTGCTTTTTTCAGCAATTTACAATATGAGGCAGATTCTGAACTCCCAGCTGTTTAATTGTCCTGGAACCCTTCAAAGGAGTTTTGAGTCACAAGAATTACTCTAAATTTGGCTTTGAGGAGCTCCTTGATGCTATATGAATGGCTGACGTCTATTTAATACTGTACTTGTCAAATGTCATGTGTGAGCTGGCTCCCACACGCACTCATCTAGGTCAGTTCCCTCTCAGTTAAACAAATCTCAAAGGAGCTTCTATCTTACTGACTTTCATTGAAGGAAAAGAACAAATAAAAGAAACAAACTAGGTATAGCAGCAGTAAATAAGCTGTTTCCAGACTTTTCATTCAGCAGCTCCGCTATTCTCTTGTAACACATTCACTTCTGCTCAGGTGACTTTACGTTTCTTTGGCACACAGTCCATATTTTTTATTAACTTCCTTGCCAAAACCTAAATATTCTTTCACTTCCTTTATGGCTTCTCCCTTGAAAATCTCATGTGATCTTAATTTTTTTAATATTTTCACTCATATTCATTGCCTGCTGTCATGGTCTGAGAGAAGAGCGAAGAAACTTGCAAGGATTAGCAGTAGGCTACACTCTGCTCTTTGAACCCCTTATCTTTAGATAAATAAGTAGTGTTCTGGCCTTAATTGAGCAAGAAATATACTTAAAGATGAGAGTTTTTAAGTTCACAAGCAATTGGAACAGGCATCTTAAAGTAATATATGATACTAATAGTATTATCTAATGCTAAAATTCTGATCTCATTCCTTGAGGGGAAAAAAATAATTACCTTTCTTATCCAAGATGAGATTATAATTTGGTCCTCAAGAAATTTTGTGCTTGTATTCTGTCTGTGAAATCTCTTCAATCTATCAATACTCCCAAGTATTAATCATAACACTGAGATTATAAAATTTCCCGTTGAAAATGTAGGTATGCTACTGAACAAAAAAAAAAAAACCAAATTCTATTCAGCCAAAACCATTCTGACAGCTAAAACAAAATAAAAATTCTAAAAAAATTAACAAATAATAAAATAATAAGCAATAAAATTTTGCAAGTAACAAAAGAATTATATGATCTTGAGAAATAAGTTGTCTGGAATGACAAACTCAAAATAATCCACTCTGAAAAGATTGCAGTTATAATCAAATTGAAACAATAAAAAGACTATGTAGAATTGAGACTCAGATATGAGTCCCTGAAATTGGACGGGTTACTATGTGAAGTACTAATTTCATTAATCACAGAATTCTTTAAAGGGCACTAGGGAAGGCTCAACAATATGGAACAGTGGAAGACTAAACTAGTGCCTGTGTCAAATTAAATGTCTAATGTCTCTGTTCACTGGATATTTAAATTGCAGTATAACTGACTTTTATTTTCATATCCATATTGAACCAGATACATAAATCTCTTAGCAGGTCAGTTAGTGAAACTTCGTGTAGCTTACAGTAATATTGCAATATGATCCTCATAAAATTCTGCAGGATACATTTACAAATCTGAATGAACAAGTGCTACAAATAGTAACACAGACAGTTGCAATACAGTCAGTTTAGCATATCTCTACTTGTTATATAGGCGAGAACCACTATACATTAACAAATTTGTTCATACTGTTATGAAAAATTAAGAGATGCTATAACTAGCACAGCATTAACTTGTTAGCCCTCTAGGTTTTGTTGTATTTCAATGCATTGCCAAGAAAGATTAACAAATTATACTTTAACATTTGTAAATGATTATGCCAATTTTTTCTCTCATTCTCTTGCAAGAAAGTTGATGTACTACAGAAAAATCAACTCCCACATTCTAAAACCTAATGAGGCTGCAATTTTAAGTCTTTGTCTTGTAGTGAAACAAATGGTACAATTACATTCCAGGAACACTCTAGGGGAACACGGGTACTCAACAGACTAGTATGAATGCTTTCCAGGTAACCAGTTCCTCTTTTACTATTACATTTCCATAAAATATAAGGATGAAATACTTCTTCAGGAAAGTAGTAATGTTACATACCAAATACAGACTCTGTTTCATTACAAGTGCTTATATATTGATATCTTCACTAGGAAGCAAGGCATCTTTTAAAAATACTTATGCTGAGCTATGACAGTGTTAATTTCTTAGATCTCCTACTTTACCTTAAATTTTAAAGAACTTAACAGCTTGTATTCATACCTAGGAAGCCTTTATTAATCAAATTCTTTGTATAAGCATATTCATGGTAACAAGAAGTTTATGTGTCCTTTAAATGTATCCATTTGTTTGTGGTTTTGGTTTACCCAAAATATGCCTGATTATGTTGAATTGGAGATAGGCTAGAATCTTATAAACTGAATAGGAGATTTGGTTTACTTAAAGTCCACTGATTTTTGATGAATACTAGTCTGTTTTGTTTACAGCACAAGTTAAAATAACTCCTGCAGAAACAAATAAAATTGTGTATAGATTTAATCTTTTTCATGTTCCTGGGTACCAGACCTCCTCTTTGCAAATGTTGGAGGACTCTAAACTCCCCCCGAGGTTCTTTAGAAAACCACAAGGCACTTTCCCTTTTTTTCTCTGACTTACTACATATGCAGCAATATATATAACTACTTTTCAGAGGTGTCCACTGGAATAACTGAAAAGTGCAGGAAAAGAAGGAGGTGTTCAGTTGTGTAAACACAAATAATTTCGGGGACATTTCGGGCACTATGGGATATCCTGATTACCTTTCACTTGCTTGTCTGTAAGGGTTCAAAGGCCAGTCCTGCAAGCTCTGGAAGAGTATCAGTCTCTGAGTGCTACTGGCCACCTAAGCTTACATAACTGAATCTGTCCCAGAGAGACTGAAGTGAAAAAAGGAAAAGAAAACATGGAGAACTTTTACACTCAGTTCTTGTTACTTCTGCTTCCTTAGTCCCTGGACCCGTCATATACTTCTATCAGACCAGTTGCAAGCATGCTGCAAAAATGCACAAAGTAAAAGCACAGATAGATGAGATCTGTGTGAACAACTAAACGCTGGCTGCTCAAAATTTCAAGAACTGCTTTGCCAACCTTTTACGGTTTTCCTCTTAGACTTTTAGACCTTTGTTAAACTTGAATGTATAATTAACAGCCAAACCTGTTGGCAGAGTGCAGATGAAAAAAATCCTGATATTAGTATCTTTCATTTTGGGTACAGTATTGAAACAAATGTTTAACAGAAGCCATGGGGCAGGGTGCATCCTTAGCAAGTCTTCTCATGACATAAAACTGGGAGGAATGGCTGCTACGCCAGAGAGTTTTGCTGCCATCCAGAGAGACTTCAACAGGCTGGAGAAATGGGATGGCAGGAAGCTCATGACATTCAAGAAAGGGAAGTACAATGCCCTGCACCAGGGGAAGAACAACCCCAGGCACCAGTGTATGTTGGGGGCCAGCATATATTGGTGAAAGCAGATTTGCAGAAAAGGCCTTTGGAGACCTGATGGACAGCAAGATGAACAGGAGCCAGAACTGTGCTCTTGCCATAAAGAAGGGTAATGTTGCTGCTTTAGGAGGACTGTTGCAAACAGGTCAAGTGAGGAGATCTTTCCCCTCTGCGCAGCACAACTGGAGAAACACCTGGACTGCTGTGTCCTGTTCTGGGCTCCTCAGTACAAGGGAGACATGAACATACTGCAGAGAGTCCAACAGAGGGCCACAAAGATGATGAAGGGATGGGAGCATGTCTCCTATGAGGAAAGGCTGAGAGCTCTGGAACAGTTTGGCCTGGAGAAGAGAAGGCTTGGGGGGAATCTCATCAATACCTGAAGGGTGAGTGTACAGAGGGTCGAGACAGGTTCTTTTCAGTGATGCCCAGTACCGGGACCAGAGGCAATGGGCACAAACTGAAACACAGCGGTTTCCCTCTGAACATCAGGAAGCATTTTTTTTTTTTACTGTGAGGATGACTGAGCCCTAGCACAGGTTGCCCAGAGGGGTTGTGGACTCTCCATTCTCAGAGATATTCAAAGGCTGTCTGTACAGGATCCTGAGAAGCCTGCTCTTAAGTGGCCCTGTTTGAGCAGGAGGGTTGGACAGGATAACCTCCAGACATCCCTTCCAACCCCAACTGTTTTGTAATTCTGTGAAGTCACTAATATTAAATTAAATAGGACTACTCTAGTCATTAAGTTAACTACAAATGGATGTATTTTGAGTACCACTCTTGTAATTTGAGTAGATGGCAGTTTTAACTCGAGTTACATTTTTTAATACTTTTTCTTTTACTTGCTCTATGAGTTAAACTATTTTAAGCCTCAGTTGGTAGCTCATAAAGGAATTTGTTATTCCCTAGACAATGTACTTCAGTTATTTCTCCTTTGAAATATACTGAATGTATCCTAAACTTCAAATTAATCCAGAATCATTCGAAGAAATATGTGTACTACATCATGACACCTTTTCAACAGGACTGAAATCCTGCTAGTTTCCAACTCTGGACAAGTGAAATACTTTTTGTGCATCCTAAAATAAATGCCCAAAGTCTGCATTCAGTCTTACCTGAATTAGTCTTACCTGAAATCTCCAAAGAGTCACCTTATTTGATTATGCCAGTTTTCCAATTTCTCCTGATACAGTGTAGGAAATACTACAGTACATTCATCCACTGAAAAGCAGCGTAACCAGATTTTTCCTTGGGAATGAGTCCCTCAGAAGACAATGTTCATCATCAGCTTTTATGTATTTATAGCCTAGCAGCTGTACCTCACATTCTGTAAGAGGGACACTTTTGCTTCCTCTTGAAAGGAATAGTACTCAAAGGTACAACACCAGGAGGTAGCTGCACCCAAGTGCCCCAGAAGTATCCCAGAAATTAAAAAAGAAAAGGAAAAAAAGAGAAAAAAAGTTTCCAGAAGTCCTAGGAGTAGGCCAGAAGGACTTTTACTGCCACTTTCTAATCGAAGGCTTCAAGATTCCTCAGGGATTTACGTGGAGTTTAGGTTGTTCTCTCTTTGAATTACAATGGCGTTTTAAGGTACTAAGTATTAAACACCCAATAAGACACCTCTTTTGGCATTGACTTGGTTGCTCAGGAGCCTTCTGGGTTGTATAGGAATATGTGTAAAAATTTTAAGTGCCTGTAAACTTATATATGGAAAATATCCAAATGAGATCACTTGCTGGGGCTTTCATGCTTCTAATTACGATTCCAGTCCTGGTGGTACTGAAGTTTCTTTAAAGAAAGGAGGAACTTGAAAAGCAATTTTCTGTACAGATGGGGATAGGTAGAGGCTGCCCCTTTTTTGGAATCAGTAAATGGTCATCCAAGTGAAAACTTCTATTCCATTCTTAAATTACATACATAAAAGCAATCCAGAGCATGTAAATTTGATTTTTCAGTTTTACTAAAATAAATAAATATCTTAAATTAATTAAGAACGTTCAGGAAGAACACATATTAAATACATTTACTTGTCAGCTATTTTCAGTGCCATCACAGAAAAAATAAATGAAAATGAAAAAGGAGATTGAGTATTAGAATAACATAGTAATAGCTGTAAAATCTTCCTTGACCTAACAAGAAAGAACTTTTCACTTCAATAAAAGAAAAGTTCACATATAAAGAAACGGTGATATAGATGATCATTTTTAGTACGCCCCTTGGAATGCTTAATCCCTTAACATCTTGTGAATAACTTCACATAATTCTTAATTAGCATCTTCCCTTTGCACTTTTTTTTGACAAATGTTTGTCAAACATTTTGACCCACAACTTGGTTATGTTGTGGGACTAAAAATATATGGAAATGTGTTGTGTAAATGAACAGACTCTATTGAAATGCTTCTGTCCTAATGATGCTGACTTGAAAAGAACAGACAGGCTGAAGGAGATGGCTTTTGGAGTGATTATCATACCCTGTATTAATAAGTCTACCTAAATGGTCATTTCAAGGATCTTTAAAAAGCTGGGGGGAGATTAGGTTCTGTGCCAGGGGGTGATGGATGGAGGAATCTATCCAGCTGATATCTCGTACTATCTATTTCTTTGAACATTTGAGCAACTTTATGCTTCAAATGAATAATAAATTGAGAATTATATGCCTAATTGTAAAATGTGGGCAGATAGGTCTTAGAATTTTTTTTACAAGGATTATTCATGGTTTACAAGAAGAAATGGCTTCATATCTCTTCAGCATAATGCTACAATGGAGGAAATGAGACCAGTATGAGCGGTTCCTTTCATTTTACATTTAATTTGCAGTCTAATATTATACTGATTTTTTTTTTGAGTGGAGATTCAAATGCTCTGTACAAATAGTCCAGATTGAAGTATGTATACAATCTACGCTCAACTACAGTTGCTCAGATATGCTATTTATAGTTGAACACAGCTTTGTAAGTTGAACTTTTTTTAAACACCTGTATACACCAGGAATATTCAACCCAAGTAAATAACAGGTTAGAGCAGGATCATACTGATATCTCGACAACATTTCTGCTATTTATGTGCTGTTGCCTGACCAATTGATTATGTATTAGCATGGAAGAATGCTTGAAACCTAAAGAAAATGTCTTGACATTTAGATACTTTGACATTTTCCATCAATATAAATATGACTATAAACCAGCCATCCTTGATGCCATTTAATGATTATTAATTAAAAATGTTGTTTAATCTGTTTTAGATACTAAAGGTTATGTATTCTTTTATTCTTTATTGTGATTAATTCTAAATCTGCAGAGAAGCAAAACCTTTCAGAAATGAAATGAAATTTAAATAAGAATTTAACCCTCATAGACTTGTGGAACCCTGGGAATACCATTCAAAAAATGAAAAAAATATTTTTTAAATTAAACATCTTGCATCTGTTGCTCTGAAATCTAGAAAACTCTATTTCCAAATCATGCTAAGATGAAAATTTTCAGTTCAATGGTATAAAAAAGAAAACACATATGATTAATTAAATGTATCTTGGAAAGAGAATCCATGCTGGGCAAGGATATGAGCCCTTTCCAGAAAGAATATTTGTAAATTACTGCATGGTTTAGATATAGATTAAAAGCACTTTTTGATTGTAAAAATAATATCATTCGATAGTGAACATCTAAAAAGTTAGAAAATTTTGTATTTTTGTAATACAAATACAGCTTAAAAACTGACAACAAGGAATTCCAAATAATGCACATGATATACTATTGTTTTTCTACAGACTATATATTTATACAATTAAAAATATATATCTATAGCAACTTGGAATGCAATGTGATCAAATTAGAAGTAGTTCTAATATATTGCAGTATGAATCTTCAGTATACTATATGCCACGTGCATATTATATGAACCAATGGTTTCATGATTATTAGTAAACATATACCGTAATTAAATTACACAATTTAAAAATTAGTTGTGAGTAAGCTCAGCTGAGTGTATTTCACTTTAAATGGATCTAGATAATGTTTCATTAGAGACTATATTATTCTCTAAATTTCCGAAGCTCTCTTGATTAAAATAAGTAAAATACTAAAAAATCCTTTTTACCTTCCTCTATGCCAGTAATACTTGAAGGAACATAACGAAAATGTGGGTATAGGTCATGTCTGAACATTGAGCTTCTACTTGTTTATATATAACAGATTGGTTTCTCCACATTACTGCTACCTTCTGGAGCCTATATAAGGCTCTGTTGGCCACATTCAGAAGTTACACTTTTACAGGTTTGGGTTTTATCAAAGTCTAATGTCAGTGTGAAAAACAAGGTCTCTTAGTAGGTTTTCCTAGGGGTCTGCAGTATTTTCAGATGGTTACTCCAAGTAGTCCCCCAGTCACTACTGGGGAGGAAAATCCTTTCAGTGGAGTTATAAAGTTATAAAGCATCTGGTCATTTCATTAGCAGAATATTAACACTGAAGTTTTATAGAAAATTTAATAACAACTTTAGTTGATGCTATGCATTGTGTTCTTAGAATATATTTACAAAATACCCCTTATTTCTCTTACCTTAGTGTTAGCCTTTGCTAACTCTGTGTTAGCTAGACTTGTAACTGCTTAATTTAAAACTGATTTATTTTTTTTAATACCATGTGATACCATCTAATCTCTTAAGTAACTGCCTAATTCTAGCAAACTTCCTGAAGTTAGACATTAAGAGGATAACATCTGATGTGAAACTGGACTTATAAATGAACACAGAACCAGTGATTTAGCTGTTAGTGCTCACATAGCACAGCAGAGCTTCAGGAAATCAAGATTTAGAGGAAAGAAATGTTGTGCTTTTGCTTCAGATCGAACATCCTACAGTTTGACCTTGAACGAAAATTATAGGTACTTGACTGGACTAAAGGCAAAGAAAGTCTGTATCTAATGAGATCTCTTTGAATGTATTTATTTCAGGATATCACTGAAGTAAACTTATTATAGCTTTATATTTGGAAAGGACTGCAACCTTTCGTTTAACCTGCATCAGACTTAAAATACTGTTTTTTTAAAGGAAGTAGTGAGCCAAGAGGGCAAAATTTTTCCACCTAAACTTTGCATGACATTACCAATGATGCAAGCTAAGGCAAGGTTTCAAACCTTGACTATTTTTTTTATCCACTCACTGGATTTAAACTGACTGTAATGTAAGGGCCAGTTTGTAAGTGGGAAATAAGGCATGAAAGCTACCACTTTCTGGGATGGTCTAACAAGAACTGGAATTGTGTATCCAAATTCTACAGACGTACTTGAAAAATAGCCTTGTCCTATTTTATAAGAATTACATTAGGTCTTTCTCATTCCTGCTCCTTTTTTAAAAACTATATTTTCAGCATTGATTGGTTAGTGAGAGTGGAGAGCAGTCAGATTCTGTTCTTACCCTACATGGCTTGTCTGTTTAAGTTAGTAGTCTAACTGCATTTAATAAGCTCCTTAAATAAAGCTTTTTTCGAAGGTGCCTTTGCATGACCTGCCTTATTGGCAGAAGNTCAGATTCTGTTCTTACCCTACATGGCTTGTCTGTTTAAGTTAGCAGTCTAACTGCATTTAATAAGCTCCTTAAATAAGGTTTTTTCAAAGGTGCCTTTGCATGACCTGCCTTATTGGCAGAAATAGCTAACAAAGATATTTTTGTTCATGACATATGGGAGGAAACAGACACTCTTTTTTTTTCTGAATGTAAAAATGTAAAACATGAATACTTGCTGGGAGTCCTCTTGATTTGGCCAATCATCATCAGAATCTGTCTTTGGAGATACTTTGTTTTTAGAATGGCTTCATTCAAGGTATAGGGGCATATGCAGTTGAGATGCAGAACTAATTATTAAGTGATTATTGATAAATATTGAAAGAAATTAGAAGGAAAAGAACAAAGGGATCCCCACTAGGGACTGAACTCAATGCTAAGGTTGTGCTCAAGCCCACACCAGATGAGTATAAACCTCAGTATCTTAATGAGATTTCCAGAAGGCTTTTATGTTGATGGAAGATCTGTTGAAGTTCAGGGGCTCAGGTCTAGCCACGTATGCCAAGTGTTGCTTGAATTCTCTTATATAATGTGATTTTTGTCTTCAGGCAGTTTTGTGGCCCTAACTTTCTCAATCAGTTTTGGATAAAGAGGAACGTTTGCTTTTTGCTTGAAATTCAGAGCAATAACTGACTGGCCAAGGGTTAGAAACCTAATCTGCAATTTGCATCTGGTACTCTACCCAGAGTCCTCCTTCATAAATGTATAATTGATTTGCCTCTTGGAATGAATTGTGGAGTTGTCACTCAACATATTTCTGTCACTAGTTTTGGTAAGGCACATTGCCCATCTCATCTCAGGAGGCAAGACACAAAAGGTCTATTCGGTGCTAAGAAGAGTCCCTCACTGCTCACAGTTGCAGCCCATTTGGATTTGTCTTAACAGATATATTAAGAACGGGACAGTATCTTTTCCCTACCNACAGTGTCTTTTCCCTACTTGGTAACTTAGATTCTTCTATTTCTGCAATTCAGCACCGACAAGTCTGTTCTGGGCTTTTTTTCTTTTTTTACTTTTTTGCTTTCTTTTTTTGTAGGTAATACAAATATTCTCAGTCAATAATACCTCTTATGCTTTACAGTCTGACTGCTTTCTTAAAACAAGAAATCAAGTGACATATTTCTAGGCAATGTCTGAGTGTCTCCATTTCATTTTTTGGGGGGAAAACACTCTAAATTTGTTAGCTCACAACTTATTCTCTCTCTTTCCTGTATTTATCATTTGCAGCATTTTCCATCTTAGAATCATTTGTAGCTATTAATTGGCAGTTTATTGCCTGTTCCAGACTCTATTAAAGTTACTGCAGGGGGACTAGATGACCTTTAAGATCCCTTCCAACCCAAACTATTCTATGATTCTACTAATTTTGCACTGCATATCCAGATTTTACACACTGCTGTTCATTGTTCTCCTTCGTTTATTGTTCCTCAGACACCTTTCAATCTATGAACCAGTTTTAATGTATAAGGTAATTACAATTAATTTTCAAGTAATATTTCTTATGACGTATATACTATTCTTTTTAAAGAGTATATTTCATCAGCTGCATTCCCTAATTTTCACTTTTGTCTGAACACAGATCAAGCATATTTTGGAAGATTTGCTTATTAACCTGTATTGTGCTTAATCGTGAAAATACTTTCATCCTTTACAGGCTCACCTTTCTTTATATGCATATCTCATCATTTTAGTGGGAATTAAAATTCTCTAAGAGGATGACAAGCCCTGAGGTTGCAATTTTAACCTGAAACTTTTGTACTTTAATTTTTTGAAACTTTGAAAACTGACTTTAACAAAACTGAAACTAACAATTTTAACTGGCATACTGAATTTATTAGCTCATTAATAATTTCTAATGCTACAAGATGCACATGGAAAATGATTTTTTTTATATTTCTGTTTAGTTGTTTAGTCTATGAGCCATATTTATCATTTTGGTAAAAGTAATGACATTTAATCAAAAACTTACATAGTTTAATTTTTGTGCATTTTAGTTTTATCTCATGGAAATTACTTTTTTTTGGAATGTGTATTACATAGTAGATATTGAATTTGTATGAGTAGACCAAAGAATGACTTAAGTACTTAAATGTTTCTATTGATGTTCATCTGCCAGAGATAGGGGCTTACGGTACAGGCATCTGAACTGTATACCTTTGCCTCTCTTTATAATCAGTAAAGAGAAAGGAACACTTTCACTATACAGATCGTCTCCTCATGTAAACAGTTAAAACAGATAAAAAAAAAATCACTCAGGTATGTTTAATTCTTTCTGTTGACTTTAAGAAGCAAACTGAACCTAGCTTTGAGAGATGTCTAAAGCTGACAGGTGAATCAAATTCTGGGATTCTAGACTCAGAAAAGCAATATAAGACTTCTTACCTGGTGTCTAATGAGATATAGTTATGTGAGTTTTCTTATAAGGGAAAATGAAACAAAACAAAATGACAACATTCTTTACATTCTTAGTATTCAATGACAAGCTGGCACCAGTGCATTAATGAAGACTTTGAATAGGTTTTGACCCAATATTGACCCCTGGGTGTGCTGCTAGTTACTGACCTTGCACTAGTCTTTGTGCCACTGATCACCACCCTCTGGGCACAGTTATTCAGACAGTTTTCAGTTCACCTCAGTGTCTGCTCATCCAGCCCATATTGCATCAACTTCTCCGTGAGGATCTTATGGATGACTGAGTCAAAATTTTACTGAAGTTGTTAGACAATATTCACTGCTCTCTCCTCATCTATCAGACCAGTCATTTCATCACAGAAGTTTAACAGGTTGGTCAAGCATGACTTCCCCTTGATGAATCTATGCTGACTGCTCCCAGTCACCTTCTTGTCCTTCGTGAGCTTGGAAACAGTGTCCATGTTTGTTGCTCGATCACCTTTCCAAGGGTCGAAGTGAGGCTAACTGGCCTGTAGTTCACTTGTTCCTCTTTCTTGCTCTCCTTGAAGACAGGAGTGACATTTGCTTTCCTTCATTCCTTGAGCACCTCTCAATCACCATGATCATTCAAACATTACTGAGTGGCCTTGAAATTGCATCAGTACTTGTAGATGTATCGCATCAGGACCCAGGGACTTATGTATGTCCTGTTTGCCTAAAAAATTCCCTGACCTGATCCTTTTCCACCAAGGGTAAGTGCAGATGTGATAAATTAGAGGTATGGAAACAGTTCCATGCAAATAAACACTTTCTTTGAAAAGATTTTGACCAGGGCAATTCTGACATTCTGTTATTCTGTCGTTCTGTGATTTATGCTTGTGTTGCTCTCTCTTTATTTATTTCACCATGCCTTTTATCAAATAGCATGTCCAGAAGCACATGCAATGTGCAAACTGTAGGTGCAACATGGAGTTGTGCACGATTATGCGTTCCATTCTGTTCTTAATTAATTTTCTAATAATTCCTACATTTATTTAATATATTTTAGAATATTTCTGCATTATTCATTATTTTCCTTAAAGATTCTTCTTCCTGAGGATGATGTCCACTTTTAGTCTTGGATGAAAAGCCTTTGTAAGGAACTTATCTTACTCTTATCACCCTATAGAGAGGAAAGCACCTTAACATACTGATTCATATTTTAGAATATTAGGTTACTACATCTATCTTGGCTGACTAAAGATTAAATCTGAAA
>RSEF01000002.1:104297363-104307471 GCA_003993805.1 Himantopus leucocephalus | reverse complement strand
CTCTTTGAAGAGGGGTAGAGGGGGGCATCTGTCAGTCCCATCTAGGGTGCCCGCGTCCCCAGTAGCCAATTCGGCCAAAACCACAACACTGTCTGAGAGCTGTCCAGAGCTTCCGAGCTCGCAGGTGGTCTCAGAACAATTGGGACTTCAAGAAGGAAAGTAAGTACATTTTAAAGGGAGAAAAGTTTAAGTAGAAAAAGACAATCCGTTTGTGAATCTTGCCGTGCACTGAATCATGCAGCCACCTGAGATATAGTCAAGTTCTTTTCCCTGCTCTGATGTCTTTGTGTATTGAATTTTTTACTACAAAATATTTTCTTTGTAGCCACTCACAGATACAGATGTTTCTGTGAACAAAGCCTCCTCCATTTTTTAAAAACCTCGCTGCTGTCTTTCAGCATTAGATATTGTAATCCTTTTCCTGCTTCACAGTGGGTTGATATGGAAATGGAATTAGGAACAGTATTAGTGTGTAGACTTCAGCTAAAAAGTTAGCCTTTTTTTCCCATGTCAATTGTTGTCTTACTATACAATCTTAGGCAACAAGTTTAACTTCATCATACCCCATTCACCAGAGATACATTTGCAATACTATACAGCTCAAATTGATTTGAAATGGAGTTACATCACATCCTCTCTCTCCTAATTTTCTAAACAAAATGGATATATTTCTAAAACAAACCATGACTATCCCCCACAAAGTATGACATTTTTCTGTACAACATTCAGACTTTCCACAAAAATCACAGACCTAAGGTATTCTGAATCTGTTATTTTAAACTTTAGTCACATACTTTTTGTTTACTACCTTATTTCTATTTGCTTTGTGTTGCCATGAAACAGTAAATTATTTGGAAGATAAGTATGTTATGTTGCCTAGCATAGTAAAAACATTAATCTTGGATTTTCACATACAATTATATATATTCATAAGCCTGGTTAGATCTCAAGTGGGTGGAGGTAGAATGTGCACTCTTCATTGAAATTTCTTGAAACCAATTTTGAAATGGCTATCTGAGGATATGGTTTATCTGTGTATTTATTTCCAAGACGCAGTAATATTAAAGGTGTGCAGAATTTGTAACAGGTAGATTATGTTTGTGAAGAGACATTACTGAGATCTTGAGTTGAAAGGTCACCTAAGAGCATGGTAAAACTACATAAGTTATAGGTAGTATTCTGTCTGTAAACACTCCCTAAGAGAAGAATTCTACATAACTTCTTTTCCTTGTAATTAAGTTTAAGAAAAAAANAAAAAAAAAAAAAAAAAAAAAGAAAATCTATAAAAGCAGAATACTTTTCTCCAAATGGAATAATTTAGTCTTCCATGAGAATATCCTGCTTTTTAAGGATTGGGAAACGTGGTATTTAAGCAGAATAAAATGACATGCACATATGGTTAAGTGAATTTATCTAGCCATAACAATGTAGTCTTATTTTGTAAAAGTAAATGTGCACATTTAGAGCAGAATGATGTCTCTCTTCATGCAAGGGGACTATTCCAAAAGGGATTCTATTCCCCACTTAAGGCTGCTGCACAGGAGGCAGCCAACACTCTGCAAACCCAATAATGGTATTGTAACCACTCAGAGAGCTCTACTGGTGAGTGATCCAGAAGGTTTTAATACTTAGGTTGATTGTGTTCATGCCTTTCATCTCATTCTGTTGTTAAGACACCATTTAAAACAGAATTCTCACAAAAATATGCCTTTCACATCTGCACTATCTAATATTCAAGTCTGAGTCTCAAACTTGCAAATTCTGCTTTGTCAACTGGAAGAAAATAACTTTGGGGTTTCAGACAGCAGAAGAAAAAATGATTAGATTTTCTCTATTTTCTCTAAATATTCTGCAGATGATAGAGTAGGATAATGCAGTTTACAAGAGATACAAGTAACAGCTAATCCTTCTGCTCTCTATATGTAACAGGTCTCATCATCTCTGGATCTCTACTAATCTACACGTGCTGAAAATACAACCTCATTTTTTGATATTGCATTATATTTATAATGCATTAACTATTACTATAAAAGGTTAATTTAAATTAGGAAATATGTTTTGCATTTTTAGGGGAAACCAGAGGGGGGGAATAATCTTTTCTGTTTTAATTAGGAAGTTTTATAATTAGCAATCAACAGGGAGACTGATTTTCAGTGATGGTCTTGACCTTCCATATGTTGCCATTGAGAAGAAGAATTTTATTATCTTTTTCTTTTTTGTTTTTTTGTTTTGGTTTGGTTTATTTAGTTTTGCGGGAGTTTTTTGCGTGTGTGTAGGAACATTATTGTCACATATACTCTGAAAGATATTTAAGTTAATACTGAAAACCATTCTCTTCCAAACTATCTATTCAGAGCAATAATTATCTTTTTCTTCAGAAATGCAATTTGTGTTTAAACATGGTGGAAAAATAAGTTCAAAGTAAAGGAATCTGACTCAGAATGTGAACAGTTTTGTGTCCTGCAAACTCCAGGATCTATTGGTTTGGGGAATAGTAAGATAAGTTTTTTCAGTATGAAAGAGAGAGATGGGTGAGAGATGAGAGCAATGATAAAAAGCCCAGGGTAAAAGAGAAACATTTAATACAGACAGTGTAATAGGGTCCTAAAAGTANCCTATTCCTAATTAATAGCATTTGCAAGTTGACGCTGAATTGTTTCCCATTCCCTCGCTACCTCTGTTAATACCATACCACTCCCTCTCTCAGTCAGTACCTGACAGGATGGTTGCATTTTTTTCCATGAGGTTTTACTGGCTTTATTTATTCTGAATTATTTTTAAGCATGGCGATTCCAAAGTATACAAAGGAAGTATAAACTAAGATTAAATTTTCAGTTTACACAGTCATACTAGTATGATCATTGTGCCATAATTATGCTTCACTACACAGTGAGTTTCAAAGGAAACCTTATAATTTATATAAGCTTTAACAGAGTTACAAATCTAGATATTTATTGTACATATTTATTTTCTCTGGGGAAAAATAATTTGTGAAACATAAAGGTAAGGATAATGGAAAGGCAGGGTTTATTGTAGGTCAGGTTGCTAGATGAATTTTATTTCAATTGTCTTATTTATGCTGTTCTAAGATTGTTAAATCAAGATCTAATATATGAACTATGATCATGTCACTTCCATGATTCTCATCTCGCTCAGCTTTCATTATTAGCTTTCTGAGGAGAGGTGAGTAGATTCACTATTCGCCTTGGTAAACCCTTTGTTGAACTAAATTATGTCTTTAACATTTTTGTGTACAAACAGGTAGTATTGATGTGATTGAAAATGCAACTCCAAACACTTATAGAAAGGCACAGGATTTATTTACTTATATAAAATAAACTAGTTTTCAGAACAGGATATTTCTTTGTGAAACAGTTTACAATTATGCTATTTACACTCCCCTTTATTCTCATTTATTTGCATTGCTGTCAGTCCATGTTTTTCCATTGATACTATTCACCTAATTCATGGAGCTACTGCAGAGCTTGTGCTTAAGAGTTGCAAACATAAAGTACTGCATAATGGTGCTTATATTTTATGTCTGTTATAAAACTTTAAACTCACAAATGGATCCAATAAGCTCTACTGGACAGCTTTGGTGTACGTCCAATACGTTTTAATGCTATACTAAAAATTTCATGTCAAAGTTCTTCAGTTATTTTTCTCCTACGTTTCTCATCTGGGTTGAATTACAATAATATATTTTCATCATATTTTCACAGGATCCCGCCTACTTCAGAGCTGAGACCTAGATCTATTATTCTTAAACCTTTTGATAGCATTTTCTGAAAGACTTTTAACAAGTATTTACAGCTACTGCCTTTGAAACACAATCCACAGCTGCCAGCTCTTATGTAGGATAAATAGATGTTGTGATGCTAAGCACTTACTTAAAAGCTCTAGACCTAGGGGCCAATATACTTGGCTTTCATTAAAAGCAGCATTACTAGACTTCCTAGTTTAAAAAGTCTAGCTTATAGTTACTGTGGTTTCAGGGGAAGGGAAACTGAAATTTCAAAAGCGACCAAAAAACCCCATGAAGTTATCATCATTGTAAACGTGTCAATGGTTCCAGCTATGTTGTTGTTACTGGTGAGAAGAAATGAGAAGACAAAAAAAGGAGGAGTAGAACAGAAGAATGACTTGGAGTAAAAATCACAGTGGTTCAGATAAATCTTGATCTTAAAACAATTTGCAGCTTGGCCAGCTGTATGAGCAAATGGAATTTCTTTTAATGATGCACAAATATTAGTTGAATATGAAGTTAAAACGAACAATCACCATGTGTCCAGTTTCATTGTTTGGGGATTTCTGTCTGTGTGTTTCAGGAAAGCCAAATCCCTCTAACTAAACAACAGAGACTAACTTTGACTATATTAACTATATATAGAGAATAATATATGATGTAGAAAATACGATTAATTTCCTCTCCATTCTCCCAACAACTCTGCATCTGACAGGTATAAAAGCAGATATTTTTGGGCCTGGCTCCGTTGCTCTGAATATAAGACTTTAATACAGTAAAATAGGAAACCTGTATAGTTGTATCTGGCTAGGAATGAAATTTCTTTTTCTTGTCAGTTCTTCCCCAGTGTGAAGAGGAATCACTCCTACTTGAGTTAAATGAGCAAAGACCATGAGGGCTGATAGTATCTCTGAACAAAGCATTTTTGGTGATTGGACATACTGGAAAATGGGGTGAAAAGATATGCCACAAGTCTTTTGGAGACAGATTTCTGTTTTGTTATCATTGGGTTTTAAGATACAGAATGATTACTTGGATTGTAAGATTCTCATCTCAGGATTTTCCGTGTATGTGTAGTACTTTTCACCTAACAATCTGGTTGTGACTGAGATTTCTACATGCTATTCCAGATCACACAATTGTCACAATAAGGTGTTTGGACATAGTAGAATGAGCAACTTAAAGCAATTAGGACTTTTTTTTTCCCGACTTTTGTTGCAGCCAATGATTCAAAAAAGGAAAATTTTGTTGATTTCCAAATAATTATTCGTGAATGTATGCAGTAATTTGAAAAGAAATGGTAACGTCTGTGTATCTTTCCCAAATGAGGAAAAATCCACTTACAAATCTTAATTAATAGTGTAAAAAATTGTTATTTGTAAATAGATATTTTTATATAGGAAATTTTATAAAAAATTTTGAAATTAAAGATGCAAGGTATTTTATAAACATGCACTACTGTAAAAATCTTTTCCCAGAATATGGCCAGACACGTAAAAGAGATGTTACCCTTCTCAAGATAAACTAAAGAATTTTCTACCTACAACTGAATAGAAAAAGATTTTTCTAAATCCATGGCATTTCAGGATTAAACAGAGAAGAAAAAGAGATATTACCCACTTGACTGAAATAAAAGAAAGAAATCAATCCATATGTAAAACTATAAAGAATCTAGTGATTGGACCACATCCTGACCACTTTTTTTTTTTCCCCCAAACCAGAAACTTAATTAACCAGCAGTGTAAAGTGCTTAATTAGTTATTTTGGAGAGGTCGCTTCTTATTTGTGAGGAATTATATACAGAACCATTACATACTCATTAAAGCTTCATTGACATTGGAATATTCCTGTAAAAAGTTCCAGTGAATAAATCTGTTTTGACAAAAAATTCTGATTGAAAAATTCCTGATTTGTGCCAGTTGTTGCTAGTTAGTATCACACAATCAGAAATGAAGCCGGGATGCATTCCGTCCAAGCAAAGTAAAAGTTACACAACAGGCCCCATAGATCTGGAAATAAAATAGATTTGAGTAACCTGTCACTGTATGAACTCACCAGACTGCTCCCAGATGCAAATCAGTTTGGGCTGAATCTGTTCAAGGGTCTTTGTGCTCACACTTGATGGTGCTAGCTGCTATGGTAGCTTAAGGTATCTCATATTAAATCGTTTTATGTCAATATGGACAATGGTAGACTGTCAGCATCCAGCAGCCAGAGACGATCCATATGGCAGATTCCTTAGATTACTGGGAAGAGGAATGATTCATTTTTGGGGGTGGCAAAGAGCTGCTTATATAAAAGAAGGATATGAACTGTAATCAAATCATGCTGTCATAGCTGATGCAGTTCTTTTGTGCTAATTTGGACCCTACCTGATTATTTAAAAACCCCAACGGCCACTGCAATGTGAATTGCCATTTACCTGACTCTGTTAATTTCAGGACTACACACCATATGGAAAGCAGAGATTTTAGAATTTGGAAGGAATTAGAAAATTGCAGCTCAGCCTGGGGATTTGATAAATTCATAGAAGCTGCATATTGGCAAATTTAGGACAGAAAGAGTCAGCACATTTCCCAAACAAAGAAAATATATGTACAGCTCTAAAAAGTTTTATTAGGGAAAAGAAAAGCAGAAGAAAAGAAAGCAGAATAGGGAAAAAAATCAATGTACTCGTTGTTATTATTAATAATTAGTATTATTACTATTATTAATATTATCATCATCAAAATCATTGTCGTTAGTTTATTATTTATTTTAAAATTGAAATATAATTAGTCTTTAAAGCTAAGGTTTTATTAAAAGTTCAGTCCAATGCAAACTTTTTACACAGCAGTGTCTCTGTCGGCAATATATTTAGTTTGCGTAATTTGGATAATCACCCATGCTGAACTACTTCTACTACTACTACTCAGTCCTATGTGACTGAGACATCATCAGGATATACACAGGTACCTTTGATTTGTCTGCTGACTAAAGGTATGATCATAAGCCTTCTGGAGTAGAGCTGTTTCTGTAATCATGTGATTGCCTTTCTATTAGTTAAACATTTGAATGTAGCACAACCCAATACCTCCTGTGTTCATTTGGCAGGTAAAATAAAAAGAACTATGACATTTTGAAAACAATTTATAAACATTTTAGAACAAATTATTGTTAAATGCACCATTTTTCATTTTACACCTGCATGAGATGCATGTTTTGCTTTGACTTTTTTTCCCTGTCAGCAAATTTTTAAGAAAATGTAAACACAGGTAACTCTCTTGGAGAGACTTTCCAAATCACAATATGTGATAAGAAAGCATTTAACTCCAGAACAGTATATTTCCTGTTTGTTACTCTTGCCTTCTAATCAAACACCAGCAAGTCATTGAACCCTTATATGCCTTTGGGAATTAACTGTGGATCTCACAGACTTTGTCATTGGACTTCGGGGAAAAATGACTTGCAAGATTAACAGGACTGGAAAAATGAACATCTGTTAACAAAATGAACAGCTGCCTGGCTGAGTTCCATGATGAGTAATCTGCTACTAAGCATTTTCTTCACAAGTAGGTTTCATTGCAATTAATATATTCTACTATTTAGTGTTCTTTAGAGACTTAAGAATTTTAACTAGAAATTAAAAAAAAAAACAACAAAACACAGAGATGTCTTTTTCACTAGTCCTGTATTGCAGTTTTTCATTGTAAAAATCAGATGTATCTTTTTGCTCTGCTTATTTAACATTATCAATATTCTGCTTATTTTCAGGAATTTCATTTATTCTTCATCACATGAATGCTGACAGCAAACGGATTTACTTATTTTATATATGCTTCTCAAACTTCCACTGCAAGAAAGGATGTTCTTCTCCTTTAGGCTAACAAAATAATGAATGACATTCGAATAAGACAAACATTTGTCTTTAGGTGAACTCTGGAGCTATATGTCAACCTCTGAATTCCCCCAGCAAGAACAGTTATTCTTTCATCATCTTTCTGTAGCCTCTGGTGAAGGGGGCATCTTGCTGCAAACAGGAAGAAGTGGTATGCTACAGAATTATTATCTATTTTTTGAGTTAGAACAACTTGAAGTTAAGATCAGCACCAAGGAACAAATCCACATGCCACTTTGAGTGTTTTATTAAAAATCAGCTAGTTACTCCAAAATTTCAAGAAAAATTGGTGGCCTATTTCATGTTGCATCCATATAGTTGGTATGCTCATAATTGTGAGGGGAAGAAAGGATGGCCAGTGACATTTATGTATACGAAAAAGAATTCTGTGCACCCATATATTGTGCCAGAAAATGATAGCATGGACTGCAGACTGGACTTGAAATGTTACTTTGAGGAAAGAGAACAAAGCTTCTACAAGGAGATGTTTTGCTGTCAGCACCAGGCTTGATTGCCAGCCAACACAAGGACATCTGGTGTTATTTCTCACATTGTAGGAAATCATATCTAGTCTCCAGCCACCAGCGCAGACTGGGTCTCCCTCACAGTCTGTGTCTCAGTTGCCAGCTACGGAAAGATGGGTTGTACGTTGTAGGGCACTTCAAATGTCAGCAAAGGCCTCCCTCTGATCAGACAACAGACCCGCGTCCATTATAATGAATTTAGCACTTGGAAATGTGTACTTATTGGACTGGTATNATTATAATGAATTTAGCACTTGGAAATATGTACTTATTGGACTGGTATTAGTTTCCATTAACATGGTATAAAGCCAAAGATCACATAAAGTGAATTGGCTATATACTTTTAACAGCAAATTTCTCAGGATTTTTCTCCTAGACAGCAGATTGCATATGGTAACTGATTTACTTTTCAGTGATGTTAAAGCTGTATACAAGCTTATCTGTGCAGACAGTCCCCTGCTTTGCTATGTTTTTGTATTTATAGTGCTTATTTCACCTTTTATTGACAGTGCTCTTATGACCTGTTATCCAAAGCATTTATTATTGGTATCATGATAACTTTGCATTTTAATTGTAATAGAACATGGATTTCCATGTTTTTATAGTGGCTGCTTTAAAACAAAGAAACAAACCCCACAAAAATCCCCTAAGCAACATCAACAACAAAAGCCCCAAGGTGTTCTTTGCAGAGCATTCAAGCATAACTATTCTTGGCTTTGATTGAGTGATTGAGCATTATTGAGATAAAAGGAGACGTATGTTGACAATAACAGTTCATGAAGTGGAAGTCAAAGGATGTTAGAGTATATAAACTGATTGAATACCTCTATAGTGTCACTGCTTGCATTACTCTTCCTTTTCTTCACTTTTCATACTTTCTTTTAAGTACCTCTCCCTCATCTATAGTTTTACCAGTTTTACTTTCATTCTTCTTCTCAATTTCTTTTCAAGATTTCTACAAATCCACTGATTCCTTTCTCATAGGAATATGTGCAGAACACACTGTGCTTTACTACAGGAATGTGAAAACCTTGCCGTTTTCTCAGACAACTGACAAAATATTGATTCTATGTTGCATATTAAGGATATAGATGGGACTTTGAACACTTCTATTGAGAAGATTCTGCTCAGTTAAAAGATTAGTACCGTTACCTAAATATACTAAAATATACCATAAATATTAAAGTAAAACAGCAAACGTTACAGCACAAAATGGAGAACTGGTTTCACAGCTGCCTTGTACATGATGCTATTTCAGTGTAGAGGTGGACACTTCCATTTTGCAAAACAAAGAACTGGCTGTGTCACCTCTAAGTGCCTAGACACATGCATTTTGAAATGTTGTTAGAAACTCTCAAAATATTTAGGCTTCTCTTATAAAAACAAATGAAGATGGTGTTACAGTTGTAAATAAATCCATGTGGGAAGACAGAAAGGAAATAAAAGGTGAAAGAAGCAAGAAGTCATAATTTGAAAATAAGTCTAAAAATGTTCCAGAAGTTTTGGAGAATTGGACTTCACTATTAAGCCACTCTGTTTCCCTAAAAACTGAGCATTAATCTTTATTTAGACTCATGAATTTTCAAGATGATTGGCTGCTTTAGGAATACTGAGGCAATTGTTCCAAAGTTTCCTCTTGTTTAAAATGAAGTAGGTCAAATGGCTCTGAAAAGGATTTTAAGGAAATTTTCAAGTAATCTCATAAAAAATTGTGATATTTGTAATCCCTAGCTGCCTATTTGTCTGAAGGGTAAAAGAGTTCACTTCCTAATCAACGGTGTAAAATTTCTAAAGCATCTACTTTATTTTATGCTTAGTTTCTGTGGATTTTCTTTGCATACTTGTTTATGGACTTCTTTGGTAAAAATGATTTGAACATAAGCCTAGGCACAATTATACTTAGAATAAAGTCTTTTTTCCAGAAACTCAACAAAACACAATTGGACTCCTTTGGCAAATCTG
>RSEF01000002.1:104262318-104297353 GCA_003993805.1 Himantopus leucocephalus | reverse complement strand
GCATTGCCTAAGATATTTATTTCTTTTCTGACCTGAAGCAGAATTTGTCATTTGCAGCTGTTTTCCATGGAAACTTACACTGCATAATTAACAGTTTCACATCCCTTTAATCATCGAAGTGCTAAGTTATTGGCAACTGCGTGCTTCAGCATTGTCCTCTGTTTATTGGCATTTGCTAATCTTGGTGTGAATACACAAAGCTTCATTCTCAAGAAATTATCAACATAATCTGGTGTAACAATAGTGACCAAAAAAGAGTGAACTCTTTGAAACTGTTCTAATGATTTAGTTCGTAAAGCTGAAAATATTGAAGTAATGTTTCCTAAGGCAAAGTTTACCATTTATTTTCATGTTGAAGAAAGTGGGTGCCCTATAAGTGGGATACTAAAATATATTCAGACCAAAATATGCATGTTAGATGGTAGGGCCCTGAGGCTGTCTAGCAACCTGTGTAACTCTCTGGAAGAATTAACATCTGTTTCAAGTACCATTGCTAAAGCTGAAGAAAGTCAACCAAATCCCAAGGGATTTTGAGAGCAACCAGATAGGGAAAAGTTGCATTGTTTATGCCCATTGCAAGTGTTTTGACATCACTATCAAATGAATAAAGTACATCACGATTCAGAAGAATCACAGATATGCAGGTATTTCCACATTTCATAGGGATTAGTGATGCCTCCTGAAATGTTAAGTCTTAAAATATTACTGCAGGTTTTATTATTCCACCTTCATTCTCAAAAAGATGAATTCAGTCCTTAATGCATCTCTTTCTCTACTGTTCTTGAGTTATCATGAACTTTTGCCAAGATAAGTATTTTTCTGAAGTACTAATACAGTCACTTTTCTCATGACTGGATAGTATGTTTTCAGGCTGGGTTTAAATAAATTACTTCCTTGGTCTCAGTTCTACAGAAATTTACATCTTCTGTGATCCATTATACCTCTTTGAATATTTTAATATAAAACAAAATCTCTTTCTTTCTCATCTGTAGAAATAAGAGAAAAAAGTACAAGATAATGGAGAATTAGACTCTGTTGTTTTCCTTTACCACACGAAAAGTGAGAAATCCCTGCATAGATTATTTTTATAGATGATAAGCAGTGGATATTGCCCTATTCTGAAAGGTGGCAAAGCATATTCAGCTAATAGGAACATTACTTGGAAGTGGATCCTATACAGCAAGTGACAGTAGCAAATATTATTTCCTATTAAAACTTGCATACTTTTAAATCACTGCCAGGAACAGAATAAATGAAGTTGATGAAAAACCAAAAAACAAACCTAAGAAAAACTGATGATAAATCTCAAAGAACTCAGCTGAGAAAATTTTTCTGAATTTTTAAAACTCTGTGAAAGTCTGTTTTACAGACTTTTCCACAGTAAAAAAAAAAAAAAAAAAAANTTGAAAAAAGTCTTCAGATTTTTACAGATAGTGAATAGAATATTTGAATTAGAATAGCATTAAGGCCTAATACCAAGGTAGTTGTGAGATGGTGTTGATTGCTATTGAGTGCTGACATTAGAAACACTTCTGTGGAAGTGTGTCTACGCTTTGTCTCTTTACAATACAAAGTTTCTATACAATCTCTCTTTAGTTCCCCGAAAAAGACCTGGGTGTTGTGTGAAGTGGTACCCTCCAAAATTTGAGGAGGAGGGTCAAGGCAAAGAAGGTCAAGTTCCAAAATAATTCAGCTTTGTGAAGGTAGGGCAGCAAGCTGACTCTGACAAGTTGGTTTGCAAGTCTTGAACTGCAATTCAGCACGGTCATCCTTTGAACAGTATTCAAGAGCTGTTTTCTTGTATGGAAACTTATCACAACTTCTTTGTGTAACACAGCCTAGGTACAAAACAACATGTTTGTGTCCTGTTTTCGTCTTACTTTGCCTGTGGACAATCTGTTGACAAGTTTGATATCTTCACATCCTAGCTAATACTGTCCCTCACCTTCACTGCCTATTTTAGAGTTCTCAAAGGAGGAAGAGGCAACTCAAATGTTTCTGCTTGCAAAGTCTAGACATGCTTATTCCTTATGGAGTGTACTTATACTGCTTGTACTAATTGCAGTGTATTTAATCCCTATTTTGGTTGAAGCATTACCTCTGTGTAATTTTATGTGAGTCTATGAAATTATAACTTCTTTCCTGAAGGAGTTAAAGTTACTGCATTTCCTGTGTGTCTGACTTCAGAGATAATGGGGAGTTCTTCCTCAGGACAAATGATTTACTTTAGATTTTTCTACGTAGATGAATCAACAATAAATGGAATCTCATCATTTCCCTTATCCATCAGAATGTAATCAGTAAGTTTCCGCTATTACTAAAGATTCTTTTACTCTCCTATCTTTTTTGTTTGTTTTTTTTTTTCCTGTTCTTCTTCTGATGCCTACTTGATAGTGATACATCATAAAACACCAAGAAATGAAAATAAAGTTGAATGAGAACTTAACAAAAAGGAATCCATATTGAATACATGGGATTGGTATCACTACATCAAACTTGTGCTGATTCACCTCAAGTCTTATTCCTCACACTCGGTAGGGATTTACATGCCCATAGGTCTTTCCAGTACTGTAATTTGTTTAAAAAAATATTTCTGATATCTCACAGAATATTTTGCTATGCGTACACAGCAGTTCCAGAATTGGCGATAGATAAATTTATAGTACATTTACAATCAAATAAATTAATCTTCAGTAGGAAGGAAAAAGGGGGAACAATGTGAACTGTTCATTAAAAAAGAATGCCATAGTAGTAACGTAGTGTAGCTTTTCTTTTTGCTTTCTTTTAGATATTTAGATAACTTCTGCTGTAATGTAGTCCTAATGAAATCAACAATTTTTTCCTTGGGAAAAAATTTGGCCAAAAGCTTGATTTCTGAATTCAAAATCTCTCCCTTGAAGCATTTTTTCACTGACCCTGCAAGAAAGTATATTTTTAATATCAAACACACGGAGCACAGTAGAAAACAAAACTAGTGCATTGAGGTGAAATGCATACATGAGAAAGAATGACACATTTTCTTTTCATTCTGCTTTTTTATGTTTCCAAGCTCATCTCCATGAATGTCAAAGTTCTGGTTTTATGTAGAATCGTTGAGCTGTGCTAAATTGTACAATAGAAATTTGATTAATCATAAATTGATTATCCTTGCCAAATATAATTTCTTTTATTAGAAAGAAGGTGGTGAATATTTACTTCATTTTCTAAGTCACTTTTTCCATCTCACCAAATGAATTGTATATGCTCTGAAGCAATGAGGAGAAGAACAAATAAGAGAGCTAAAATGTTCTTCACCTTCCATTTCATATCTATCCCAACCCTTCATACTCATATATGCCCTATTGTTATACAGGCTTTGTTGTAGCGAGACATATATATTTCATTAGCAGTTTACTAATACTTCAGATAACACGATTTTATTAAAAACTGAGAAGTAGAACACTGCATGAGTTACCCATTTAAAGTTCTTCTGATGTTCAGTTTCGAGATATATATTTTTTCTTTTATTTTTTCATTTTTATCTTTTCTTTTTTTTTTCTCCTTTTTGAAGGATTATTGTTGTAGCATCTGTTTTCTCACAGCATTCCTGAAGCAAATATAGTTCTGCTTGTGTGTCTTTTTTAAGGCTATATTGCAACAGAATATTTGAGTCTTTCTGGATGTCATTTTCCTATAGTCATCTCTGAATATACATCAGTAAAATAGATTTTTATGTAGTTCCCAAACACAAGTTCCCAAGCATATTTTTTCTTTATATAAATAACATTTATGCTTTTCTCCTATGTAACAACTGGTCTCATCCTCTGAAAACGGAAAGTGAAAGGAAAGTGCAAAGTTATATAAAAAATGAAATTTCATTAATTTCTTCACTAAGTGATATATCTATATAAAGTGCCCGGCATAATTAACTAAATAACTTCTACTGAATTTAAAATACTTCTCTGTCCATTTAAGACATGAAAGGAAAAAGTATGCAATTTAAGCATCTTTAAAAAAATTGCTGTTTGAAAGCTATTATTTTTCCTTTGCTTTTCCTGATTCCCTTAGTTTATGTAAACTTGAGCTAATGGCATGGGGACAGTTATCAGTTTTCTAGTAGATACATGCTCTGTCAGCTTTAGAAATCTATGGAAACTCCTTTATTGGGATCCATAAAGATTCTAAAATGTAGAATGCTAAAGGATGGGAAAAAAACATCCTCAGTGAAAGAAAAGCATATTGAACATTAGGATATTCTCCTGTGTTTTGCACAGGCATGCTTGTTGCCATGGAGAAAAGGGAGTGAACAATAAAAAAAAATAAAAAAGGTGTTTTTTTAATTGAAAGAGTGGGTACACTTGATATCAAGGAACCAAATCTCTTTGGGTTGCAGAAGGCAGAGAGCTGTGGCTAACGAATTGAAACACCAGGAGTATATTCAGAATCTTCCCACAGCAAAAGCAGATTCACTCAGCACTTTATAAATGGATTTTATTAAAGACTTGTGTAAATGTTTTCATTTAAGAATATGCCATCTTTTTCTCTCAGATACATCACAGACTTCTATGAATAGCAGCTTTTGAGCGAAAGAGCTCTAATTTTCCCAGCATTTGGCAAAGAGAACTTAGCTGGTTACTTAACACTCTAACGCATTATTAGAAAAACAAGATCAGGGATTACGTACCATACCCAGATTAAACTTCAGTGTAAACGAATTCATAAAAAACTGCTGTTTGTAAAAATTAGAACTGTCATATTTGGCTACTTCTTTTGACAGTATCTCAACATCTGTAGCTGGGCCCCTTTGTCTTTTATTTAAAAAAAAATAAGAAAATCAAACTGTAATGAATTACTTAGCTGTAATGCAGATTTGTAAACAGAAATTAGAGCTCCAAAGCTGTTGGCACATAGGTGGCTCCATAACAGAAACTGGTGCCAAGGCTGATATGTGACTACAGGGCAGGAAGGTATGTTTTGGAAAAGAGTGTAGAAAATACTCCAAGGTTTATAGCTTTGGGCTCTGAACGTAGTTACATTTAAATATACTTCAAATCATAAAAATTAGATCTTATTTTAGCATTAGAGAGCTCTGAGCAGTTTTGAACAACCATCAATCTATTGTATTTGTTTTTCTTTGTATTTTAGGCAACCCTCAGCTTCCAAGCAAGGAATTAATAACTGAAAGAAACTTATCTATGTTTCAGAGTACACTTCTAAACAAATGCAAGAATATGAGATATCAAAAACAGCAAACAGAAAAGGCTTATTTTCAAAAGAATGTGCATTATTCACCTCTAGCAGTCAAATGTTGGAAGTCAGAGTGCTTATATTTCAGTATGTTCTATAGGCTACATATTTTTGTTCAAATATTTTTGTTCTCCTGTATTTTCCCTTTTTATCCTCATGCAGTGGGCAATTTTAGAGGTGGAAGATTACAAAAAAAATAATCCCTCCAAAAAGTCTCTGAACCTGTCTTTAAAAGTAACAGCCTTCTCTAGGGTAAGATAACAAGATCAACTACAGTCATTTGATTTGACATGAAGAATTAGATGAGATTTCCAAATGAGTTTAAAAGACTTAGGAGACCATTTCTTTTGAAATTCCTTTCTCAGTTCTATATGTTTATCAATTGATTCCCCTTTCACACTCAAACCAATATTTTTTTTTTTTCCTAGATTTGTAAATTTTGGTCTCAGAGAAACCGTTATGATCATCTAGTCTGACTTCCTGCATAATATGGGCCATAAAATTTCATTCAGTAATTTCATATCTCTGATGACCATTTAAACCTGCACAAGCTACAGGTAGACTTAACAGGTTTATTAGATGTCCTCATGCCTCTTTTAAGACTTAAACCAATGTGACATATAGATATATAACCAGCAACTACTGAATGTAAGTAGACTGGATCTATCATGCTGTAAGTTGCTTGTTAACTTGAGTTTCTGTTGATCTTTTAGTTGCTCTCTTTCTTATTTATGGTTCTAGTGTTGCCATGAAGAGGTGCTATCTTGTGCTGTTATTTACAGTTTAGTATGAGATCTGAAGATGGCATTTTCTGTAAATAGTGGACCTAAATTTTTCAGGCTAGGATTGATGTAGGACATCCTGACCTAAGAAGTTGGCTTATGTTAGTATTGACAATGTTAGCCTTAGTTAACTAATAATGAACAGAACACTGTGTTGTGAGAAGTCCCTATTCTCTGGACCTTAATATCTGGGGTTGATTGTATATAGGATGAATCGTATGACAACCTGGCAAGAGGAGAATCCAGTTCGCCAACTTGGCAACAGAACTTACTTTTATGGTATCCCGAAGCGAACTGCCTTCATTATAATACTAAAAAACACAGGTCAAGAAGCTCCTGGCCCAGGTGAAGAGCCTTCCCTCGTGCATGCATGATGATTAAAAGAATGACATAGCAGATATTATAATTATATGTAAATTACTAACCAAACATTGCAACTGGGAGTGTACTACCTTGTAAATTTTGTGTATAAATATAGCAAGAGGACCAGCTTGGGGGTGCTTGATTTATGGAAAATCCACTGAGCACGCAGGCCTGAATAAACGCAATATCTCTCCTGAGCATTTGAGAATGGTTAATTGCACGCTGGGCATGAATCTGCTTTTCAGACAACTGGATAACAGAAATATTTCTCTTTTTTTCCTTTCTTTCTTTTTTTTTCACCCTACTGCATAGGATGGAATAATGTAAAAATAGCGATAAGACATCTGATCACTGCTTAGCAATTAAAATCTCTAAATGTCTGTATATGATATCGGTTTTTCTCCAGAGTTAGGTCACTGCTGCTTTTTCCAAATTTTTATAAATCTTGAAATAAAATACAAAAGTCTATAGAATACATAAGAAACAAAAATAAAAATCAGAATCAGAAGAACAAAGCTATAGCAACTGTGGGAGTCTGATGTTAAAGCACAGATTGGAATCGCGCTAGGAAAAAGAAAAGCTTGACAACCTGGACAGTGGAACAGGATTAGAGTTATGTATTATGACAGGTAGAATAGGATAGGAATAGATTACTGAGAGAACACCGGTTAATGGCCACAGTAGGTGAAAATCATGTTTCTGGTTGGAAATAATAGTATCCCATGGTAGCGTGGCCAGTCTGGCCCAACCCATGACATATGAAGAAGCCTTTGAAATAGAATTTAGTGAGTTTTATGCAAAATGCAGTGAAAATTCCAGAATTATCTGATTATTTCTTTTTGGTCTCTTTTTTTTTTGCTCTCTTTTTTTCACTTTTTTTCTTTTTTTATCTGGAGAAAAGAGCAAGAGACTCTACAAAGTTACTGAAGGCTCTTGTATTGTCTTTGATATTTTATATAAAACATCTCCCACTGGTAGGTAGAAAATGCTAGAGGACCTTTCTCCCTGCTCGCCTTTCCTGATAACAAGGAAGAGAAAACATTTTACTTTTTGAAGAATCTTTCTCCTTTGGGTTACATCCGCAGACAATGAGCTCTCTCACCTAAAAAAAACCCTGAAACCTATGTGTACTTGATGTGTTGACAGTTGTCCTTACAGTACTTATGGATCTGTATTGTACTGCATCTTTCCAATTGAGGAATTATTTTGTAACAAACCAAGTCTTAGTAATTCATATTCTTAGTTTATTTTTCTCTTTTGCTTGTACCAACAAGCACTAAACAAGTACTAAACTATGATAAATGGTTTAGGAAAACAATTTGTTTTTCACTGAATGGAAGAGTGATATTCATAGAAATCAGGGATCAAATAGACAGGCAACCAACTGGCTTGGGAAAGGACAAGAGTAAAACTTTTGTAACGCAGCTGTGTTATACTGTTTGAGAAAATAATGCATTTGTAGTAAGAACGTAGGTGTATAAAATGGAAGTCCAAGTGATTAGCTTCAAGTGGTCAGCAAAAGGCTTAAAAAGCATCACATGAGGATGCTGACAGCATGCTGAAAGTTTGCTAAAGAATGTTTTTTAAAGACCTCCAAAGATAATATTGTTAGTATAAAGAGGCTATTCCTACAGTAATTAGAGAACAGCCAGTGAAAGGTAAGTACATTCACACAGCTGGAGAGAAAGTATGTCTTCCCTCTCTGACATGCTTCTAGCCTTTTCCTCATCTTTCTGCACCATCAGATTTTTTCCATAGATAGCCTTTGCCCTGTCCTGTACAGGGGCTTAGAAAGGTACCATGAATCTGGAGGAAGAATATAAACATAGGGAGGTTGTGAAGGGAAAGAAAACTTAGCTGAGCTCTTGGTGGTTGTACTTTCAATTGATAGAAATTGATAGAATTGATATCCTATTGATAGACCTTGGACTACTGTAAAGCTCATCCTAGCTCATCTGAGTGGATACCTGAGATTTATAAGTAGGTGATTCATGGATCTTCAGAAGTTTGAAGAAGAGATTCAACTTTGAGATAGACAGGGCTATCTGATAAAAGGCTTTTAATATCTATAAGGATCAGTGATGTGGATCCCCATAGTGCAGACTCGGATTCTAATGTGATTTCTACTTGTGATATCTGGCTATCAATAGGTGATTTTTTTCATGCAACTTTTCTGGTGCATTTTCTTTTTTAAAATTTTTATTCTTAATGTCAATTAAACATGTTATATTACCAATGCCAGGAAGCAGTATATGCATGAGCATCCATTCTATCATTAAAAATTGTATTCATTACTTGATAGTTAGCTATATAGAAAAAGATTTTTTTCCATGTGCTGGTGGTAGTGTGGATCAACTATCAAAGAAAAAATATGCTAGGCAACAGCAGTGAGGATTCCCAAACTAGGAATAGTTCCCAAGACATTTGCAGAAGTTTTATTATTTGACCCATTTAAAATGTGGTGAACACTGGCTGCCAACCATCCTAGAGGGAAAGTGATCTNTCAAAGAAAAAATATGCTAGGCAATAGCAGTGAGGATTCCCAAACTAGGAACAGTTCCCAAGCCATTTGCAGAAGTTTTATTATTTGACCCATTTAAAAGGTGGTGAACACTGGCTGCCAACCATCCTAGAGGGAAAGTGATCTCCATATAAAAAGGACTTCTACTGTTCAATCTTCTAATATGGTAATAAAGGACAAAGACAACTGAAGTTAATGACAGTGTATAGTACTTAAATGCTTTTATCTTTTTAGAGAACTTACAAGGTAATGTATAGAAAACATTTTTATTTTCAACAGAGCTTATTGATATTTTTATGTCCTAAATGCCTCTGATTTATTCTTTAATTAAAAATATTGCTTTACAAGGATGTGGGTAAAAATTGATCTTTAATCTAGCAGTTGTATTGGCAGATGGTTATTTAGAGAAGAAATCTGTAAAATTCCATGGCTCAGGTAAAGGGCAACCCAGTTTGATTGTCATTTACTTACTCAATAAAACAAAATTTAAAAAAGATTAATTAGAACTTTTACAAGAATTTTTTCTTATTTTGTTATTGCAACCCCTTTGTTGGGGGGAAGGTTTTGACAGCTATCTGTTTAATCTTATCTATTACTGTTTGTCTTTTTTAGCAGTCATTCTTTTAGTCTTTTTAATTTAAAGGGAGAGATTCTTATGTTCACAACAATTGGGAATTTTGCTTTGTATTGGAAAGTGTGTCGATAGAATATTCTTGTTTAATACCTTTATCTTGGGATAAGATTATCAAAACATGATCTTTGTTTGAAAGAAAGGGGAAACGAAAATACCATTTCATCTCTCTATTTGTACAAGTAATTCTTGAGAGACTTAGTTTAATGTTTGAAAAGATTCAGTGCTGTTTGGATGTTTTTAAGGTTTGATAAAATGCATAACTGCAATAAATGACAGCTGATGGAGAACAGTATAGTCCACACAGAATATTTCTGACATAATACTTTCTTGATGTTGCTGTCCCCAAAACTACTTTCATTACAAAATTAGTTCTAGAACTACTCCTAGATTATGATTAGTAACAAAATAAAGTTGGCTGTTGACTCCAACAACTAACACAAAGTGCTTGAAATATTGAAGTCATTCTATGTCCTATGCAACAAATACCTTACGCTGCAGTTTCTTTTCTTCTATTCTTTACAAACAATGGTAAATTTAAACACTTTTAATAGGCACTTCTGTTGTGGAAAATGCTTGGGCTTGCCAGAGCCTTCTATTGTTTTTTTCCAGAGTATCCCAAATTACTTTCTGAATCAATACATACTTTGTTTTCCTCCCATTTTCAAGCGATCTCGACAATATTATAATGCATTAAACCCACCTTTCTATATTAGCACAGTCCCATTATTCTAGGAAATACATATTTATTGGAATATTTGTATTTTCTTTCTTCATCTTAAGTACAGTAACGTGTAAAACACCTACACCTTCTACAGAAGCATACATCTAGTATTTGCAGTTATCTAGTTTTCTTTTAGAGTGCAATTGATACATATCCATTTGAAGAAAAGAAAATACACATTAGTAAAATGCTGCATTCATGACCTTATTCAGTTATCAGTGATTCAGGAGTTGCTTGTGATGCTGTAGGTCACACAGAAAGGTAAAAAATGGTGACCGTATACAGCAATTGAAAGAAAAATAAATTACAGCGTTTTGTTAAAATATTTATTGCACTAGAATGCTGATTTATTTAGTTATGAAACAATCTGTACTAATGATTCTTTTTTTTTGTGAAAAAAATATCTTTATAAAAGTCTACCTCAAAATTTTTGAACTGTATTCTGTGTGACAATGGTGATTCTTGTGAGCATAGAATGAAAATAGAACATAAATACACTTTTTCTTAATGTTAACACTTTTTTGTTTTGTTGGCCAAGGCAGAAATTCAATTTAGTGTGTCACAAGGCCAAATAGATAACACTATCTTTGTTTATTATATAATATCTATACAAAGAGCTATAATTTAGTATTGGTGGTAATCCTTCCCCTAATTTTTAAACATTCTTCACCACTTGATTCTCAAGTTTCTAAAGTTTGGTCCTACCTTGTCACCATACCCGCAGGCTTTGGAAAAGTTTGAGCCAAGGTGCAGATGCAAGCTTTGAAAAGTATCACCAAAAATCAATACATACACTGTTGTGTATGAATTCCGAAGAAAGAATATGCCTATTGTTTCATTACTGATCTAAAAGAAGGAATTTTCCCGTTGGGACCAATGATGCTCTTGAAGAGCATCCCCATATCTTTAGGGTGTAAGCTCAGGTTTCTAATCTCACTTTCTACCTCTG
The DNA here is from genome assembly GCA_003993805.1 of Himantopus leucocephalus. Classification (NCBI taxonomy): domain Eukaryota; kingdom Metazoa; phylum Chordata; class Aves; order Charadriiformes; family Recurvirostridae; genus Himantopus; species Himantopus leucocephalus. The sequence goes on along the minus strand of RSEF01000002.1, from coordinate 104,286,157 downwards.
CCAAGTTTGTACTTGAGTTGTACTAGTTAACATTTTACATAACAACGGACACTGTGCAGTAAACAAACAAACCTATCAACCAGCCAAATACTGTAATACAGTCTATGCTATTGTCTCAGTGGGTCAAAAACTGGGAAGAAGATCTATGGACTAAGGACTACAGGTATGAACATGCTCTTACCAGCAATGCTCTGTTTCTCTTCAAATTCTCCTACTACACCAGAGATTGTGTAGTTAGTTAAAATGTCTTTCAGTTACTACAGACAAGGATAAAGAGTAGTTTACCTTACCACCCTAGACATAACAAAACTGAGCTGTTACAACCGTGTTGATGTTCAGAAAAGGGGAGAAAATCTTCTAAGCCAAAGATAGAAGATGCTACTGACTTCTCTTTGAATATCTGTGGTCAGAGATGTAGTGTTGACTCTCAATTTATTTGAACACTTGAAAAGAGGGTAGATATAACCTCAGCATAAATTAAGCACTGCATAATAAGCAGCCTTCATTGTTTCTTTCTCCTGCTTTGACATGTTTGTACTGTTCAGTTTAACCAGCTGTACTCTGTAATCAATGGTCTCTTCATTTTGAGAATCATATGAGGAACATCTGTTTGAAATTATTAGATATCTGTGCAGGGCTTTGAGTCACTGGCTACTCTTGTAGCATACCAGAACTCAAAATATTGCCAATGGTTGTTCACAACGTTGAATAAATCTCAGTTAATAGCTGGCTAATTAAATAAGTGGCATCCCTACCAAGTTAAGACCATTATTACATAATTTATTTAATAACTAACGAACTGTGTGAGCGTTGAAGTGAACCTTATAATAGCAGAGCATATTATTTCAGCATTTCCTGTGGAAAGTAACAACCATAAAAATTAAATACAGAAACTTAGAATTCCTTTGTCAAGCTTCTTATCCCTCTTATTTCCTGTAATCACATAACATAGTGTGGGTGTCCCATCTTTCCAAATGGATATTTCATGATCTATTACATACTGTGAGCTCTGCTAGTAGGAAAAACTGGAAGATTCCTGAATTTCTCATGTTGAGAAAGTGGAAGTTATATAATACTTCAATATTATACAGGTAACCCTTGTTTGGGACCCCCTAGTCTGGCGGTGCTGACCTACATAGCATCCTTTATGTAACAGAAGTTTGCTTCTGATTTCCAGGCAGCATTCTTGGCCATCTCTTTCAGTAAAAGCTCAATCAAATAAAGCTTCCGGTTTCACTAGGACTGTCTTTTTATTCACTGGGAGTATTTTAACAAGGATTTCAGTTTGATCAGAAAGACATATACTACAATTTTCAGTAAAGCATACACTAGACAGGCTAAACAGTTTGCCAAGTTGTCATCCTGATTCTTAAAACATGGACTACAACATGCTTTTTATGAAAAGTTTCAGTGGCATAATCTATAGCAGTGTGGTTATCATAATAGCATAATCACATGTGGTAATTTTCAGTGCAAATTAGACTACCAGGTTGTGCCTGACTTTGACAAGTATACTGAATTTTAAAATGCTACACCTTAAATATCTATTAGCACTATTAATGCTCTCCAGTGTGGTTGGTTGACCCTGGCTGGCAGCTGAGCCCCCACCCAGCTGCTTGCTCATTCACCCCTCAGCAGGATGGCAGAGAGAATTTGGAAGAGCAAAAGCTGAAAACTTGTGGATCTAGATAAAGACAGTTTAATAAGTGAAATAAAGCTGCACACACAAGGAAAGCAAAACAAAGAATTTATTCACTGCTTCCCATCAGCAGGAAATTCTGCCCCTATACCCACAGAAAATTTTGAGCCTAGGTCCAGATGCAAGCTTTGAAACATATCATCAAAAATCAATATACACACTCTTGTTGACGAATTTCTGAAGAATTGATACTTCCAGGGAAGCAGGTCCTCAGCACTCAGAAAGGTTATTTGGGAAGACAAACACTGTAACCACAAATGTCTCTCCTTCCTCATCCTTTCTCTGAGGTTTTATTGCTGAGAATGCTGTCGTATGGTACGAGATATCCCTTTGGCCAGTTCATGTCAGCTGTCCCGGCTATGTTCCCTCGCAAATTCTTGTGTACCCCTAGCCTACTCGCTACAGGGCAGAGTGGGAAAAAGAGAAAGCCTCGACACTGTGTAAGCACTGCTCAGCAGCAGCCAAAAGACTGCTACATTATCAACAGTGTTTTAGTCACAAATCCAGAACACAGTGCCATATGGGCTGCTATGAAGAAAATTAACTCCATCCCAGCCAGACCCAGTACATCCAGTTCTTTGGGGATTTTTGTTGAAAACGTTTTTCTAGTAAAAGTGTACTGCACAGAAGTAAACAGAAGGGGAAGAGGGTGCACACAACACAGTACAATGAGCAGATTATTCAGACATACTTATGTATTAAGCTAGTTCATAGACTACTGGGTTATGCCCTTAGCAAAGGGTCAGACGAAGTTGATGCAACCCAACGATCAGTAGCAATAGCAACTAGAAGTCAAGTGAGGAATCAATGTTCAGCCAAAAAGGTGAAGCATAACTTCATTAAATACAATTAGTGAGGAGTAGGCTAGTGTTTTAGTACATACCTTCACTGTTGTCTACAATATTCTGGTAAATATTATAGATTATCCAGTGTCTATATATACATAGTGAAATTCTAATTATCTACAGGTGTATTTACTGAAATAAAAATTTAGCATATGATTATTACTGTGCACTTCTAATCAGTGCAGCAGATACAGCATGATAAAAGAAGAACAAACATATTCTTACATAAGAAAATAAATGTTAGTCAGGAAAGTAAAATGAAATTAGCTTACTTTTTTTAATTTTTTTTTTCTTAACAAGGACTTATGGCAATACAGGAAAACTAAAACTTCTTCAAACTTGTTTAACATTGAAGCCCTTCTGAAAATTGTTAATGTTGTTTCCAAGTATTCAGGAACGTTAGGCATTACAGAATTGTGTTGTATGTCCTTGGGGAAGGAAATTAATGGACATAAAAGAGTCTCTATCTTCATCTATATATTTATAATATGTACATAGTTCTTGTCATTGCTTTAAGCATTAATGAATATTAAACAGCAGTGAAATTACAATTTGCAGAACCAGCCCTCTGGGACTTTATTAAGTAGTCATGAATAAAGCCAGAGCCTTCTTTGTCTGTCAGGAACTCTAAGCTACACCTTCGACCGGTGATGTACTGCTATAGGTCATACGCTACTGCAGCTGGGCACTGGTTCAGGGTCTGCCCCTCCAAAGTCAGTACCTTAAGTCACTTCTAAAATCTTATTACAGCATATGAAGATCACTTTAAAGTACCAGATTCATCCGTTGTAGAAGTGTACAAGGACATACTAGTGCTTAGTCTGTAGTAGTACACAACAGGAGCTGCAGTTGTTCTGTACCCACTGGAGTAAAACTGTCACATATTGCTGTAATTTTCTCACTACTGCACTAGAGTGGTCACATCTGCTGGGTAATTGCTTTCTCAGGTTGGCTTCTTCCCAGTGACATGAAAACACATCCAATGTGAATTAAGCAGGTATGGTTGGGAGGCAGCACCTTTGCCTGCATGGCCTACATCAGATCACAGAAAAGTGGGACCAGACACTTCTATAACTAGTTTTGAGGATGAAAACCGGCTGTGATGATGGTGGCACTGGGTGGAGGGAGGTGGCTCCTCCCCTGCATCACCCACTCCCGGTCCCTGATTCCCAGCCTCCTGACAGCAGCAGGACCAGCAACCACAGCACTCTGGCCGGTCCCTCCTTCCCACATCCCCACTCCATTTTCACACTTCGTCAAAGTCTATTAAGCTTCAGGAGGAAAAATAAAATAAAATAATAAAAATAAAATAGTATAAAATAAGAAAAGAAAACCCATTTTGATAAGCTTTACGTTTTGTTACTTTTCTGTCTCATTTGGATTCTGCTGTTTCCCTTACCCTACTACACAAAATGTGAAAGCCTTCCAAGTACCAAAAATTGCAGCATCATCATAACAAACAGACAGACTTTAGCAGGCTGTCTTCACCCTGACTTGGACAAATGACTGCTGGAAATTGGTGTAAATTCAGTGTGTAAGAGGATACAGAGAACACTGACCTGTGCAACATCACATGGGCATCATCAACCTTATGTGACCCTGAGCACCTCTGGTAATCGAAATTGAGAAATGAATTTGATCCCTTCAGTGTTTCTTTTTGCTGGACACTTTTCTAATGTATAGGATTCACCCCTATGCTTTGTACACACAATGTAATTTCTGTGGTTTGTTTACATTTGCATTTTCCCTGCAGGCATTTTTAATTACATGCACTTAATTTCTTCCCTGCTGGTTATCACTGTCATTTGGGAAGTGCAGTTCACCAACACTGCAAATATATACTTCCCTTTGCAAAGTTACATTCATTTTCTTATTAACATATTTATCAGTTATACCATACAAACCATTTGATTTTTAATTAGTCTACCCGTTAACTGTTTAAATTTATGACACTTAGTTTTACTATATTAATAAGCTGATCTAGCCAGCCAGTCAGGTTCCTTTAAAGAGATGTTATAGCTAATGGCCCTCTTCCATGCATTGAAATATTCTTGACATTTTTGAAAGATGGTATAGCAATTTATTATATGATTTTGCACTCCCACTGAAATATAATACAGATGTCTGGTGGCTGTGGATCTGCCAAAATATACTGGACACTATCAATTCAAGAACCTCAATAGCTCCAGACTTTGAAGAAAATCTGAAAGTGTTTTAACTACCTCCTGTACTACTCTTCCTATTTTCTTTCAGAAATAAGGAATCTCCTTGCTCAGTTATATGCCATTTAAACTCTTTTTTTTAACCTCAATTTAACTCAAAATTTAGGCTAAATGATTTATGTCCATGAGTCCAGCATGAATGACGTTATCAGTTTTCATAGTGTAGCATGACTACTGCTTCTGGAGATGTAGGGTCAAAAGAAAACACATGTTTTTGCTTATAAAAACTGCGGCTTCTTTCATTTATAGTTGAAGCAAAAAAAAACCTTGAAAATTTGCACTCTAGGCCTCCCATGAAGGAAGACAATAAACCCTGAACTGTTACTAATAAATGTATTCACTCTTTCTTCTATCAATAATTATTTGAAGGTAGAGACACTTGCAGTAAGTAATGAGTAATACACATTTCTCAAAACGTGTTATTTCTTTATGTGAAATTTTGCTCAGAAATGTTTACAGAACTTGATGTATCTAAGTGTGAGAAAGATGTGGCTTACCTGATTAATTCACTTTTCACATTAGAAAAACAAATGATCAAACTAAATATAGCTCAATTAGCTTAGAAAAATCAGAGTCACCAAAGACTTATGAGAACAGTGTGTTGTTATGGTCAGTGCTCTCTGCCTCCTCTTAGATGCTGAATTATATCCAAATGGTAGACAATGAAGGGATTTACCACAGACTTATGTAATTTGAAATAACTAATTATATAGACTTACAAATAAATTTCCAGTTATTTATCCGTCTAGTTATTTATATCTAGATCTATGTATGATCTAGATCTGTTTTAATATTTCTAGATCTATTTTTATCTAAACATATCTTATATATCCTAACTATCTGTAAACAAATAGACATAGATAAATAAATATAAATAGTCATTTGTATATAAATAAAAGGAAGGATACTTTATTATCAGATTCAAAACAGAGGACACAGGTATAGTCATCAGCCAGACTATTCCATTGATATTTATTGGGCCACAATTTCAGAAATACTGATTTAAAAGAAAATTACATCTTTTGAGGAGAGTGTGAGTCAATGTATTTTGAGAAACTGTTCTGCGTTGCTATATGGCACGCTCTAGTTTTGTAGTGAGGGGAGTTCTCAGATTTCCTGGCAACTACCTGAAGAAAATATACCATTGAAATTTACTTATTAAAAGTATTTGAACTTAACATGTACCACCGTCTGTCATTATACATGCATCTTCTGGTTCCTGTAAATGAAGCATAGTTTTCTACTGCTGCTAATAGCTCTCATTTAGTGACTGACAAGAAAAAAACACTACTAAAGGCAGAAAAAATGTAATAAGTGATGTTGTCAGTGCCCCAAAGGTATATGAATACTTCCTTTTCCATGGTTTGACCTTTAGGCTGATTATGGATATGGTTATCTTTGCCAGGAGCGCACAAGATAGATTAAACCAAGCAACCTTTTTAATACTGATTAATCCTGATGGAAGTAGGTTTTAGTCCTAGGGAATGCAGCAAAAAGATTAGTGTTATCATCTGAGCAATTTTTAAAGCTATCTTTGATGTGAGCTAGGAGGTGCTTGTGGTTTGTCAGGTCACAATGTGAGAAATGCCACTTTATGTTGATATTTAAAATTGGCTCTTGTTTTTATGTTTATACATAATCCATGTGATGAAGGTTTTGAATGATACATCCAGAGCATTAAAAAAAAATCTGCTGGAAGACTAAGAAATATCTTTTTTTGGAAAAAAAAAAAAAAAAGCAGACTCTGACTGCCAGACTTGCTTGTCTTTAATCAAAGTTCTGCCTTTAATTAAAGATGGATTGGAAGATGACTGGCAGTTTCACAAAATACAGTAAAACTGATTCAGTGCCAAGCAGTCCTTAACAATGCAGTTAAAAAGTCTGCAGCCCTCATCTTTCCTGTGTCTGTGACTGAATGATGGAATTTCTGAGGTTAGGAAACGATTGAACTGGGGGAGATGCATTATCTCTTAAGCAGATGTAAATAAACAGTTTGGGAGAGAGCCTACAGAAAACTAAATCAGTTTCACATGAATCCTGTGCTCACCAATGTAACAATCTATAGAGGGGCAAACAGCATGAACAGAATACAGCTAAAGGAAAGAAGTCATGGGAGGACAGGAAGAGGAAGCTGGAGTTGCTGGTGAAGCAGCACAAAGTCTAAGGAAGGCCAGAAGAGACCAGTTATCACCACAAAGACCAGTAGCAGAAGCAACACGAGTAGTGTGGCAGCAGCAGCTGGGAGGTCAGGCCAGGGACAAGACAAATTTGAATGACAAGGGACTAGTGCTGTCAGATGGATGGACAAAAGCATGCAATCACAAGTTGTCTGTCACCTAGGCTGATCAAAGGCAACACTGTGATGAAATGTAAGCATATGGCCAAATTGAATTCTTATTTTGTTGGTAGTCACACACATACGGTTCTACTGACAGGTGCCATATGAACGTAATGAAGCAGGGCGTTGCTGGCCCTGCGTGCATCCCATCAACATGATTAGTTGTGCTCTTTGAGATTACATACCCATACAGAATTAGGTATTCTGTAGTAAATGCATTCTTGTTTCCTAGGTTCTTTCTCTATTTCCCCCTTTTCTGTTGAAATTTTGTGGCAATATTTTATCCACATGTAGCTGAATCTTGGCTTCCTCTGTTCTCTGCTTTACCCCTCTACCCTTTCTCTTCCTGCCCTATACTGTCTTGATATTTTCAGTTCTTCATTGGACAATTAACTCTTTGTCCTGCTTTGCTTTCACCTCTGATGTCTTCATAAGACATATTTGTAGCCTTTCCTTTTCATATGTGTTTGCTGTCTTATTGTGGGTGTGTGAAAGGGATCAAATACAGCAGTAAGTTTTCCTGTCCAAACTGGCCTGCTCAACCATCTTCATTCAACCCACTATATCTATAGTATTAAAAAACCTCTTCAGATCATCTTTTTGTCACCCAGGAACTGACGCATGCATGTCTCTAAGAAAGTAATCCTTTCAGACTTAGGAGAGTGACTAAGTGGGGACTGCTCCAAATGCTGAGATGGATAAGTAAATACAGAATCTCTGTACAGCTAAGTATGGTTACAGCACGTGACTAGGTAAGTAAGTGTAAGGTAGATTTGAACTAAATGAAAGGGGGGAGACATTTTTAAATCACAGAGAAGGCAAAAACCTAGTGCTGTCTCTTTCTTTTTCTCTGTGCTATTTAGAAGTGGTGGACCCTGAGCTAGGAGAAGGAAACTCACTATTTCTGGGACACCAGCTTGAAAGCAAGCCAGGACATAACTACATAAATATTCAGTGGCCCAATCAAGACCACCCCGGTGAATGACAATTCTGACAGAAATGGTGTATGATACTCAGGGAAAATTATTTTTAATTTGAATCCAACAGTATTTGTACTGAAAACCTGATTGCATGAGTCAGACTCATTCATTCAGAATACATAAACCTGTCATATACGTTCACTCAGAACATGTGGAATTTAAAGGACTAAATATTTGCACAAACTTCAGCCACGGAAATATCACGGCTGAGAAGTATTGACAAAGTAGATTGCTGAATAACAAATAAATACAGAGAAGCTGCAGTCTGCTTTACAAATCACTCATGAAAGAAAAAAGTGGCAACATTTTTCTGTTGTGGATTGTTTCCTAGAATCCAATTAGAGTGACTTATGATGCTTCACAATTATTTAAAAGGACAGTTAACAGTGCTCTAGAGGTTAGGCTTTTCATAAGCGCAGTAGCTTATGTCCTAAAAGCTCTAAAACACCCCTTTGTGTATATCTTTCAGGGCTTCCCATTCAAAATGTGATCCCGTATGCAGCCAAACTGTTTTCAACACAGCTAGAGATTTCAGCAGTGATTTATACTGATGCAGTACTTTCTTCCTGGTGCTGTACGTATCAGCTGTTGTGTGTAGTTTGCACGTGACGTAGGTTTCAGTGCAGGTTGCTAGGTGAGTGTTCATACTGGTAAGAACTAGTATTTTGGTTATTAGGAATGACAACTTTTCTCAGCAAGATACAGACAGAAGTGAATTAGGTTCTTATCATATGGAACCTACAGGATACGAGGAATGAAGGAGAAGTTGAAACAATTTACAGGTCTGGGCAGCAAGGAGGAGCTTATCAAAAGTGTGGCCTCTGTCATTATTTTCCTTTCTTTTAGATGGTGGCAATAACATGAATTAGGAATTTGGAGTAAAAACATCTTTTCCTCATCCTTATTTCAGTTACAAGATTTAGTAACAAATCACTGCTGCTTCCTGCTCCATGATGTTTGTTTCTTTAGCTCTAACAGGTACTCGAGTAACTGCAATTTCGTGGGAGAATCTGAAATGCTCTATGTTATGAGAACCGTTTCTTTAAAAAGAGAGCTTGTTTTCTGGTTGGGTGTTTGTTTGGTTGGTTTTAGTTTTTTTTCTATAGTGCTCACAGCTGACCCATCCTTGGGCATTCATCTGAGCATCTTGGCTACAGAGATGATTTTTTCCCCTTTGTTGCATTTCTGTCATTCTCAGCCCTGAAGAAAATAAAAAGATCAGGAAAAACACTAACAGAACTTCAGCTTCAGCAAATAAGCAAAAGAATGACAAATGCATTCTGACAACTAAGATCTTCCTCTTTTTAAGAACACAGTAGCTATACTTCAAGCATGAAGACTTGGCATGAAATTCAACATTTGGAAACCTGGGGAAGACAGGGTAGTTTTCTGTTTCAAAAAATAATTTAAGAAAAATAGTATTTGCATAAAAGTTTTAAAGACTTGCTTCATTCTTTTTGTCATCTGTAGCATACCAAGAGAGAAAAAAAAAAAGTATTGTTTCATTAATCAGTTCTAGGTTAAAACCTAGTAACCGTACCTCATTTTTAAACACATGGTGAAAAAGTTTCTCCCTGATACCTACCAAACTGTTCATTTGAATCATATTATTAAGAGAATGTGGACTATGGTGAGTACGCAGTCTTAGGATGTGACAGTCAGAGGTGTTGTCAGTGGACAAGTGGGTAAGACATCCCTAAGAGTAAAGCATTCAAAATGACGTCACTATTGCTAGTAGTTGAATTCTGGAAATAAATATTTTTTCAAGTATATAAATGGTGGGGAAACTTGCACACATGTATTCACAAGCAGGCTGACTTAGAAGGCTCGTTATAAGAAGAATAATAAAACTCACATTTATCGCAATGTGTGTGTGATTGTACAACTGACTTTAAGCTTCATTTTATAATACTGATTATACATATGGGAATCACTCATGCCTCCAAGAACATTAATGATTCTTTAAAAGTTTTTCTATAATAACACATTACATGAACAAGAGTGGAATGTAGGAAAAAGTAAGATAAATCCATTCTTCTGAGCTGCATGATCCAACTTTCCCAGCATTTCACTATTCATGTTATGCATATAAAAATCAGCTATTTGCATTAATACAACATTCACATTTAAAGAATAAAGGTCATTGTCAGATATATGCTGTGTATCTAGTTTGAAACTGTGAAGAAAATAAAGACCCAACACTATCTCTGGTGGTCTATGAACAGTTTGCAGGAGCATAAGGGCAATTGTATATAGACAGTTCTTTCAGCATATAAAATTGTTAGGAAATGGAATAAGTGACCAAACTGCCTTCTCTAGGAATGCTAATTTGCTTCAAATTCGAGCAAAAAGTTGGAAGATTGGTAAACTCAGTAGCTTAGCAGTTCTACAGCTCTTCTTATGAGAAAATTAGACTGAATATCTATATACAAAAGTAGAAGAAAAAGGTAAAATGGGCAACAATTACAATATTCTTTGAGGTCAGACTCTTAAGCCAATCGGGCACTCTGAAAATGCTATCTGAATGAATATCCCACAGGTTAAGTACAACAAGACACTATTTTACATTATCTGTATGTATTTTCTGCTATGCTTTGTTTCCTCACAGAAAGTGGTCAAAGGCTGACTGAAAGTACAGTCTGTTTGCAGCAGAAGTTACTAATTTAGTTCACGATGTAGAAATGGCTCTCATTTTCCCCCTGCACTATTTAGATGGCAGAACACTGAGAACAAATTGCTGCTGAAAGGTAGCAGAACATTCACGGATGGCAGCACTGCTGACCCAACTTTGAACCACAAATCTAAGGGAAAAGTTATAATGCTAGCAGCTACTTAGAGAATTTCAGTTTAGTTCTGTACGAATCACTGAATCTAAAAGAAGACACAGAAAGAACCTTCATGCTTCTTACTTATGAAAATAAATTTATCCCTTCTGTACAAGAACATTCCATGATATTTTAACTATTAGACAAACTAAACAGGTAAAATGGACACGTACTTGAATTGCAGCCCTATTTTCAATATAATATGAAAAGTTTAGTTTAGTTTAAATAGCAAGTTTATCAAACGGGTTTGGTAACTATTACAAAGTTTGGAGTGCAGTTAAAGCTCATATTCATGTATGCCATGTTACTGACATTTTTTTTTTTACATAGCGTGAGTTGATTCAATATGTGAGTGTGTCTGTGTATATATGTAGAAGAATTTATCTGAAAATTTAGTAAACTGAATTGTAACACAAGGAGTTAGTAGGGAAGATATTTAAAGTGAAAAACAGTATTTTAGACTGAATAAAAATCATTTCACCACTTGTTAAGATATATTTGTACACGTATTAAAAAATTAGCATTTTATATTATTTATAATCATTTATTTGCATCATATAATTTCTTGTGTATAAGATTTTGTTAAAAACTTGAGTGACCTCAGAGCTGAAAAAGACATATACGTGGTCTGTGCTACAGACAGGTTATATTCTGACAAATGTAGCTTGAACAAAATTGAAAGCAGAACTGTAGTTCAAATAATGTATGAAACTATATGCAAGTATTCTATACTACTATATATATTTATAGCTTTAAACTAATCTGTATGTTTTAATGGCTGTTCTCTCCAGGTGCATTATATCTTCACAGAACACTGCAAAGTCTTTTTAAGCGACAGTTTTATCAGAACAGACATTTAAAAAAAAAAAAAAAGCCAGAGATACTTCACAACAAAAGGCTGCTAGTCAATTATATGTAGATTATTATACTTTTGGCCAATTAGGCTAATTTGTGTGAAATGTATCTGTTTGGTTTCTAGGAACAATGAGTGTCCCCAAGGAAGCTTAGTGACAGAAATTTTAGTCTTAAAGAACGAGATTTAGAAAGCAGATAAGGAAAAAAGAAGCAATCTAAAGTAAGGTTTCAAAAAAGTCAGGAAATAAAGATACAAAGAGAAGGAAAGTTGCCAACCATAGAAGCTAATTCTGGTGTATCAACCATGGTTACTGGTTTATCGATCCTTAATACAAAGTAACTGAGTTACCTAAATAAAAGACATGTTTGTGACTGCCTGAGCTCTTATGGGTAATACAAAAAGGGCAGTGATCAATGGTATTTAAGAAGAAATTAGTAACTGCGGGGAGTAAATATAGGTTATGTAAAGTTTCTTGGACTCAACAGAAAAATGGCATCTGACCACAGTGGACTCTGATGAGGTTAGTGGCAGCTTCAGCTGCAGCTTCTGCGTGGCAAGGTTGCTTTCAGAAACAGAACAAAATGGCTGTCAGCATCATTAACACTCACCAACCATGGGATATTGGCAGAGCTGGAGTGAATCTCAAAGTCATTCAGAAGATTTTTGTTGTATAGCCTGAAAGAAAGAAATTTCTGACTGATCATCTGCCCCACTTACCTGTCCTCTAGGGAACCCAGCCAAACAATACTCCTACTGCAGGCAGATTGACTAGAAAGAAGTATAAACCAACATAAGTTTAAACACATTATAATCTTCATTCTATTATTATTATTATTATTATTATTATTATTATTATTATTATTATTGTCATCTTTATTATCAACATCATCAATTATTATTGTTATCATAAATTATTATTATGTTTGGGATTTTATTTCATTTTCACAATTGCAGAGGCTGAAACAGTGAAAGGAAGCAGGAAGATTGCTAGGTAACCAAAGCAAAGGAAGGAAGAGACAGTATACAGAAGTGAAGTTTAAGTGTTCTAGAGGCAATGGCTAAACAAAGTATTAAATTGGTTAAAAATGTGAATAGCATGGGGAATACTGTGATTTGAGGACTTCAATCACTAAACTGAGAAAACACTGAATTGAATTTGAAGTGGATTTTCAGAAACTGACAGTAATAGTCTTTGTCTTTTATATCTGAATTCTGTCAAAGTGTATTTCCCTTTGCTGATCTTTCATAGTACAAGCTGGTAAGTCTTTTTCAGTGCCCTTGTTCCATCTTTTCCTGAACCAGTGAAAGGAATAGTGGAAATGATCTGCCAAGAGGTACTTGGCTTCTCTCTCTTTGGTTCCTCATTAGATTTCCTTTATGTGCCACTTTCCCTTATTGGCTGAAGTCTGTTTTAATACTTAATTTTTAAGAAACCCTCCTTGAAACACATTAGAGCAGTAAAATAGCTGTCGCTGCTCTTGAGGTCATGAGACCACACAGCCTTTTTATGATGTCAAGGTCATACAGTTTCCAGAAAGGGGAAGAAAAGTAATATTCATGAAAAATGTGTTTCAGAGTACCCATTTGGAGGCTCATCATTCACCTCAGGGAGAATATTTTTAATTTGCCGCCTCCTTGCAGTCAAATTCTTGGAACACATCTATCTACCTTCTTTATATAATAAAAAACCCCAAACAAACAAACAAACAAACAGAAAGGGTTTTGGAGAGGAGTGCAGATGGAAGCAAATAATTTTTACATTTGCATTACTTCATAAAAATTTCAGAACAATTTAAAAATTTACACTTGTACCTACCTATCTGGTTTATTCTCTACAAGACTCCTTTGCTAATTTTGAAGTCTTAAAAACTTAAATGTTTGTGATCAAGTTACGAGGTGCATTTGTGGAGCACTTTTTTCCCTCACTTATTTTATTCATACAGTCAGCAACACTGCCCTGATAAGAAAAACTTGGTGGAAGTAAGATGGATTTATGTGGCATAGGTGTCTCAATACCTTGAAAAGAGAAAATAGAGATTGAGAATCATATTTGTAGGAATAAATTGGCATCTGCTGCTGCAGAGCTGGTAGGTATCTTCCCTTTATTTCTGACACTTGACTAGACCTTGAAATAAAAAATAATGAGCACCTTTTCAGTTAAATGTTTGAAGGAGAATTTAAAGAGGAAGTGAGAACTGCGAATGTGGGGCTGACTAGAACAACCAAACTGAAAAGGAAAGAAACCCCTCAAACCCGAAACAGGGAGAAAAACAGAATATAGGAGGGATAAATATATTTCGATATAAACACTGTACATACACTTTCCCTGCACTCCTTACAGAAAAAAAAAAACCAACATTGGAGTATTTTCTAGTGACAGAACAAAGAGGAGACATTGACAGCAGAAGAATAAGAAAGAAAACCATATTAGGAGACACAGACATGCATTTGGGCTCAGCAGGAGTTAGCAAAGCCTGAAAGCTACTTGTGTTGGAAGTTTAGACAAAGCAGTGCTCTGTCACCCGAGTTCAACGTGCAACTACCAACAAGCTAATCTTCATGACTGTCCTCTTGCAAAATGTGTAAACGCATGGATGTCTCATGTATTGATGAAGCCGTATTTTTTGCCACCATGATACAGCAGATGCTGCCAAAAAGGACTTGGCTGGGGTCCAAAACACTCTTGTGCATGGTTCAGTGTTCTGTTTCTGAGTAAAGGTTATTGCTTCACGTATGCACTTTAAGCATAGGCAGAAACAGCATTTAAGAGTTAGTAACTGTCAATATCATCCAACTAAGTATGCTTGCATAATGTTTACTAAAGTATTTCACTGGCAACGGACCAGTAAACCGTGCTCTGTACCTGTGCATGAATATCACACCTGTTGCTGGTTCCTGTACGTGAAGGGCTTTGAGTGAACATCCCCTCTAGTTTCCAAGCTCCTGAGTAGTACCTTCTGTTGTATGAAAATAGATATTGATTTTACTGTTATCAGACCAAGTGTGAGATGGTGTGACGCTGTGGCATTCTGCACATCACACTTGCTAAATAAGATTCTTAAAAGGAGCTCGTTTGTGAACAGGCCTGAACAGGCTACCTTTATTAATGACTACAAACTTACGGATTTCACCACATGGACTGTATTTTCCTGCTTTCCTAACATCAGAAACAGAAATATTTCTACTCAGAAATACTCACTTCTTTTGACCCACTTTTTGCTCAACAGTGTTGATTATTTCAGCACCAGTACTGCTAGTCATCAGGCTACCTTCCTGCTGCCCCATTAGTCATCTGAAGTTTCTTTTTATTTTTTTCTTTTATAAACAATCATAGTTTGTTTCTACATGTGAACTTGTCTTTAATATGCTTAAGGACTGTAGGAAATGACGTTTGGTTTATACATATCTGTCTCTTTTTTTTGTTGTTCAGTTTTCTCAGTGTTCCCTGCCGTCTTTGGCAAAAGCTGTTAACTATTCCCAGAGCTGCACTAACATTGTCAATGATGCTAGCACAAAACACCAACAAGGAAATAAAAATAACATGATTCTCCCTGTTTTTTTTAATTCAGTTGGAAATTGGGGAGATAGTAGCAGGGTGGGAAATCAATGAATGCCAAATGGAAGAAGACAATGTGTCTCAGGGGGAAAATATTTTGCAGTTTAATTGTAAGCATTAGGATTGAAGAGATTAAACTGCTAGGTACTGCTAGGAACTGAAATCCGTGGGTGTTAAGGGCAATTAGCACCGCCCTGAGCTATTCACCACCTCCTAAAATCAGACCACAAAACAGGGCTGGTGCTTTAGGGTGATCTGTCATGCTCCAGGAGAAGGCAGCTCTACCAATACTGCATCATAAATTGAAGTAACCGTACTTTTGCCCTCAACACTTCCTGAAGCAATCACTTATTTTACAGAGGAGTACACGACTAATAACTTACACTCCTCAGTACTATATGCTGAATTTTCCTCTTGTTGCTCTCTAAGATATTTTCATTTCCGAAGTGCATCATGTTTCTTCCTTGGTCCTTCTGATGGTCAGTAATTTAGATTTGTTTAAAATCTCCCTTTAACAGAGAAAAAGCTAAAGATAGATGACAGTCAACATATTAATTTAAAATGCTATTTCATACAAATATTTTGAGAAACCTTTTGGCTCACCCTTTTTCTAATCAAGCAGTATATAATATTCACTACTTCTATAAATTTTTACTTTTGAAGTTCTTCAAAACAGAATTATGAAGTTTTAAATTACAACAAAATTGAGACCAATTTAAACACTCCTAAGCTTACAGTTAGTCTTTCAGCCAAATCTGTGGCTCTACAGTCTCTATAAAGATTCTTTTTATCTGTCTTATCATGTAATATTGCTTAAAGGTGGAAAACCGTGATTTTCTAGGGAGGGCTGTGGGTTTATTTTTTTAACGAGGACTTAAAAATCATCCCAAATTTTCAGAAGACTTGTTTGAGCTCACAGTTAGATTTCCCCAGCTCCTCTCCACCAAACACCGTAGACATTTAAATAAATAAATAAATACACGTTCTGCTAAAGTTTTTACTAAAAAAGAAATAAAGTATAAATTATGGATATGTACTGGCTCAAAAGAGTTCACCAGACATGATTGTAGTTACCCTTCCCAATTTTCTCCCAGGAATGCCTGAGGCACAACTCCTGCCTATTTTTCTAGGTCTCTATAGGAAGCCTAGATATGTTGTTGCTCAGTTTGCTGTAAAGTGTTCAAGAATAATGGATCAGTAGAAAGTAACCTGACAAAACTGAGCATTGCAGGCCATTTAAAATACTTTCCTTGGTGGATAGAAAGTGATGTTGTATTGGTAAGATCTAAAGGAAAGAACAAAAGACCCATAAAAAAAAACCCTTGTATAGTTATAGTTGAAAGACAAGGCCCTTTTTGGAACACAAAGAACAACTATGACTATTTCTATTCCTTTCTTAAATAAAATAGATTATTTTAAGATGTGAAAACAAAATTTCATACATAGATCCTGATTGTCATTGCAGTATAATGGGGACTAACAGACTTCTAGTAGATACAGTATTGAATATTTACTAATAATGCCTTCAATTTTTACAAAATCAAAGGAATTTGCTGCATCTGATTGGATTGAGGTTATTTCCATTTGCTCTAACACAGTCTTCCTGAAAGATTTTTGGCTAAATTTTATAATACAGAAATCACAGACAGGCTCTGCATACTTGCAAGTTTTGAAAGCTGGACACATTTTTCACATGGAAAATTTGATACGATTCTTTCCGTGTATTGGATTCCCCTCTTCTTTCTTCTCTTGTCTATTTAAACGTGCTCTTTGGGTCTCCAAATGCCTCATAACATGTAATCATTACTAAGCCTTAAATGATATGGATTCTTTTTTACTGTTTTATTATTTGGCCTTTTTTTTCTTTCTGAATACTGGATATCTTAAAAAATTAAAATTAAACTACCACTAATTTTGAAAGTTAGACATATCATGCTTGTTGGTTATTAAAGTTTCTTGTAAAATTCTCCTTAATAATAAAAGACAGTGTTCCAAATATTTTCTAAAGCATAGGTATTACACCAGTCCATATAATTTTTAAAGCATAACAATACAATTACGGGGGTATCTTTGCTTTAACACGAAAAACAAAGTATCTGTGATACAGGAGGATTTCTTCCACATTACGTTGTTTTTCCCACAAGACAAGTGCTTTCTCACATGTGTTTTTAGTGTTCTTTCCTTAGTCACAGTACATGTTGCCTGCAGGCAGCACAACAATGCAGCTAATGGAGGCATCAACCTGCAGAATGAATATGGACTGACCATATCAGCTTTACAAGAATAGTAACAGACAGAATAATCAAGACAAAGGAATACCAGAAGAAGCAACTGAGGTTTTATCCCTGAACTAAGGAAACCTGCTGCTGCTCAAGTCCTCTATGCTGTCCCAAACCTATTTAATTATTTACCTAATATTAAAATAGAGAAATAGTAACTAGACATGATTTATCTACGATTCAATTAAGGAACTAACCACCAGACAATGTAGTGTTGTTGATAAGCAGGGTGTTCCTGTCAAGAGAGTGATCAACCGTAGGCCTCGTCAGCAAACCGAGAAAACCACTTGGAACTGCCAAGATCAGAGGAGAAGTAGGCAAAAGGTAATTTCAGCAGGGGTAGACCATGACCACTGTCTCATTGACCACCTACCCAAATGATACCACCTACTCAAAAGAGAACAATGGAAGAAGAGGATAGAGTCTCCACGCTAATTTACATGGGAAGAGAATAACAATGAAAATGTATTCATTGTTTGAATATGTAACAATCAATGTATAAAAGTGGAGATTTTTGAAGCTAAGTGTGCTCCTGTTTTGGGACGGGCACCCCATTTCTGCTTATTAATGGAATACACTTGGAAATACCTCTGCTCTGTGCATTATTGGCTTGCACACCGGGTAAAGAACCCAGATTTGGGGCAGCAAGTATTTTATGTATTCCGTAAATCAGTAAATATTCCCTTACATCCTGTGACAAGCAACTATTATATACATATAAAACCGAAACAAAAACTGTAACACAATTCAGGAAGAGAATAGGGATTCTGCTATCTGCAGAAGCTAAGATCATCCTAGGAATCAACTAAGTGCATAATCCTACAGGGAAATGCCAAATCTGATAGTTCAGCTGAGGGAGGCTCTGGTTGCTTTTGATTTTTAATCTTAAACTTTATTATGTGAGAAATTCACACAGTTAAGCAGATAAAAGATTTCCCATGAACCCATGGCAATTCCAACAGGAATTTTTCTAAATTATATCTCTCTGTGGCCAGTCTCCAGGGCTAACGAACAGGATGTAATAGTAATTGTCTCATAAATAAATATATAGAGATACTGAAAACCTGATCAATTATATCTGTGTCACTCCTGAAACTTTGACAGTTATGAGGCTATGCAGATTTGAGTATTTTTCAAATGATAGCCGTTCCAGTGATCTATTTAACCCTTCTTACTGTTAGTTTGGACTTTTTTTCC
Organism: Himantopus leucocephalus; assembly: GCA_003993805.1. NCBI lineage: Eukaryota > Metazoa > Chordata > Aves > Charadriiformes > Recurvirostridae > Himantopus > Himantopus leucocephalus. Next base: position 104,267,360 of record RSEF01000002.1, on the reverse strand, counting down.
TGAAGTTAACCCAACCCTCCCTTGTTGCCAGTTAATGTTATTATTCTTTCTCCTTCGCAATACATTTTATATACTTAAAGACCATCATCATGTTTCTAAACCTAATAAACCTATTTTTTTCAACCTTACCCATAGTTGTCTTTCCAGGATCTATTTTCACACTTGTTACTATTTCATGGGCTATCAGGAACTGAATCAAACTAAGAGGTTTAAAGCTGGAGATTCCAGCTGAGACAGTACTAGCACTTAGAAAAGAAAATTGTGACTTCATGGATTTTTTTTGCAGGTGATAGTCCAGTTCTTATCTCATTAAGTTAAATGCTTTTTCATCATTAGTGTGATATTGTTGATTAATGTGTGTTGTGACTGTAACTCTGTTCACTACCCTTTTCACAATTTCTGCAATGCTGCTGCCTAGACAGGTTTTCCACGCCCTGTGGCTGTGCAGCCATTTACATCTAATCTAACTGTGTGTAAAACTTTGTATTTTTTCTTACTAGATGACATCCTATTTTTCCACACAATTTCTCATATTTGCCAAGATTATTTAGATATATTTCTGACCTCCAATATTTTTGCAATTTGTCAGAATTTAGTTTCATTTGTGATATTAATTATCAGGGTCCTTATTCCTTCACTCCAGTTATCCAGCAGGACCAGACTTACAGAACCCTATTTGATACATTCTAGTTCAAGAGTGCTACTCTCTGGAAAACACTCTTCCACTTAGGTGTTCACTTGATAACAGTTTCATTTTCCTGTCTTTCATATAAGACTCCCATATAAGAGTGGCAAAAGCTTGCTGCAATGAAGATATGTGATATCTAACACTTCCTTTCTATTCACAAAGTCTATTACCCTGTCATAGAAGGAAATTAGTTTGGTTTGATATCATCTATTCGTGACAAATTCCTGTTGGCTGTTACTCTTCTATTTATCTACCACGTAGATAAATTTGCAAATTTATTTTAGACTGTGTGTTCTACTATTTTTCCAGTACTGAAGTTAACCTAATAGGCCTATACTTTTCTGATTCCTTGTCTTTCTTATTTTTAAAGACAAATTGTCTTTCTGTATTTCCAGTCCCCCAGAATGTCATAGAATCATAGAATCATAGAATTGTTAAGGTTGGAAGGGACCTTTCAGATCATCTAGTCCAACCATTAACCTAACCTGACAAAACCACATCTAAACCATATCCCCAAGTACCACGTCTACCCTTTTTTTAAATACCTCCAGGGATGGCGAATCCACCACCTCCCTGGGCAGCCTATTCCAATGTTGGATAACCCTTTCAGTGAAAAAATTTTTTCCTAATATCCAACCTAAACCTCACCTGCCTTAACTTGAATCCATTTCCTCTCGTCCTATCACTTGTCACTAGGGAGAAGAGGTCAGTTCCCATCTCTCTACAACCTCCTTTCAGGTAATTGTAGAGAGTGATAAGGTCTCCCCTCAGCCTCCTCTTCTCCAGGCTANAACCTCCTTTCAGGTAATTGTAGAGAGTGATAAGGTCAAGGTTTCTTCAGTACCTAAAGATATTTGCTGACAGTTTTGAGATTTCATTAACAACCTATCTTAGCATAAACACTTCATCACCTCCTGCTAATTTAAAGGGGAAGTAACATATGTAAATATGGTGTCTAATGTCTCCACTCCCTGTTGTAACCTGAGTTCATATTCTTCTATTAAAATGTCAGTGACTTTTTTAATGAAGGCTGAATTGGAAAAGGTACCACATTGCTTCCCTTCCAAAAGTCATTGGTTGATACTGTATACTTCCCTTTCTCCTCTGCCCAGCAGTGAGACATTTCATTTCGCGGTCTTCCTCTTATAACAAGGTTTGGAATTATCACTACGTTTATTTATCTGCAAGTGTTAAAGGTGTCACTGATTAGCAATAACCAATAGCGCTGGATTTGCAAAGCTGCAGTGCAATTCATTATATGCTTCTGATATAAAAGTAGCATTAGAAGAAAAAGAAACGTAAAGTGCCATTTGAAAATCAAGCTGACTTGTCAAATGATTCCTTTATCTGTAGGTGCCAATGGTATCAGAATACTTATATGACTTTTCAAAGAATGATTATGATGGTGGCAAAGGGGAATGTCATATTCACCAGCACCCTATGCACATCAGAAAACCTGCAGATCACCCGTACCTGGGTGTCTGCTGAGGTACCAGTATGTTTAATGCTATAGCAATGATGCACTTCCACTGCCTGGCACTTGTGGGCAAACATGTTCCTGAAAGTCATCCCCAGCTGCACCTTGGACCACGCTGACATATTCAGTGTCTATACCAATAGGAAATCCAGTTCCAAAGGTAGCTTTGAAACATTCCAATGCAGAATGTAGTGGTACTCTTGTGAGTGTGCATGTGAAAACAAATATAGTGTATCAAATTAATATTATAGATTTATTTTACTTTAAAAAGAATTCCAGGCACAGGAGAGCAGCAGAAATTGTGTGCAGCCTGGCATGAAACTGAAATTAAATGTTCTTGCTGCAGGAATTATTTGTCTAGTGTGAGGTGACCACCAACAACTGGTATTGCTGTTGCTAGGAGCTATCAAAAGAAATGTCACTCTTCACAGCAAGTGATGAAATTTGACATATGGCATCAAAGCATCATTAAAACTACACCTGCTGCAGAGGAGGTTGTGTCTTTCAGGAGACTTTCAAGCAGAAAAGGTTATTCTGAGAAAGCAAAAGGGTATGCCTTATTTCCTTCATTTCTTAGTAGGTAATTAAGAAGCAGTAAAAATAGGAAAAATGGTCAAAAGAACATAAAGGAACATCCAGACTTCTTACTTCTCAGTGTTTTATGGAGAAAAAATAAGAAATTACCAATGGCATTTTACATAGCTGGAATGGTTCACTATCTTTTCTAAAAGGTTCAGTACTGTATTCTCCAGCTATTGCTTTCATGAAGATTCTCCATGAGTTTTGATAGCATTTTAAAGTGGGAGTGTTGCAGATATTGGCCACATATTTTGATGTTCAGTTTTTTATATACCCATTGACCTATGTACAAGAAAATTACTGTTGTTTTCAGTAGAAGTTATCACTTCACTTTCTGAGCAGTCACTGAGCTTTAGAAGAACTACACTTTAGAAGAACTTTATTTTAAGGTAATGAAGACTTCTGCTGTAATTATATTTGTGATTTTATTCCTGAATTAGAATTGAATGTTCATATCTTCTATATTTCAGCTCGTACAGGTCTCACTCTTATTTCAGGTAAATAAATAAACACATAAAGCCTTTTTTATTGCCTGTGCAGATTTCTTGGGAGTTATTGCTAGAAATTAACATATGAAAAGAAAGGATTCAAATAAAAAATTGAGTCTAAAAATTTGAATTTGCTGTAGAAGGGATTTTTATAAATTTGTAATGTGCCCTACTCAGAAGACTGAAAACCTAAACAGGTTAAAAATAGAAACAAAAACAGGAAAAGAAAAAGAAATAATGATTCTGTGTATTTAGTGGTGACACAGAAAATAAGCTGAGAAGTACTATTAAATATGTTGCTTCACTGAAATGGATATAATCACGATATCATTCACATTTTTACCTCCTCCTCTGCAGTTCTCCATGGATTAGCTGTCTAGACACTTCCAAATTATATTTTATTACTAACTCTGCCATAAGCTCCTAGGTAACTGTGGCCAGATCATTGCCCCTGCGTTTCATTTTGTCAGTCTGCAGAATAGTGGTAGTGTTACTAAAAAAGTGCAAGGTATTACTATTGGTGTTTCAATTTCATTCCTTTAAGCTACTGTATTTTGAGCCTTTCCATAGAGAATGTTACATATGGTGACTTCTGTTAATATATACATGCTTTAGTAATTCAGAAACATTTCATTAGTTAACATTCTTATCCACAGCTCCACAGTTTAATAACGTTGAAGCCAATAAGAAGACAGTTGACTTGCACAATTCTGCTTTCTCACAAAGAAAATAAATTTTGTTTTTTCATGAATCTATCTCAAATGCTGGATTTTGGATAGTGACATTAAGAAAGAGGAAAGGGAGGCCTAGATCTTAGAACAGATTCAGAGCAAGAGTTTGCAAAGTCAATCTTTGGCTAGAATTAACAAGGATTTCTACACCTGTCTTTCTACTATGCAGTCAAAATTTAGTTTTTCACTACAGTGATGCAGGAAAATGACCTTTTGTACTGTATGCATCCTTTCACCAAAACTCTCCTCCTTATGATAAAAAAAAAGCCTCTCAATGTTAGATTACATGTGGGATTTCTGTCTTATAACTCAAGTTTAATGAACACTAACAAAAAAAAAAAGGAAGGATAAAGGACTCTATTAACATGTTCTGAAGTGGCTACTTGCTTTCACAATGTATGTACTACGCACACAGGAATAGATCTATCAAAGTTTCTACACCTTAGTTTCCTAACATTTAAGATACTGTCTTAAACAATTCACTTTTAGTTCTTCAAAAGAAATTTTTTTTGTTCTGTTTTTCAGGAGACTAGAGAATAAGAAACAAGGTTTCTTTAATCTGAATAAATTTATCAAAAAGCCAATATGATAGATATAAATCCAATGGGGACACAGATGATCTTGTTGCAGTGGTAATAAAGGGAAGTTTTAACTTGATTTTTCTCTTTTGTAAGACCAATATATAGCTACAGAAAGTGGTTTGTTAATTATACTCTTGAGCTAATTTGCAATGAAGATATGAACTTAAAACAACATGCATTTCAATTAAATGTCTGGAATAAGAATTATATGGCTGGAAAAAGACCACAAAAACTTTTCCAAATGGCTTGAAAGAATGTGCTGTCTGGGTTTAAATACAGACATTAGGAGAATAGTATGTTAAAAGAATACATAAACTTAAAATTGCTGCATGTATTTTATGGTATTTCATTTAGACAGCATTATTTCAAGGTCAGAATGAGCTACAGCCCAATAAATAAATAATCTTGAGCAATTATGTTACAATTAATAAAGGCTTTGGGAACAATTATTAATTAAATAGAATCACAGAATCATAGAATGGTTTAGGTTGGAAGGGA
>RSEF01000002.1:104251214-104262308 GCA_003993805.1 Himantopus leucocephalus | reverse complement strand
AAAAGTAAAAATTGTGCTGATACTACATTTCCTTTTGATTTTTTATGAGTTGATTTCTTGGAGTTCTTGTGGGGGTCCGTCTTGCTTGAAAGTTTATCAGTGGCAGTAACGCTAACCTGTGAGCAGACACATGAGGAAATCATGATTTCTTCATATTCTCATTTTTCTCAGTCATCTAATATACATAACATGAAGGAAACAGAGCTTTCTGAGTCCAGCATCTTTCTAGTTTGCACAAAGATAAAAGGCCACCTCATCTTCTCTTATTTCTTCCCCAGCCTGCTGCAACAAGGACACAATTTAGTCCGAAATACTGGTTATACTGAGTTTTGTGCTGAATGAGACTCTTAGGAGTAATTATAATTTCAACAGGTTCACTACTTTATTACTGTTACATTTAACATACAGTTCCTGCTACTGTATGTGGGAATCATATAAATTCAGGAACCAATTCAGTGAGACCTCAACTTGAAGTGAGACATTATTAATTGCAAATTAATTAAGTCAGTTAAGGTCCTGCTGTGTAATACTGATGCCAGACTGAGCTGTCTGTTCTGGCACTTTTGAGAGAAAATAATAAAGGTCTTGCAAAATGCAGAATTTTATAAAAAATTCAGGCAGAGTTTCTAAAAAAAGAGTGTTAGACTAAAGTTTTTAATTCATATTTTTGGATTATAGTCTAGTTGGAATGCAGTCTTATATTAGTTATAGACTAAAGCCTAATTCCAGTGAAAGCATGTGCTGCTATAAAACAATACTCAGTGTATATTTCAAACAAATATTTGGTATATATGTCCATAATTACTCATGGCTCCGGTTCACTTGAAACTGTTCTTCAGCCTAGTGCAGGTACTCCTGTGTGTTAAGGGATTCCAGTAAAACTTTGAATTTGCACAGTTTTTATGGCATTTACAAGAACTTTGCTAAAATAATGTACTTAGATGTTTTTAGTGTTCCGAGTATTGCTATAAGTAAATAGAGTTTATTTAAAACCTCTTTAAAAAAGTCTTTCCTGGAAAACTTTTTTGAGGGTTACAGTTAAGCTATAGTTAAGTTAAGAAGATGAACATTCTCTTAATTATTTGAATCTTCCACTGCAAAACAAATCCACCAGGCTCAGTGAGCCATAAGCACATAAAGTAGGGCCTCATCTGCAATCTCCATAAGTCTTCCATTAATTTGAAATCTGCTGGGATAGTCTATTAATTTATGTAGGAACAGAATCAGATCCACACCTATGGTTAGATTTCTATAGGAGACTCAATTCGTGTATAAAAACTTTCCTTTCTTGTAAGCAAATGTTCTGTGAGTCCATCTCATCATTGTAGTCATTTCTGACAGTAAAGGAGGGATATTTAACATGCTTAAAATTAATTTATTCAGCTGAAATTAATTGCATGCCCTTTAAAATATTTAGTAATTGGTTTTTTGGTTTTGTTTTGAAAATATTTTTTCTTCCAGGACAGGGTTTTTTTTCAGCAAATTATTACTTCCAAACTACTTTCATAATATCCCGTCTTGTAAAAGGAACATGAGTAGATACCTCTGAGCAATACAACCAAAACATAGGGTAATATCAATCAGCAAATAACTGACCCATGGAAATTAGTGAAAGATTAGTCAGTAATTTTATTAGGTCCAGAATTTCACTTTTAGAAAGTTTTTGGCGTCCAAATCTGTAAACATAAAAATAAAAACTATAGATTTTTGTCTGAGAAAAATAAATTCCAGTGGTTTTCTCGGAGACTATCTTTTCATTTCAGGAAATTAAAATATATGATTATATTATTTCTAACAATATATGAACATACATCCAACTACTTATTTTTCTAAACACATTATAAATCATTTGAAATATTAAATTTAAAACATTAGCAAAGCTAAGACAGGCAGAAATATGTGATTTTAAAGGTGATGCCTCAAAGGAAAAATGAAAACAAGATTCATGACCATTTTGATATAATAATTTCTATTGATGACAACAGAATATAGTCAATAGATATTGATTGACAAATTGATAATGCTATATTTCACTCTTTCTGATTTCACTGTTATACCTGTAAGTCTTAGATGCATACATTGTTGTGCATTCTGGTAAATAAATTAACCTGATACTAACAAAGAATCTCAACATACTAAAAAAACATTTTAGATTTTTGTGTTTGTGTTTTCTTATCAGTTGTTAATGTCATGATTTGGTTACTTTTTCAGTTGCTCGTTGATACAATCCATGTATTATTTAAAGGAAAAAAGAAAAAAAAAAAGAAAAAAGATAAAGAAGGAAAACAGCAATAAAAGGATTAAAGTGGGAACACGCAAAGAAATAGAACTTTCAAGCTTCTTTGTTTTTCATGCCATCGAGATGCAATTCCACCCTTCATTTGTCTGTTTCTATTTGAGTCACCTTTAAGATCACTTTCTTCTTGTGATACAGCTTTGAAAAGCATTTCTTTAGGAAAAAATCTACTTGTAGTCACACTACATATTGACTGCATTTCATTTCCATTATTCTGTATTACAAAGGACATTTGTATGAAAACCTGGTATCTTTGTTTCTCAAAAATTAATATGCTGTAGGTGCTTTCTCTCACCTGAAATAATAATCCTTCCTTTGTGACATCACTCTTCATTGTTGTGCTATGATTGATGCCACAGTCTGAGATTCTGAGTTCAGGTGGGAATAAACAGTAGGAACAGAAGGAATAATAGACAACAAAAAGACTTTGTATTTTCAGCATCTTAGAATATTGTCAATAAAAACAAATGTAGAAATGAGATTTTGAGCTGAACCAGGAATAACATTAAGAAATTACAGGAAATCCTTGCAAGCATCTTTAATGTGCAGCTGTAATGTAAATCTGTAAAGTTATTCAGTCTCTATTCAGGATGCCACTAGGTGATATCAATTTCATGAAATAATGCCCCAAATCTAATATTCCTTATGCTACTTCACCTGTTTAATATCTGTTACTTTAGGCGTCCCATAGAAAATTCAGTGCAGAAGAACACTTCTGGAGTGACTTGTAACCTCCAGTACAATATACAGAAAACTAATACACAGATAATACTCACTGTCTTCTCACAATTAATCACTAAAAACATCATCTTTTACTATTGTCAGGTTTGAGATCTTACCTCTACACTGCTGTTAGATCAATAGGACATAAAAAACAATGACGTGTTCAGGCACATACAGTAGGGTAGTGTGAGGGAAAGCGTGAGTAGAAATCATTCAGCTGTAGAAAACTATCCAGTAAAATAAGATGGACTGAAAGTGGATCTTCACTAACCTCAAGTGTAATTTTGTAGTTTGCTTTATGTGTTTCAGCTTAATTTGATTATTTAAAGGAGATAACAATTTTGAAACCTCTGTGCTTAAAGTATTAACATGTATATATATATGTATATAACAGCTCTTAATAATAGATGTATATTTTTTAATTCATAAATTATGTAAAATATATGTAATATACGTAAATTTTATAAAAATATTTTTCTAAATATATATAAACATCTTGACATACTAAATTCTTCTTTGCTGTTCATATAATTTTCTTTAAATATGAACTTGCTTCATGGTATGCTAGAATAGTTCAATTACGTTCAGTCCCTTAAGAATGGGAATCTTTTCATAGTCATTACTTCTTCAAGAACAAGTATGATTTGAAAAATATTCTTATATCTAAATTTATAAATGCTCTAGAAGCTTGATATAACGGAAACTTGAATAGGTAAAATAATGTGGATCATGAGAACAATAGGAGAAAATTGAAAACTCTCAGAGAAAAAAGATATGAGTTTATATTTCCCTCTGGAAAGGGTTGTTTAAACTCTACAGAAGGACTGATTCATTTTGGAAAAAAAAAAAAAAAAAAAAAAANAAAAAAAAAAAGAAAAACCACAACGGAAAATCAAAATATGTGAGTATAACACATCTATGAAAGACAGAAATTCTTTTGTTACTGTGAGTACAAGTATATCATAAAGTCTCCTTTCTAAATAACATAATGCCCAAACTGTTAATGGTCAGCAAACAATAAATATATTAATAAGGGAGGGCAATCTTATTTATTTCACACACGCATGCTTTTGTAGGAGGGTTGTATGTATCAAGAATCAGCAGCTGAGGCCGTAAAGATCAGAAGACCTGAGACAGTGAAAGATCAGAGGCAATAAAGGATCAAAGACAATAAAGGAAAACAGTCTTCCTAAAGCCATATGATCATTGAACCAATGTGTTTTCACACACAAACACAAGTCTTACAAAATTACAGTGAATAAACATATACTCCTTATAAACTAACACACACACACGTGAGCCTCATTTATTTATTTTCTTCTCTGTTAACAGTCCCGTAAAGGGTGGGGGGGCACGAGGATGGAACCTCGATTGTTAGGAAATAAATACTGAAGCAACAGGGGCATTGCAGATACTCACATCTCATTGAGACTCCAAATTACTTTGCTAGCAGTAAATACTGTCTCTCCCTCAAATATTGTAAGATGGAAGGAGACTGCATTAAAGGAAAAAAAATCAAGTAATTGTTTAACACAGTCACATAATAAAAACCCAGCATGCAGTAGGTTTTCTCAAGCTGCTTTGTCTCCCTAGGGGAAAAAAAAAAAAAAAAAAAAAAAAAAAAAAAAAAAAAANTCTCATCTTCTACCTTTCTTACTGCTCTACACGCTTTGTTTTTAAACAAGAAACAAGTCAGTACTAAAACTAAGCTGTGTCCAAAATCAAGTTCACATGTATCTGCAGAAGTAGGTATTGTAATTTTCCAAAGTTATTTAAGAATACAGGGCTTAGTCATACAAAAAATTCAGGTCTTAACTCTGCTGTGTTTCGTTGATAGCGTATGGATGCCTTTTGCTAAGACATCACCAATGATGGTGAAAATTTACTCTATGATCTTCTACAGAGAACTAAAATAATAATATCTTTCAAATATGTTTCCATGAAATTAGGGAAAAGAAAAATCTGAATTTCTCAGAAATTACTATTCTCTATTCTTCTTCTCTATTCTATGTCTGAAAAATATAAAATCCTTTGCACCTGGTGGCATTTTAACAAGGAAGATATTAATTACACTGTTATACATACACACATCTTGGTATTTTAGTTCTGTTATAGAGACAATAACAATTGAAATACTTCATCTGCTTTAAACTAAAGTTGGAAACAAATCGTATTTCATCACAGGAAAATAAAAAAGCTCTTTCTTGCTTTATTCTAGCAGTCCAAGGCTGCTTGGGCTGTTCGCTGCACCTCTGAACTTCTGGGATAGCTCAGCATGTCTCTAATGCTACAGAGCAGTAATAAAGGTGGAAAGTGGTGGCACGAACACTGATTGAAAATGAAGCAGATAATGTCAGCTGAACACCTCGAAGGGGATTTCTGGAAATAGAACCTTGAAAGTGAAGAAAAGGCCACACCAATTTTGGCTGAGTGGTTAAGCTTGTTATAAACAGGTCATTATTACATTGTAAGCTAGTTAGTTGCGACATGAGAAATAATTGGCTTTATGCTTACAGTGGGAGAGTGTGCGAGTTCTCTATATACCGACTTCTAGGCTAAATTTTTGATAGTGACTACCACCTTGCTTTCTCCGCTACCCAGAAAGTAAGCCCACTGCCTACCCAGAATTCATAGCCACTAATGAAAAAAACAACAAGTGTAAGTCCCCCTTTTGTAAGAACTTCAAGTTCCATTAAATTTATTAAGAAATTGTCATATGTGTATATTATAACTCAGACTCCTGGCCTGAAATGGAGCAGATAGGTCAATTTTCTAGCGGATAACACTGAATGCCTTCATTCCCATTCTGTATGCAAAGAGGAACTTTTGCAATGAGAAAGACATTACTGAAACGGTGGATCAGAACAGCTTTTTTCCTCTTGCTCTTCTGGGGACTGTACAGCTGAAATTGCAGTCCTTTGAAACTCTCTTTGCTTTGCAGCAAAGGGAATTAAACCTTCTGTTATTATAGTAGAAAACTATGGATGTGGAGAGCCCAGAAAAATATTTTATAACTCAAAATAGGTGTTAAAAGGAGAGGAAATTGTTATTCTGTTTTTGTAAGGAATTTAACCTGTCTTTTTCATATAATCCTAAATAACTTCCTAAATAAACTACCGCCCACTACTCATTTTTTCTAGTTTTTGTTTCTATGGTATTGGAGAGATCATAACATGCCAGTTAAATGATGATTCCATCCACCTATGACCTCCCTGAAAAAATAATCTTAAAAGGAAACACACAAATTTCAAATTTTATTTGAAACACTTTCCAACCTTAGAGGGGATTTATTCTTATTTACAATTTATCTTTTGATGCTGACCTGATATTACATGAGAGATTAAACCTTGAGGAAACATTCAATATACAACTTCCAGGATTTCTCCTTAATTACCCCCCGTACAACCCCATCTTCTCCTGGTAACCGTGTAAAAAATATTCAAATAAATAAGACCAATGTAAACCATAAAATACTCCCCTTTGTGTAAACACTGGAGTGTACAAAGGGTGTTAGGTCAGCAACGTGGTACCACTGTTTTCTCTGCGATTGCTGAGAAAAAACATATTTTTGCATAGTAAAAATGGTGACTAGTTTGCAGGAGGGTGTGTGCAGCCACACTGTATGTAGTGAACATAAATGATGGGTCAGAAGAAAAGCTGTTCAGTTAAATCCTGGATCAAGTATATGTCCCTGGGACTTTGGGCAGTGTCATGTATAATGCTCTCACAGATCAACTGTTACATTTTCTTTTATTCTTATTGGAGCAAGAAACTCAAATGAATCCTGGATTGCAGAGTGGTAAAATATATACTATTTACTCTAGAGAACTGGAATGATATAGTTTCCTGATTTCCTGCATAAACTTCTGTTAGTGTTTTCACAGTACATATAAATAACACACCCAGAAGACCATTGTGGACTTCAGTCTTTTTTATAACATGAAGTAATCAGCTTTTTTAAAAAAAAACCTTAGTGTTGTAACTAATGCATTAGAACTTCTCTGAAGCAATCATAAAAATATATCCTTCAAATGATCAAATTGTTGATAATACTTCATCTAAAATGCAAATAATTCACCTATTATAAGAAGGGTCTTTTTTCTCAATATGTTCTCCCTCTTACTGTCCCATTTCCTACGTTAGGGTTTGCTTCCATTTACCAGATGTTCAATCCAGTTGCATGACTCCGAATTTTCACCATGAAGTAACATGGAAACTTCTGCTGTTTGAATTTTTTGTGACACTGGCTGTCCCATTGATTCTTTAATGTGCATTCAGAACGCTGACAGATTCAGTCACCTTCTGTAGGTCTGTAAATGGTTCAAAGGACTGACGATGCGTGGTATGGGAGGGATCCTTGAGTGCCTGGCAGAAAGACACTCATTTTTGCAACTCAAAAATTGTATGTATTATTGGTATCTAGTTGTTGCCCTTCAGAAAGTAACTGCTGGTCACTCCAAATTTTGGCTTGTATGTTCTCATTCGAAAAGAATTCTCTTTTCATACTATATTTTCTCCTTGGTGCTTTTATTAGTATCACTTTGGAATGAGTGAAAATGGAGAATGAGCTATCTTAGCCAATTTATAGCACTACTGTTAATTCAGAGTCAATGTATTAATTATGTGTGTATGTGTGTGTCTAAGCTTCTGGGAATCACAAACTGCTTCTTAAACATTGAGGAATTAAGTTCCCCCTTTATGTGTTTAACTGAGCACAATTGCTACTGTTATTTAGATCCTGCCTGATAACTGCAACTTCACTGAAGTCACTGGGTTTTTTTCAGTCATACTCATGACACTAAGTTTATCTTCCATCACAGGGGAGTTTCATGAAGTAGGAACAAAGTAAAACTGTATTCCATTTTCCAAAAGAATTAGAGAAATGATATTGACAAAGAAAGGATAATAAAACCATTTGAGCATGAAGCACTTATTCAAGGCTCTTTTTATTTGTCAAAGGGTAAATAATAACAATTTTTATTCAAAATAAATCATTTACATAGAAGACAAAAGACAGGCTACTAAGGTAGCTAATTTAATGATTACACAATAAGAGAAAAAAAGAAGTTACTTGAAAACAGCAATCTAATTTTATTTCAGTTATTGTTTCTGTTTTATAGACTTCAAGTCACTGTAGGCATGTCATAGTTTTCATTTTTGCAGATACGGTTTGAGAGAAAAAGCAAAAGAAAAAGCCCATAAAAGGGGAAATGTAACACTGGAGCCTAGCCAACTGGTTTGATACATGCAACTCTCGAGGACCTATAGCAATACAGTTAGCTAATACCATATGTCAATCAGGGTTGCAAACCACATATTGGAACCTTTAGAAACTTTTAAATTTGCCAAAATATTTTCAGGCTTTTTGCAAATGATTTGTTACATTTTGGTGGAATTCACTGGACTGTATTCCTGTCTACGTCACCTAAATAACTTTTTGTTGTTACTGCATTTATATATTCTGTTCTCATGTCAGAATAATCTTTTTTTTTTCTTTTCTTTTTTCTGTAATGTGTAATCTACTTAAAATGCTAATAATACCCTGATTTACTCAGCCCATTTGCTAGTTGGTTGTGATTTCATGTAGCATGTAGATCTTGGTATAAAACCAGGGAAACACAACTACTTCCAATAATTTTTCACTATCATCATCACTGGGTTAGGCAATTATGTTGGACTAAGCTATATAGTAATGACATCAGAAAAGATAAACCACATGGAACCAAAAACTTGATTTAGGTAAGTCTAGACACATTTACTACATTCAGTGATGAAGATTAGCTACTTTACTAAAGATTCAGCCAAAAAAAAAGTGGATACTATCAAATTTCACTGCTTTCTAAAGATCTGTGAATGAACTCTCTTTTATCCATATTCCTTTCTGTCTTCTATTTCCTTTTATCCTCTCTCTTCACTTCCTTTGTATCCTGTTTCAATGTTTTCTTCCATTTCTTTTGTTCTTCCCATTTGGATGTTTCTGCCTGCATATCTCTCCCTGTCTTTCATCCCCCAAATCAATTATTTTTTAAAAAGCCTCTAAAAATATTTTTTTTAAACCAAAGATTGGCAAAATTCATACCAACCATATCTTCTCTTTCTCTTCTTGAAAATGATTCTTTTTATCTCTCTGCCTTGTCTCTTCAGATCCGAAACTTTTTGGAATAGGTCCCATCTTTTACACAGTAAGAGATTACACAGTGGTGCATTGATCCCAGCTGGAGTCTTCAGACACTAAAGAAATACAAATAATTACAAAGCATTGCCATATGCCTGATCTCCGGCAGCTGGGAGCTCTGTAACAAGAGTGTGGTGTTCCTGCTCTCCCGTTTGCCACTTCTCCAATCCTGCAGGCCAGTCTGCAGTAGGACATAATGTTTCTGGACTCTGCTCTTCCTCCTATGCCAGCAGTGGTTGTCAGGCAGTTTCCGCAAGCTCTGAAGCACAGCTGGGGAAGGACAGCAGACCTACACGTCTAGTGGGTCAGCAGGTTTCCCAAACACAGTTCATCTGTGCATGATTGTTAAAGATATGTTTCATCTTTTGTTTTTTAAGGTTTCAGGTCTTAACCTGAAAAGCATTTTAACACATAATTTGAGGTTAATTATTTGAGTAATGTTACTTTAGACCCTTTGCATGAATGACCTGAAAATAAAGGCCAAAGCATTAAACTAAAGACAGCGAATCAAAAGAACTGAAACAATGCTTTCGTCTGAAGAGCTAAACAGTAAGACTTCTATAATGGTAACAGCAGATATTGTCATATTAGGAGCATTCATGGACTATAGCATTCGTCTTCAGATGTGAAAGTACTCGAATAAAAATCAATAATATGCTTAAAACAACACATCTTTTCCAATTTTCTCTGATATAAATATTGTGTTTAACATGTATATCTAATATGCTTGAGGCATATCTCAATACAACCACAAAAGGAAAATAAATGCATGAGAGAAAATGGTGGTATAAAAATATATGTATTTCTGTGGAGATTTTAGGTACAATGTTACTAATAAAATTATTTAAATTATATCTCTCATATTTATCCATGGTAGCAATAAAACCAGATCATTATTTATAAATGGAAGAGTAACCCATGATAATGAACAAACAAATTACATATTCATGAAGCATAATTTAACCTGATTAATATTATTTGACAGGCACAGCTTTTGAAAAATATCCTAGATGTGGACTAGAACCACACAGCCCTAGAAGTCAAGGCTCATCTTAGATTTTGTGCTTGCTTTCATGAATTTTGTTTCCGGTCATTTATATATGTAGTTTATACAACAATAACTGCTTTTTATTGGGGGTGGGGGGGAAGCAGAAATAACAGAAATAAGACCCTGAAATTAATAAACAGGTCTATATTTTATCGGATATTAGATGCCACCTGGTAGACTGTCCTTTTCCCAGAAGCCCTTCAGATTTCACAAGGGAGCTATTCTTAGCAACAGAGCCCTTGAGGTTTGAACTCAGGTATTAGAAATCACTAGTTTTTTATAGAAATGTTACCCAAGAATCTTCAAAACCTCAGCGGCTTACCTGGCAAATAAATGTTGCTTTCTTTCCCAACAGTTCTAAACTTTATCCAAAAAATCATGCTTCCCCTCTTCCACAGTTATCTGTCACTTATTATTTATCCTTTTAAAGAGAGAATGACTTTCCTCATTTTAACCTTGTTAAGTTATGTAATATAGTATGATGTAAAATATTAAAATTATACATTAAAATAAAATGCAACTTAGAAAAACAAATCTTAAGGAATATTCAAGAGAGATAATTAGAAGCCTTAGTAACCAAGGTCTCACTGGATGCTTATTATACAAATCCATTATATTTGTTGGGAACTTTGAAAGACTTTTATTTTTAGCTCTACGTTAATTGCAGACACATAAAGTAAGTTTCAGTTTACCTAAGTTTAGAAATCTGAAAGTGGTGTGCCTAGCTAAAACTAGCTGTAGGCTCCCTTCGGAGAGAGTAGGATGTTTCCCAGCTGACTGGAGGTTGGCAAATGTGATACCCATCCAAGGGCCCACAAGAAGGGCCGGAAGGAGGACCCGGGGAACTACAGG
>RSEF01000002.1:104238813-104250214 GCA_003993805.1 Himantopus leucocephalus | reverse complement strand
CCATCTGCCTCATGCTCAGTATAAAAGCTGAGGGATCAGAGGGCCAGCCCTCTTTCTTCAATGGCAAATGTCCGAGGAGGACTCTGTTTATCTGCCTTTGACCCCAATCCATGCATTCCTGAATCCGGATGTAGAATCCAGTTCCTGTCTGGAACTAGACTGAGTCCAGTCTAGGACTTACCCAGTGCCTGCCAGTGATGTGATCATCACCCTGGGAGCTAGCTGTGGTTTGGTATATACTGTATATTTTTCATTATTTTATTTAAAAAAATATTTTATTATCTTATTAATATTTTCATTAAAGTAGTTTAGTTTTTTTCTAAACTCATAAGTCTCTTTCTCTCTCTCTGTCCTCTCCTTGGAGAGAGAGGTGGGGGACGGCATCTGTCATTTGCTTCAGTGGTAAGTCTGGCCGGAACCACCACAGCAGCATGGGGAGAAGAGCAGAACAAGACATACAGAAATACATTTGCAGAGTGATAAATCCTTACATACACCATGTGAACACCCCACATTGTAGTTAAAACAACTCTTAAAAGGCAGATTATGCGGCTTTGAACATATTAAGCAGAAAAGACATGAAATGAGGGCTCTAATATCTTTGGTGCATGCAATGAGGTCCAAATGATTGCACAAAGGAACAGTTTTGGTAAGTCAGAGTTAAGTGGAGAACAGCTTAAAAAGCATGCTTTCTCTAACATTTTGTTTTGCTGAACTTTGGTAACTCGCTGCCTGATGACTGTGAGGTGTCTACAGCCTTGCGACTCTGCAGAGTTCTCTCCTAGACAAGAGCAACTTTCAAACAATGTAAGAATCACACATACAGATAAATATATTATATGTATACATGTTTCCACTGGGCAGGCTGGAAAAAAAGTGTAATAAAGTCTCCTGAGAGCCCGGAACCTGAAAAGAGAAGGATGTACATTAAAAAATTAAGCAGTATAATCTAAGTATCTCACACAATTTGTTCATTTCATTTTACAAGATTTGTACTTTGTGTATTTTATAAACACAGGGACTCCTCCTGACCCTTTATACAGCATAAAGTCCAACATAACCTGAAAACTGACTGTGGACTTTGGTGATTTTTATGACAGTAATGACAAAAGTAGCTACGGCTTTGGTAGTATATATATTATAAAATCAATTCTAGGCTAAATTATATAGATCTATATACACACAGAAAGTTATTTCCAACTCCAGTTTGTTAGAACTACGGCAGTTCAATTTCTTTTCAGGATGTACCACTGTCATTGTCACTTTCTTTTTCCTTCTTTTTCTCTTTGTTAATTTACTGTAGAATGTTTTTGGCAGTCATTTAGATAGTTCAATAACTAAAATTCTGCCTCACAGTGATGAACACTACTATTACTTGATCAGTCACTCTAAAGTGATGCTTTAAGATTGTCTTAATCTCTTAAGAAACTAAATGCAAATCCTTTCCAGGTAACCCAGAGAAAGAGAGAATATAGTGTTCAACAGCAGCATTGATAGTTAATATTGCATTTACTTTTCCTGTTCATTGAGAGGCATATATGAACATAATCCAGATTTATAGAGAGCTTAAAATAGGAGTGTCTGATAAAGACAAAATGAGGCAATGAGGTACACAGATTCTGAATACCTCATTTTAAATTTCATAATTACAGTGGGATTATTATTTTTGTACTGGGAAAGAAAATGCTTACATAGTATACTGTGACAGATATTATGTCCATTCTCTGAGCATCTGACAAGGTGTACGCCAGCCTTGATCCAAGAGCCAGGTGACCATGTTAATGCATGTCAAATCTGAGCTAAAATACCTTCTCAGTGTGGTTTATCTTCATAGACTCTATGCCCAAGACTCTCACGGATAGTAATACAGTCATGGCTTTTTTTTCAGCTCTGCATACGGTTAGAATGAGCTCACAAATGCCTGTTGTATACCACGTAGCTAAAGCCAGGTGAGTTTCTTTAACAAAGCTTCTGAAATATATATGTGTAGTAGGGAATATGCTGGGACATGGCTTGGCCCAGCCAGATAATTAGCAATTACAGCCAGTGGATTTTTTATTTTCATAGAGATATTTATTTATTTTTTTATTTTTATGTCAGTGCCTCTTCCCCTCCTCCATTTTTTTTTCATTCAAAGAGATTTTGCAGAAGAAAAGAGAAGTTGACTGTGTAGGAAAGATTCGGAGAAGGAAAGACCTTGAAATACAGCTTGTTTTGCAAAAAAGTTTCGAGAGTGTGAATACCCAGGCAAAATGTTTTTTGTGTGTTACCCTGTCGGTGGAAGACATTATACCAAAAGGCAGCCTTAGATCTGCAAACCCAGACTGTTAATGTTCCTTGAGAGCAATTCTGAGGATCAGCCTTAGCCACGTGTTTGTTTCAACATGCTCTCAAGGATCTTGCTTCTAGAATGAGATCTGGGTCTATGTGTCTAGGAGAGGTTGTGAACTCTCCATCCTTGGAGACATTCAAAAGTTGTCTGAACATGGCAGCTGGCTCTAGTTGTCCCTGTTTGAGCAGGGAGGTTGGACCAGATGACCTGGAGAGGTCCCCACCAGCCTCAGCCATCCTGTAATTCTGTGATTGTTAGCCTTGCCAAGAGTCTTATATTCTGATTCTGACTTGCTTAATGCCTTTTAAGAAAAGCTGAGCTCATATAAAGTATAGCGGCATTTATTTGTCATTTTGCACTGCTGTATGTGGTAACAGCATAGGTAGCAGCAGGAAATAAACACATCTGAGTATTTAATAAATTAGTGGTAGCTGAATTTACTTGTCTCAGCCAGTCTGTTGATTTCACCTGTGATGCTGTTTTGCGAGTGTTTTTTCTGCTCCTAACTTGTCACTACCTACAAATACATTGCATTGCAATATTCTGTCACATGCTTATAAGCCTACACTATAGTGTCAGAACTCTCTTCTCCCCTACACTGCTATTGATAGAAATTCAACTTGGTATGAATGACACACACAAGGTTCAGAGTAGGTACCATATGTAATAATAGAAATTTTCTTTGAGAATCTTTTTAGTCTGGTTCATTTATGTATCAAACTTTGTGCTGCAGAGGTATTCCAGTCAGAATTACTTTGGTAATCATATTAGAAATTGTTATGTGTCGTGCTTCATGATTACTCTTGATTTTCATCATTAGAAACAAACAGATAATCATAATGAAGTTTTTATTCAGTTACAGTGTAGGCCAGTGTCAGAGCTACACAGAGAGAAAGGAAGGACAAGATCTTATTACAAGTCCCGCTGTGGTTGGAATATGCCCCCAAATCTGGATCATGAGTGTGTCAGTATGAATCCATCTGATCTCTATCTTGGATAAATAACAAGAGTTGCAGGCACTAGGAGCAAAGCAGAGTGTAGCACTGTGCACTAACCTCCCTTTGCTGGAATCCCTCTCCAGGAATAATAAATAGTTTAAAGACAGAAAATGGCTTTATTCACTAAGTGAAGACTTTGGGTGTTAATGTGGCATAAAAGGTTCAAATCTCCATTGTGGAAATGTAAAACAAGGAATTCCAAAGGGATTCCTGATCAGATAAACTCAGATTGAAGGCTTGGGGTAGAAAAAATAGGCCTCCTTGCTGCAATACACAGCTCTTTATTATTTAAGTCTCTTCTGAGCATTCTCCACTTCTCTGATTCCCCGATGAATGCAACAGTGAGAGCATCAGATGAAAGTCATTTCTCTGACAGAGACAGCTTGTATCTAAAAATATTTTGCTCCTTGAGTATGATTAAGTGACAGAATGAACAAAAGGACGACTTGAAAATTGTTTATCGGTATTTCTCTAACAGAGACAGCTTGTATTTATAAATATTTAGCATCTTAGTTGAAATATAAGCATGAATGGAAAACAAGAGTTGGACATGCAGTATCTGGCAATAAACTAATTACTATTATAATCAATTATATGTCTGAAATACTCTGTGTTTTCAATAGAACATTAGCTAAATGAGTTTTTAGAAGTGATTTGCTGAATTTGTTAATGGAAAGCGTTTAGTTTATTATTTTCATCTGGACAAACGTAACAGCACCTTTTTTTCTACTATGATTTCCTCAAATATTTAAATGCTTCAGTTCTTTCAAAATGCAAACATATGCACACTTAGATGAAAGAAATACTAAGAAAGTTAACTGGGAATTTACAGGATTAATGTAAAATAAACTGGAGACAAGTTTTCTAGAAGGACTGTCAGCTGTTTCCTCCAGGTGCAGAGATCTACACAATTCTTGCAGCCATTTTGTCCATTTGAACTTTAATGTACACCTACTTAGGTTGCCATCCCAATGAGGAAAATTTGTCATGCTGCCAGTCATGATGGTTCCAGTAAGAAGATACTTGGCTGACAAGAAAAAAACAAATTCTAAAACTGAGGCTTCTGGAGGGCAGATTGCATGCAGGTAAAGGGATGAACCATAAGCTGTGGAACTGCTGGGGGTCCACCCCTAGGGGACAACAGTTGTACACAACATGCTATTAAACGAGTCAATGTGTAGCACAGATTCCTTAACATGACACATCTGCTCTCCTTAGATAAGGATTTTTATATTTTTTTAAAAAAAAGAAAAAAAGAAAAAAATATTCTGGTTTTGTATTAAACAGAAAATTGATGTACACCACGTGTTTAGGTATCTTGGTTGACATTCTGTGACTGAGATTACAATGAGTGGTCTTTTCTAGTTTTTAATAAATCATCCAATGATCAGAGCAGCAGCCAAATTCTACAACTGCACCCAAAATGTTCAGTTGTGCCCTGCATGATGCATGGATGGAGAGGTGACACAAGTCGCTAGGTGAGCACATATGGCACACCCTATGCAGTCCCATGAGCTGAGACCCAGACACACTACAAATACTGAGCAGGCTTTTTGTCACTGGACCCAAGAATACTGCTTTCAAACCCACACTGACTTCTCATCTTGATTATTTGGTTGGCTTTTACAGGGTTCAGCATAGCTCACAGACATGAGGATGTTACTTGGATATCAAACTGTTTGGGATACAGACTTTCATAAACCATGACTGAGACATCAGTGTTGCAACAGCTAGTCCATCATCTCCATGGATTTTGGAATAATCTATGAAGGGCTCTGTGTGTTGTGATACACAGACATAGCTTCAAATTAAAATTTACAAAACCGGATTAGGTGCCCAAATTCCCTCACAAGATGGATGGAGACATAAGTGCCCACCATTAAAATTTCATTTCCTGATTGGATAAATTATAGCAGATGGAATTTTTATGCCTTGTCTGCACCTAGAGTACTTGCTGAAGCCTAAAGCAAAATGCTTGCATGAGTGTGCAAAACAGAGTACAAAACCTCTTCCTAGAATAAAAACCTGCTTCTTTTCCTCTGAGCACAGATGGCAGCTCTTTATCAGTGCAATTGAAAGAATCTCTTTTGTATGAAATCACTCAGCTCCAACTGGAAGGAAAGAAGAATCCATTGCCCCTGCATAACCCAGAGCCAGGTATGCAGAGTGTTCTTGGAAATGAATGTTGGGCTGGAGGTGGGTAGTCGGGGGAGTGAATTCATACAGGAATGATACAGAAGTTCTCAGTTGAGTGAAACGCCTCTTCCTTTTCTCCTCTGAATTTCAGCAAAGGCTTCTTTTTAAAATAGAACAAAAAGAGAAGGAAACATAAGGCTTGCTCAAAACATTTGTAAAAGTAGGAGAAAACTGGATTCAACCTTCACCTTTTCTTCCATCATAGGACATACCATGCTTGAATCAACAAGGAAAGGACTAATTTGCAGAGAAAAGGTAGTCCCAAAACTCCTGTTGTGTTCTCTCAGTCTTGGAGACAGTATTTTTCTTTTAAACCATTGACTATTTAAAGCATTGATTATTTAAATACTAATTGATCTTAAAAGAGAGCAGATCCTATAGTGCAGCCCACAAGTGGAAGTCAATGCTCCCAGGATTCAAAGCCTATGTCAATAAATATTTAATATATAGTAGCAATGTATGTAGTACAAGACCTGGAGTCTTCTTCATCCATCTGTGAAGCATGCAGATTCACAAAGACTTTTTTCCTAACTACATTTCAAATAGAATGGAACAGCTTCCAGGAAGCGACTGAGGAAGGTTTACCTAGTTGACATTTGGACCATTCACCCGGGACACAGGAGATACATATTCTATCCTATGCTATCTTATTTGATTAGAACAGACTGAAATATTTGAGTAAGCCAACTACTTTTCCATCCCTTTTTTCTGTTTACCCTCAAGGCTTTTGCTGGAGCTGATGAAGTAGCTAAGCTCTGGGACCACGATCAAGCAATGCAAACAACAGTTATCCTAAGAAGTCTGATGAGGTCAGTGGTTAGCTGCATAGGATATACAGAATTTAAGAATTTCTTGTGTTCAAGAAGAGTCCTTCAGGCAGCGCAAAAAAAATATCATTGATTAAAATGGACAGATTTGAAACAATTTCAGATGGGAGTTGAATCCAGGAAGTAAATATCTGAAGTTTAGGGCAAAGTAGTTATTGTGAGATATTGCAACCCCCATATCATTCTGTGGATCTATTCTTGCATCCCAGGCAAAAACTTTTAATGAAGCTCACTATGTCTTCCACAAAATTCATTTTGAAGTAATGTAGATCTGATACTTTCTGGAAGTCTTACACAAATACCTTTGTTACAAAGAGTCTGTTTTGTATTATTTTGTATTATTTGTATTACTCAAAAGCTGAAACGGAGTAGCAATGACATCTCCATCGCTGTAAACAGAGACAGCTAAGGGGGATCTTGCTGGCCTTGGATAACATTGGAATTTAAAAAATCATGCAAAAATGCAAACTTTGGCCAAATTCTTTTCCCAGTTGAAACAAGCCTTGGGTAATTGCAAGAATTTGTTGAAGAATCCAGCAATTCTTTTCTTCCACAACCACAAAATGTGCTTAACATGAACTTAAAACATAATTCAAAGTCAGCATATTTGTTGCATTGAAGTGTATAATGGAATTTAGCCTAACTACTTAACTGATAATGTTTAACTATGTAGAGGAGGCAAATACTGGTTTAGGATTTTTTTTCCCTTCTACACTTATTGACTGCAGAAAATCTGACCTTACCCTTTGTGCTTCTCACTATTTTAAACATATACATTAAAACTGCATTTCTAAGAAGTGCAAATACACAGGAAGGCCTGAAGACCAAAAGGTAAGAGAAAACGTAGACTACAAGCTCAACAGTTACCAATAATTATAAAACCAATGATTACTGTCAGGTAGTGTCTCTAAGGTCAGAAGTTCCACGTTGAAACATTTGGCCCAGCAATTCCTTCTTTCCTAACACTCTGGCTTATAAAAGTGTCATTCATTTCAGTGGCCAGTCCAGCCCAAACCTAGACAAAAGGTATGTACATAACTTTCTGTTTTCACTGCAGCCCTGGATGTATCAGGTGGAAATGTATAAAACAGGACGATAATCAATTTTTCCTCAGCACATTAAATGCACAGAAGTTGTGATCACAAACAAAAGTCTTGTAAAAGTTATGACCTGCATTGTCAAGAGCCAAGTGTATCTCACACTGAGGCTGTCACAATAAAGGCAGTAAGCATTCTTCCAGTCCCTTGACATTCCATTTTCTCTTTCCTTGTGATACTTTGTCAGAAAAATAGTTGCAGACCCAGTATTCCCTGCCACATTACTACCACACCTACGCAAAAAATCTCCTACCTCAGCAGTCAAGATTTGGTCTGGCAGAAAAAATGGACTGAATCACAGTGAGAATTTCAATTAAGAACTTTCTGGGGCAAAAATGGACCTACAATGGCAGATACAACAGCTAGCACCAGAGTGATTAAAGTCTAGCAAATGGTTTCTCATCATGTTTCTAAGCTGATATAGTGCCATTGCATTAAACAAATTTGCTTTCCATTTGCAATTTTGTTTGAACAGAATCTGGTTTAGAAAATTCATCAAAATATATCCTAAAAAGACAATACGCACAAATGCCTCTTTAAAAGTAAAATGTGATAGGGCTTACATTTCTATTTTCCATTTTATATTTTGTCAGCTGATACAAACTGATGCAGCACCACTAAGTCCAGTGGGAACACACCGACTTTCATCATTAAAACCTCATTAGGAATTTTTCGTTTATTATTTTCCCTTCCCAATAAATAACATTAGAAGATCACTTATTATCACAGTTGATTACACCTATGTAAAAAAATGTGTTTGAGAAAAGGAAAAAGGAGGGGGATTTATGAATATTTTTTCTATGGTATCTACAGACCTCCAGACCTCCTTAGACCATTAATTTCTGATCCTTCTTGCACTGTATATTTGTCTCACGGTGCAGCTTTACTTAATATTATCTACTTCATTGGTCATTTTGCTATGTTGAAACTCTAAATGTAAAAGTTTTACAACCTTTTGAAAGAGAATAATTGTGACTTCAAACAACAAAGGGGTTACTGCAGAGCCAGCCCTAGTATGATCTTTTTTATGCTGGCCAAGAACATTCCCATTTATTAAATGCCTGGAAATAGCATTGTTCTCTTATTTAAGTGTAGCCAAAACACTTTTTTTTTTTTTCACCTGAAGAAAACTAAAATTAAGGTCAAGATCCAATCTATTCATTCCAGACTACAATAAGCAAGTGCTGCAGTCTTTTTCTTCATGAGCATAGGTCACAGTAGTTTCATCTTTCCCTTTCTTCTGTCACAATCCTCTTCTGTAATTCCAGGGGCTACCTGCCCTTCACACAGCTCATTACACAGCCTCTGGGTCCCTGCCAGCCATTAGCAGGCCAAGAAAGGCTGTCACAGAAGACTGCTTTGGAGATGGTGGGCATGGATGCTTTGACTGTCTCTACTGCCTTTCATCTAAAGATCTTAGAATGCTCTGGGAACATAAAAAAAAAAATAAAATAAAGCCCTCAAAATTGCCCAAAATTTTGTGAGAGACAAAATGCTCCTCCACTTTCCAAAATGTGGCAGAGAGCTGTTTAATAGTCATTATCCTACAGACAGTCATATACATGCATGGTCCCAGTGAAATAATTCATTTCACTGGACTACTAATAAGCATAAAATTACACATTGACAGGTCTGAAAAAGCTGCCACTGCCAGTCTTGTGGTACACTTGTGCAACCTCTGGATGACATGGAAATGTGTAAAACAGGAGGTCAATGAAAACAAAATACACAAAACCCCCTGGAACTAAAAACCAAAAAAAAAATCCAATCAAACCCAAACAAAAACCCACAAACAAATGAAAGGCCTCCACCTTCAAACCAATCAAAAACACCCTAAAAAAGAAAATCTCTGTTAAATCAGCATAGCTTTATGAGCTATTACATTTCTCTCCAGTACTGTAGTTATAGCTATGAATACCTAAAATGTGCCACAACTGGTAATATATTGCAGAAAAGATTAATTTATTTAACAGGATTTAATTAAACAAAATACAATTAAAGCTGAAATTGCTGATTCAGAAAAGTTTAATTTAATATACTTTGAGATCGATGAACTGCTGACAGTCCTGGCCAAGACTTGCTGCAGACAGTGCAGATCTTGGCAGCACCAAGTTCCTGCCTCTCAGGGAAACACCTCTGACTAGTCACCTTCAGAGCAACCAGTCACCTATTTACCCCTGAGTGCCCAGAAGCCCTTTGCCTGACAAGCCCAGTCTGGAGCCAGAGCTCAGCCAAACTGTCCCAGCTCTTCTCCTCAAAGCCACAGCCCCAGAAGTTGCAGCACAAAGTGCCGTTTAGCTCCAAGGAAGCGAACACCAAAATCCTAGTGCCACAAACTCTGGCTGGAGTCTGGACTGCAATAACTTCTGACTTTGCAGAGTTATCAGTGAATCTGTGTCTACACTAGATAGTAAGCCAGAGAAGCTCAGCGGCAGTGCTGCCATCTGTCTGTCCCACTCCATTGCTAGCATGCTCTCTGGCATGGTTTTGCACCAAAGCAACACAAGACCACTGGAATAGCACATACCTCAGACTGTTTGCAGCACACAGGGGGACAAATCTTCATGATGATATATGCGTGTGGGTATACATATGCATGACAGCAAGGGAGCTTGTATATATTATTATAGGACTAATAGTTCCAAACACACTAATAAGGACCCAGGACCAAGTACCATGTATTTTGAAAGGTCCAGATCATACCATATGGCCCCATGATCAAAGAAGAGACCTTACTCCTTCCTTATTCAAAAGAGATGCAGCCTCAAAGACAGTTCTGCAGTACAGAAACATCTATCACAGCGTGGCTACCTGTGCTTTCCTGGAACTGGTAAAATTCATAGTCCATATAGATTTCACTGACGGTATGTATTGGCTGTTGTGAAACAGATACAGAGTCCAATGTCATCAACGGATACTTTGTATGGGAGTTATTTTCTTCAGAAAAACACCAGTTAGCCCCAAGATGACATTCACTGAGAAGGGGAGCTGCAGGCTGGTCCTGAGTGGGTCTGTGTCTATGAGGAAAATGTTCTCAGAAATTTCTCATAAAAGGGATTTGCTGTTCTGAAATTTGTTTGTTCTGTTTGGTTTATTGTTCTGAAAACTGTTCTGATTTTGTTCTGAAGAAACACACTGGACTCCACATGTGCACATGTACAGAGAGTACCTATCATGATTCCAGATGGGAGTAATATTTTTCCCTTACAAAAATTCTAAGACAAACCATTTAAAACAGATCAAAGGAGAGGACAAAACCTGCAGTGGGAGATGTGAGTCACAGAGAGGAAATATTTGCATTTAAAAGAAGCAGGCAGTGTAGTCTTCTGCAATTATGTGCTAAAACAGGCAGATGCCAGCCAGTCCTGAGTTTCAGTGATGATCCTGAGTTCTGTGATGGGGTAACACAAAAACTGAGTCATCATCTCTGCAAGGTTATCTAGGTCCTCGGAAACTACATTCAGACTGAGGCATACTAGAGCACCCAAGAAATCAGTTTAAGAGTAGTGCTGGCACAATTTACCTCTTAGTTTCTCCAGCAAGCTTTCTGTTCCGAGTCATCCAGCTAGTACCTGTATTCAGCACCTTCAGTTTCAGAAGTTTAATGTTTGCTTTATTCAATTATTTAACCCGTTCAGGATGACTGTGTTGTGGTTTGCGCTGGACTGGCCACTGAGGCGAATGCAAGATGGTCTCCCCCACCTATCCAAGGAGGAGCTAGAGAGAGAGCNTTATGAGTTTAGAAGGAACTAAACTACTTTAATGAAAATATTAATAATAAAATAAAAAGAAAAAATGAAATATATGCAAAACCGTATCAAGCTCCCAGGATGACGATCACATCATCAGCTGGCACTGAGGAAGTCCCAGATTGGACTCAGTGATAGACAGGAACTGGATTCCATATATGGATTCAGGATTGGGATCAAAGGCAGACGAACAGAGTCCTCC
>RSEF01000002.1:104225686-104238235 GCA_003993805.1 Himantopus leucocephalus | reverse complement strand
AACATGTTCTTAATTAAACAGTTGCAAATTCAGAACAGTCACAAATATCTCAGTCTTAGTGTAATATAAATAAAGTAGATACTATTACTAAGGAGTTGTCAGCCATGTCGTAAGTAATTCATGTTCTGACCAATCCCACCTTAACCTCAGATGTAGCACACAACGTAACATAAATTGGTGAACATACAAAACATTTAAACACAGTGGCAATGATGTCCAACAACAGCTCGGGTTTCTATGATGAAGTGAGTGGATATCTACCACTAACTGCTCCTGATGCCGTTGTTCTTACTGGAACATATCAGTTGTAAAGTCTAATTTAAGAAAGGTGCATACTGACTCTTATTTATAGCAGCAGATGTTTTGCTGGTTTTTAGGGTTTTTTTCAGAAAACTTGAACGAGCTAATTTAATTAACAGCTTATGCATTTTCACATAGCTAAAGAGGAAAAGTACATTTGTATAGACGTAAGTATCCAAACCATTCAGGGGCATAAAACACCTATTTAAATTTGTTAACAGGAGTCTCAAGGAGAAATAAGACAGCTCTGGTCAAGATAAATACTCACTGCATTGTGTTGTCAAGAAATACATTACCTTGACAATCAAAATTATATTAAAAAGTAATGTCTGGAGACCTGGTTTTCTCCCCATTGGTCCTGTGTTGGTCCACTGATGAAAGGCCAGTGCTATCACTGAGAGATTAGAGTAGGGTAAAAGGCAATTTGAGCCCCGAATAGCCGCTGAGCACAGAAATATTAGAGGAGAGAAAGGAGATGATTATAGCTATTAAATCTGAGCATGAACGTTTTTGGGAAGAATGACTCATCATTTGCCTCCCTGCACCGTATAATTGAGATCCTGGTACAGTTAAGTACAGGTCTTTACTATCTAATCAGCATTTAGTTATTGTTTTCCCTGTACAGTTCCAAAGCCCCAAGATGCATTCCTTTGCTACTGCCCACTGCTGTCAAAATTCAGGTCTGATTTGTTTATTGTTTTAATTATACATTAAAATGGTAATCACGCTTTCCATCCTCAGCATGGCTGCATCTAGTTGAGTAAAAAGTCTATTGCTCTATAAATTCGTCAGAAGAAATCAGCCAAATACTAGCACTTTATTTCAATAACGTCATTAATTTCTTCCACAGCTTATTTATCAGGCCAAGTTCAGTTCAAAAAGTAAATTACACATAATGAAAACAGCAACCAATTGTTTCAATAATGACAAAAAAGAGTCTGTGTTCAAGAATTAACACAATGGATTAATCAAGGTCCTAATGTAAAAGACTTGTATGCAAAGTGAATGTCCAATGTTGTACTAAGATAAGAAACAGTCTTCAAAATAATCTGTCTAAACATCAAACTGCAAAACTTTCTATCAATGTGCCATCTTGAGGTAATCTACATTTATAACTAATTAAATTTCTAAACTGACCTATTTAATTTAAAAACCACATTTTTTATTTCCAGACTAATTCATCATTTTGGTGATAACAGTTGTATTTTTGTGGTAAATCACAATAAATTAAAACAGATTTTGCTTGGAACAGTTCTCATAAGGATGCAAACATCATTACAGAGAAGCTTCAGATTGGCAAATATATTCCACTGTGAAGAGTAATCTCTAGAAAAAATACTGTGTACTGTTGGGTTTTTTTTTAAAGGATACAGTTCCTATCCTGCAATTTGCATGAATCAACTCAACCATTCAAATCTAATTTGGTTGAGCACAACGATGTTTTCCATGTATATATTTTAGTAAATGTTTCACACTGGACCTTGTTAAATAATACATGCAATTTATAATCCATTGAGACAGTGCAAACTTACGGTAAATTTACATAGAAGTACATTAAATACTTTGTACATGAAATTAGCAAGCAGGTGTCCTATGATGTAGATGCAATTGCATAATTTAGAACATATCTGCATTTAAACAATGACACAATTTGTTCTTATTTTACTGCATAATAATTTGCTTCCTATCAAATATCAGTAACACAACATGAGACTTACAAAGTATTATGTCCAGACAGGTGTGTTGAAGAGTAGGGGAGGACTGTTCTTTTTCTATATATGCAACATTATTCTCCCTTTAAAAAATATAGTGACTCAGATGTTTTTAAGGGAAATTAGAATGTCTGTTGACATAATGTATGCTGATTATCACTTTGAAGACTCATTTACAATATTAAAAATAATTGTTCATTACATATGGTTTGAAGATGTTGGAAGTCACTATCTTGAAAAACAAATACACAATATTACAAAATCACAAAACAGCTGGAGAAATAAACTGAATGTTCTGGCTATTAACGATGGGTAAATAGTAATGCATATATGTGATCAAATTAATCTCTGTCTACGTTGTTTTGATAGTTTTCCTTGAAATACCATTGTTTTATTCAATGCAGACATTACCTAAATCTGTTCAGTAGTCCGTGATTACTTCTGAACTATAACCTAGCCATGGCAATCTGTTGCAAATATATGACAGCTAAAATTCAAAAGTCAGCAGAGTCTAAACAGGACAAACAGGCCACATATAGTTCTTTGATAAGAGGAATCTATTGCTTAGAATCCACTGTTTGATCTCAATATTTTCTGGTTTTACTCTAGCTCAAGTATTTATTTCATGTTGCTGGAATTGCTGTTCTATGGGAAATTCCAGATTCTGAACAACTCTGGCATATGTTTGTGAACTTATTCTGCCTCCCTAGCCTGTTCTTCCTGTTGATCTTTTTGCTAATTTATTTTTTCTGAATCCCTTCCAAAATTTCAGCATACTGAGAATGTGACCCAGCACTTAGCACTGTTCCAATTTCTTTTCTGTCCTAGAAGGAAAGGATGGTTTATAGTACCTAACTTGTTACTGAAAAAAATAGACAGGAACTAGCCATTATTAACATTATTGTACAAGTCAAAATATTAAAATGCTTATTAAAATATAAGTTTAAAATAATTTTACAGTATTTGATCCAAAGCATTTGACACACCCATCATTGATCCCACCTAGTTTCTTTTCCAATACCCAGTCCCCCTCTGTTTCTCTGCCAACACAGGTCATCTCTGGTTCCCCAAATTTTCCTGTTAAGGACTCATTTATGACACAACTCCATTTCAGTGACCTCTTTTGTTCTCACCTTTTGACAGATATCCAAATGCACGGGAGAAAAGAGGATCACAGTGCAGGTAGCAAAGAAAAGAGTAGGGCCCCCTGATGCAGCAATTTCTCTTTCGCTGCCTGCAGCCCAAATTCAATGCAGGGGAAGGGCCCCTGCTAACCCCAGACAGAACTTTAATTTCTGAAAACACAGCCCCACACTAATTTTCTTTATCATTGCTGCCTGGATGATCCATTCACCCTCCTTCCCTTTTCTTGTCAACACTAACCAGGACTCGTCTAACTCCCTATTGCCTCTCCTCACACTGATTAAATAAAATCCACCAACACTGCCATTACCTCCTTCATCTTCACATTCGCACAACTATGACTTCTCTTTCAGCCCACTCTCTCTTTCATGCCAGACAATTTTAGTGTGCAGGTTCAAGTCATATATCATTATCGTGGTTAAATTAAATCGGGAATGAAGCTGTTAATAATGAAATGAATCTTTCTCCATTGCATGTATCCTTCAGCTAAGCATATTTACTTGGAATCAGCACAGTAGGAAAGACTAGGGCAAACTATAGAAAGGCATATATAGTATGCAATCGATCTCAGTAATTGTCTTACGCGGCTGTGAATTATGCTCCAAATTATTTTCTTTGAGCAGAAAAGCATCGTAACTTATTTTTCACTGATGTCTGAAATTTCTGAGGAAGTGTGATATGTCTGGAAAACTTTCATTCTAAAATAAATAAATGGTTCCCCTTTTCTTTTTTTTTTATTTTATTATGCCTTTTTTTTTTTTNGGGGAGGTTTCTGGCTTGTAACAGCCAGCATCTGGGGCAGGGAACTGCCCGGTGCCAACCTTTCTGGAGGCTAGAGGCATCTCATCTAGTAGTAGGCATTCACAGTATAAATATCTACTTCTAAGATGCTCACCTATATTTCTCCATAGTCAGTGCAACAAATCAGGCATTTCTAGAACAGTTTGTTTATTTAGTTATCCATCTTAGGAAAAGACGAACTGTGCTCTATGGAGACCTGTCTCTTTTCACTCGACTGTAGAGCTTCAGCTGACATTTATGCTTGGTCCACTCCTGCTCCATATTTGTGTATGTAGCCAATGAGACATATACAGTATACAGGAAAAGAAAACTCACAGGCAAAAAGGAAACTCAAATCTCTCCACTCAGATATCCTCCTCAAAGAGATAATACTAGCTGTTAGGGTTCACACTTATTTTCTTTTCTTTTTTCCTTCTTTTTTCCTCTTTTTTTTTTCTCCTAAGCATAGGCCCTTTAATTCAGAGTTCTGCACTGTGGTCAAGATACCGCAGGTACCAAACAGCTAGAGCACTGTTTTTGGAGAGGATATGCTGCCTTAGCCACAGATGTGACTTCCTTGAGAAAGCACTGCTCTTGTTAAAGGAAAAAGAAATGCCAGGTTTGCTGGACTGGAGAGAAATCATGAGAAGAAACTCATTAAGGATGAAAAATCCTGGATTCTAGTTACTGATTAAAATATTATTTGCATATTAGATATAGTTTATCACTGTTTAATGAGAAGGAACTTTACGATAAAAAATAACAAGCTGTGCCTATGGCCCTCAGATGACTATTGTCAGCATCTGAAAGGGATCAAACAATTTGCATTTAAAAGCTTAATTTCCATATTTTTTTAATTGTACCTTCTGAATTAGATACATAAACTGTATCTTCTATAGCACTTCACACACAGATTAGAAGTGAAACAGATTACTCTCACTGACAGAAAGCAAAATATGCACAGAGGAAAGAGTGGTCTGGTACTGGACTTCGTGCCACAAAAATAAGATGTTTATGAAGAAACAAATTATTTCTCTCATTTTCTGTCTGAAACCTTTCAACAGAAAGAAGCCTTTACTCTTGAAAGGGGAAGAAAATATCAAAATCAAAACCAAAGTTTCCTCAGTTACCTTAGCTGTCACAACCTCTCCTTACTTAAGCAGATTCCAATCCAAAATCCCACTTTTATTCTGAACTGATTGGGTACAGCAGCATAACTCAACCATCCATCACAACTTTAGCCCCAAAGCCATTCCTGTTTGTCCCAGTAACCTTTCACAGTCATCTGCAAAAAAATATGGACTACTTCACAGTAACAAAGAGACCCCTTCTGACACAATGGACTGTGTCAGTCATCCAAGGCATATCAGATTTGAAATCATTACTGCCTAATGAAAAAGAGTTAGAGGGAACTGAAAGAAATTGAGGTCTGTAGACATTGTAAAGCCTTTTCATTTAGAACTTACTACTGCTTCACCATATTAGCTCTTAAAGTCAATGCTTCTGCCCCATGGGTGCTCACTACAACTTGAGAAAACCATCAGCCTGCTCAATGCCTTTTTTAGTATATACATGGTGAAGAGACAGCTGCATTTGCTTGAAATGACCTCCTCACACTGCAATCTGTTATCTAGAGGTTAACATTTGCTCACATTGAGAAACCACCACATTTGGAAACCTATTTTAGGTCAATAGAATCTTTTTTTTCACCTTAAACGGATTAAAATTAACTCAAATTACAACAGTCTATATACCAGATTTGATTATAGTTTGTTGTTGATCAGTTCCTCATTGCAGGCCCAACATATGTATCAGAATAAATAATGCCACCTTTGTCTTATTGATCAGCTACATTTCAGCTTTCTAATGAATTACAGCTTTAATTTCTAGCTCTGGTAGCTCATAAAATCCTAGATCTTAAAATCACGACATGCAAATTTATCTGAAAGTAGTTTTAGCTCATTTGTAAGGGATTTACAAATACTATGCATACTCAGATGGGTACAAATCCATTTGCTCCATAAATTCATAAGAATTCTTGTTGTTAAAATATTTACAGTTACGTTACTATTATATTTTTTTTAAATATAAAAAGCTCTGATCCATAACTCTGGAGCAGGAAGAAAATAATTGTAATCAGCCATTTATAGATTACCCTATAAAATATACTCATAATGAAGACATCAGGATCAGGAATAATTTACTAATGGTAATACTAATATATATGTGATATTTTAAAAGGCAGACTTCTTTTCTCATAGTTTCTTCAAATGTGTAAGAGAATTTCTAATGTTGTCGCTGAGGTAAGTAACCTGAAACACTGACTGAAAGAAATATAAGAATACGCACACAGACTAAGCTAACTGAATCTTAGAAGACCTGTAATAGAAAAAGTAGCTCATTAGGGTCGTTTCAATAGCTTGAGTTCATTGGAGGGGTTTGGAATAAATAATAAGAAACAAGTCAGAGAAAGAAATGCATGAGAATTGTGCAAAGATCAGAAAGGGAAACATGGAAAAGGGATGGGTGAGGAGGAAAAGCAGGCCCAAGAAAAAAATGTATATTCAAAATGAGCAAGAGCAAAAAATAATTCATAAAGCAAGTAATAATCACCTATATATTTAGTTTCTGTATAAATGTTTCATCTTCTTTTTTTATTTCTCTGCAATACAATTAATGTTTCACTAAGCATAGTGGAATACCCTAATGTATGCACTGCTGTTGCAAATAAAATTTGGTCTTTTCCTCTGTACTGGGTCTAGCTGGGGTGGAGTTAATGTTCTTCATAGCATCCCATATGGTGCTATGTTTTGGATTTGTGACTAAAACTGTGTTGATAATGTACCAGTGTTTTGACTATTGCTAAGCAGTGCTTAGAGAGCATCAAGATTTTCTGTTGTTTCCCACTCTGCCCCTGTAGCAAGTAGGTTGAGGATGTGTAAGCTGGGAGGGGACACAATCAGGACAGATGACCCAAATTGACCAAAGGTGTATTCCATGCCATATAAAATCATGCTCAACAACAAACCTGAGGGATGGAGGTGATTTGGGTAGGTAGCTATTGCTTGGAGACTGATTGGGCATCTGTCTGCTTGTGGAGGGTGGTAAGGGATTGACTTTGTATCATATTTTATTTTCTTTCTTCTTCTTCCTTTTGGTTATTAAACTATCAGTTTTCCTGGTTTTTGTCTTTGTATTCTCACCTCCCATCCCACTGGGGGGCAGGGAGCAGAGTGAACGCCTGTCTGTGCGGTGCTTAGTTGTCAAGCAGGGTTAACCCACAACATCCTCTACGTGCCTGCTGTCTAAGACTTCCTTTCCATTCAGCCATCATCAATATCATCAGGAGTCCAGAATAACTTGACTGAAGTCATTGTAATCAACCTACTTCAGAAAAGTACTTGCCATGTAACTTGTCCAGTTAGGTTGACAAAATCTGGGCCATTGAGACAGTAGTAGTCAAGGCCCATCTATGATGGGCTAACTCTACAGTTCATCGGTAGGGTGTCATGAAATGCCCATTTTGCTCATTTAGCAAAAGAGACTACAGAAAAGAGAAAAAATGAGGCAAATTTACTCCTGGAATACCCCACAGATACACTTAACTGAATGCTGCTTACTGCCCTTACTACATCTTACAATTCTATTAAGATATCTGATGCACAAAGGTATCCATGGAGTGTGAGGTGAGTAAAGGAACAGGATTAGGTAGAAGCAGCTTACAAGGCAACTTGCAATAGATCATCTTCCTTATTAGCTAGAATTGTGGTTATGTGAAAACCGTACTTTGATAGTTTAAAGGTCTGTAAAAAACAGTTACCTGCTTCAAGTTTGGCAAAACAGGAACTATAAAACTACAAAGTTAAGCGTAATATTAAATACAAGAAATAATAAGGCAAATGCAGACATCTGAGAAAAAGGCAACTGCGCTAGGCTTTATTGCTTTTCTACAACAGAAACTGCATGCAGCTGCTGTAATGTGAAAACAGAGAATTTGTATCCTTACTGTTTGAAAAAAACCCTCTTCCAAGTGAAGGCAGATTTACTGCTTGTGTAGAAAAACACACTTCATTTGGATAACACTGCCTGCACGGGCTGTACGTCATAAAGATGGCTCTTGCACTGTATTGTTACATACAATCTTACAGGGACTGAGAGATGTGTCCCATCACTTTCCTAGGTAAAGCTGTCTCATGAGTTCTCTAAATGACATAAATAGAACCAAATATATATATTTTTTCTACCATTGAAACTAATGATCTTTTGATAGAGAATGGTTCATTAATTTTCACATATGGAAAATATCCTGAGAGACATTGTGGTCCTGTAATTCTTTCCACTTTATTGAGATTGCCTGTTTCTGCTACCATTGACAGTGGAGTTTATCAACACTGAATCTATGTTCTGTTCTTACAGCACGTAAACAGAGTGATCATGCAAAAGACTTTCATTTTTCTTTTATTCTCCTTAATAATAGCTATGAATCAATTCCTTTGAAACTTCGCCAGCTCTAGAGATGTGCCCTAGTCCCAAGACCAATTATTCGCTATCTGCTTCTTTTTGAAAGTAGCAGGAAAAATTGCTCATTTGTGAGCAACCAGTGTTCATTAGCCAGAAACAAGAAGAAAAACAAGATATTCAAATCTTTTTGTTATAGGTGGCGGCCATCCTTTTGCATTTATATATCTTTAAAGGGAGATTACCTCCTTCGACCACAGCCTGGCTTAATTTGCAAGGTGATTAATTATGTCGTGCGGTGTCACATTAAATCACATTAATAAACCAAGGCATTACATGATATCAAGTGAGAAGAGAACTTCTAGTACTTTTCAATATTTTACATCTAGACAAAACTAACATGTTTGTTAATTCATTAATCCTTCCTCACACATATATGCTATACACCTTCTCTCACCCCCAAAATCTTCCTAAATTTCACAGCCAAAACTCAATTTATTTGTTAGGATTATTTTATTCATTTTAGCAATTAAATGGGTATTTCCGAAAGAAAAAAAAAAGTTAAAAAATCCCACCATGATTAATACTTGTTAACAGTATGTTCTCCACAAATTTCTCTGTGAAACTGTTTGTATGAGAGAAATAAATGTCTGTCACTTTAGAAAAAATGTGAACAGAAGTTGATGGAATAAGCAATCATTAAAAATATTTGCTCTCTTCACAGTGGCCTACAAATAGTGGCGAGAAAGCAGATGGGCTTGAAGAGGGCAGTATGTAGCAAAATTGCCATTATTCATACTTGTGACAGAGACTGGTGCCCTCAAGAACAAATTTTGTGAATTACTGTACCTGATAAAAATATGTTGGTTTTTGTATAGAATTCTTATTAAATTTATCTCCAAATGATTATAAAAGACCTATTGACTTCAATGGACTCTTGCAATATCTATTGCAGATCCCTGTGGCATTTTTTTTTTACGTTTTTCCTTCTCACCAACTTAACGTGATGAATTTGGCTCAAGATGGCAAACTCTGGTGGGGATTAGGTTCAATGCATCAGCCTAGAATGAACAGTACTCCAGACAGAGAATCAATTTACCTGGGTTTTGGGTTCATTCCCCCCCACCCGCCATGACTCTGCCACTGATTCATTATACTAGCTTGAATAAATGGCTTAACGCTTTTTGTCTTTAATATCCTATGTCTAAAACAGAGACTATGTCGCCTCAAAAAGTGTGGTTTAGGTCAGAGATGAAAAACGTTATGTTAACATAATAAAAATAGAAGTAAAATCTAAACACAAAACATAAAAAAGACATCAAGTTCCCACCAATGGTATAAATGTTTACATTACTGTTGTTGCTATTTTCTGTTGGTATGCAAGTCATAACAATGAAAATATTTTAAAAAACATATCATCTTGTCAATATAGACGGGCTGAATAATTTCTAGATGGTGCCTTTGCTTTATATAGCCCTCAACACAGGAGATCTTTTATATTGCTATTCCTGTTAAAGTGTTTGTTTTGGGGACATTGCCATTCAGCCTCCATCGTCCTTTTCGCTTAGTCTGATTCAAACATTCTCTGAGGCCTTGCTATAACAAGCTAATATTATAAGCTGTACTGAAATACTCTTCTCTAGTGTCATGGGGCTCAACGAGCCAACTAAAAAGACTTACAATTTTAAAACCAATTGATGTCCTAAAGAAGTCAAATAGCAATGTTAAAAGAAATATTTAGTTGAAGCACAGACAGGGAATTGCAGGGAGAAAGACTGAACCTTTTCATTTCAACACTTTCTCATCCAAAGAAGTTTATTTAGTCCTAATTAATTTTTCTCTGAAAAGCTACATCTTGCTTATGTAACTGTGAAGCGTACCAACCACAGGGTGGGAAAACTGC
The DNA here is from genome assembly GCA_003993805.1 of Himantopus leucocephalus. Lineage (NCBI taxonomy): Eukaryota > Metazoa > Chordata > Aves > Charadriiformes > Recurvirostridae > Himantopus > Himantopus leucocephalus. The sequence continues at coordinate 104,227,939 of RSEF01000002.1, read as the reverse complement.
AGAACCTCTTTCATTCAACCAGTTACAGTAAGGAGCACACAGCATGTCAGAAAAGCTACCTGACATCAATTTAAGAAGTTGACACAAAGACTAAAGGGTCTGTGGCAATTGCTTTCTGAGCCATGATCAACCATGCACCACCTTCCTTAACACTGGCAGGCTAAGAAACAGCACTATAGATGCTCGGCCTTCTAGGAAAGTAAGGATGCGAAATGTTCAATAGTGCAGCACACTATGGCTACATAAGCAGTATTTTACCTTCTACTAGCATTTATTTCTTTCATTAAAACCACACGTAGCATAACAAGACTACTGAGTTGCAACTGTGCATGCTGTTTTGCCCGAATACACAAAGCATTTCAACAATAAGCAATACAACATAGGGGGAAAGAGCAAGCCAGAGAGAGTTATTTGATGAACTAGAAAGAGAGGCACTAGCAAATACCTTCATTACAACAACAAAGATGAATATAAAGATCATCAGTGAGATCAATGACATCAAAGCAGTCCATTCTTCAGACCTTAACTGTAACTCTACAGAATTAAACCTAATCCAAATGATTTCAGGACACCTAACTGAGCATATCCTTTTCTCTCACATTGTCATAGCACCAGAACAATGGCAATTAGTATTTAAAAAAATAACCTGAGATAGTGAAACATAGGTCAAATCACAGACTATCAGAAATGTGGTTATTTTGATGATTACTTATGAATTACTCATATTTTCTATGAAGAAGAAGATCACCTAACACCAGTGTCACGGCTTCCTGAACACAGGACATGTGCCACACAGTTTAATCTACAAACTAAGATGTCTTATCTGCAACATTTGAATACTTATCTAGAAAATACTTTCTTGATAGTAATGACAATATGACGTCAGAATGGTAGACAGTCATCTTTTGATTGTTACAGAAAACTTCCATCTTAATTAAAAAATTCCTCTATTCAGCACAGGGAGAAAACTTCATTAAGTGTTGCTGTTTCGACACTCAGACAATTACCTCACAATACTTTAGATGAGCATTTCTATTTTCATTCTTCATTTACTTTATTAGAGAAGAGGAAATCCTTCCAGCTATAGTAAGGTTAAATAAGTGCTGCAAAAAAAAAAGCATTATATGATTAAACTTATCAAGAGTAAATTGAATAAAATTAACAGTAGAATAAACTTTTTGAACATACATTTGCTTACACTTTCTAACAACTTATTTGAAATCTTTGATGAGTTGCTTTCTATTCAGGAAGTATTGCTTGTAAACTTTGTCCTTCAGACAGTATCAACAAAGCAATTGAAAATATCTTTAATTGGAACACAGTTATGATTGTGTTCCTCTTGCTTAGAGTATTGACAAAGTGTGAAAATATAATATTGACCTTTTTGGAATGTGAGCCATTTTCTGACTGATGAGTTATTCATTTCTCAAATGTACAGGTAATTCCCTATCTAGCTTATGTTTAGATGCAATTTTCATGCATTTTCTCTGTCTTGAAGAAAGATTTGAAAGTGTCAGATATAAAACACAAACATCCCATCATTGTGCAGATGACTAGTGTGACCATTTTAAGTTACACCACAAATTTTTATTCCACTAATACTGTTTATGTCTTAATAGTGCTGAGATATCCTTTGAAGAGGATGCAGTGAAATGAACACGACAGCATGTTCTATCAGTCACAGCTTCCAGAAGTGACATCACGTGTAAGCTTTTCAGAGCAGATACTTTGCACTACAGAGATCACAATAAACAAAATATCTGTCCCTTCTTCAGTCTAAAGTTTGCCGGTTAACTTTCAGGTTAAAGTTTTCAAATCTATTATAGTCTGAACAGTAAGGATATAACACTCAGGGCTGAGTGTTTCAGCAGAACACAGGGCATGAGTACTATTATGAATGAGGGACAAAAGAGAAATGTATAAAACCCAAACACCTCCCTCAAAGAAAAAGGGGGGAAAACACACTGCAAGTTGTGACCATCTCCTGACCAGACCTGAATTAGCCTGGCCAAAGACAGAGGAGTGCCATAGAGGTGTGATAACTGAAAGAGGAGAACAAAACTAAAGAGCATGCATCCCAGAAGAGAGAGAAATAAAATAAAAAGTGAGGAACTAAATATAATGGAAAAATGCCAATAAAAAGGCAATTATATAATTCATACAATAAAATAACTCTGAACCATCAAGTGGCTAAAAAAATATTTCTGTTCTCCAGAGTTTTGAAAATGTGATGAAGTAGTTAAAAAAAAAAAA
>RSEF01000002.1:104186366-104206895 GCA_003993805.1 Himantopus leucocephalus | reverse complement strand
ATATATTTCATTATTTTCTTATTAATATTATTATCTTTCTCTTGTTATTATTTTATAATTAATATCTCATTAAAGTAGTTAGGGTTTTTTTCAACTCATAAGTGTCTCTCTTTCTCTCCTCTCTGAAGGGGAGAGAGGTAAAAGGAAGCATCTGTCATTTATTTTAGTGGCCAGCCCAGCCCAAAACACGACACTGAAACAGGCTTGATTTCTCAGCAAGCAGAATTAACACTTTTTTAAGCTATACCTAAGAAAGAGAAGGGATATAAGTTTTAAATGAGTTACTAAAATATAGAACAACAAAAAATCCTTAAACAACTTCTGAAAGTTTTATTTTTATGTGTATGCATTTCATGTCAAATTGGAGTTATCATTTTTCCATGCATAAAATAAATATGTGCAAAGTCCCATACTAGCTTTCAATATAGACCTGGGTTCTTCTAATTCAAAATCGAACAGTATTTGACATGCTGGCATTGTGTTTAGTTGCTCTGAGGCAATAATTACTATCCTTTGTGGCTCAGGAAAATATTCGAACCCAAGAATTAACAGACTACATGTTGATTATAATTTCCTGCTTAGTAATGCTCATGCTGGTAAGAAGAATGGAAATGTAATGAAATTCTCCTTCTCCTGTTGTAGCATGCCAATTGGACGTCTTATTTTCCAATTCTCAATGATAGACATAGACTGCTTTTGCCTTTCTTGCCCTGCCGAGAGCAGGACACAGTCCTTGTGTCATTTATAAGATTTCTCATTCAATGCCACTTTATTTGCGGGGATTTTAGGTCAATATGTCTTTACCTGTGATCCACAACGTTACAGTAGACAGCAGACAGGGTCAAATGAGGAAACCTGTCAGTTTAGCCAGTTCTAAAGTGGGGGTAAGGGGTTTTGATCACTAGTAGCAAAGATTATGATCTTCCACCAGCTATTCTTCTTCAGCATTTTATGTCTGTGTGTGCACATGTGCATATATTAAATAATCCTTTCCCCTTGTTTCTTTAACATTTTTTGTGTCATGTGAATGATCCAGTCTTTTTTGCTTCAACGTGTCCTGGAAGAGTTATCAGAAAATATGCTGTCCTGTCTAGTTTTCCCAACATTGTTCTGTTTATCACTGCTTTGTGGGGGTATGCGTCACCCAAAAGGCTTAACAAGGCTTTCCAAAAAGTTTTTGGATGTTGTTATTGTATGTGTCTAAAGTATAGACTTTTTTTATTAATATGAAGACATCATAGTCATCTTGCTTAGCTTAACATAGTCATTAAAAATTAATAAACAAAAAATCATTTGAATATGTAATCATAATTACCAAATGCTTCTACAACATATTCTCATTCATATGCCTTGTAACTCAACAGACTCTTTCCTCGTTGTCTTGGGCAAGTGAGGTGTTTTGTGTTTTATTATTATTATTTAGTTTCTTTTTTTCTCTTTTCTTTTTTCTTTCTGTCCTAGAAGGTTCATTTGATTCTTGTAAGGAAACCTCAATGCCACTGTTAGATATCAGGAACTAATTTTGATTAATTGATTATTCCAAATGGTTAATTTTTCATTTGAAACAGTCCATGTTATTTGTTAGCCTTTGATCTTAGATGTTGTCACAATTAATCCCCAAACCAAATTTATCCTTTAATTTTGGTATATGTTAAGATCCATGCAGAGTTTAGAGGAAGGTTTTATTTTTTTATAGCAATTAGTCAACAATGCTACAAGCTGTTGCCTTTTTCTCCACAGTCCCAAGCCACATAGCCATTTTTGTAGCTTCTTCCTGTGTGACTGTATGATTCTTGAGTCTGATTCCTGAAATGTAAAGTTTCTGTTACTTCCTGCTGTTAAATCTACTGGAAGCATAACTAACGGAAATAATTATATTAACAATTTAATAATAAAATTTCCTAGAGAAAAAGTGTGCTAACTAGTAGCAAAAATCAACCAACAAGGAAAGTTTAAAATGTGCAAACCACTTCTAGATTTGAGTTTCGAGTCTGTCAGTTGCCCTAGGGCTCACTTCTCTGGGAAGGGCATCAGTATGGATTTCCTAATGTTGGTGCTGAAGACTGGCAGTTGCCTAACATGAAGTGATGATCAAGGGACTGGAGCACATCTCTTATGAAGAAAGACTGAGAGACCTGGGTCTTTTTAGCCTGGAGAAGACTGAGAGGGGATCTTATCAATGCTTACAAATACCTAAAGGGCACATGTCAAGATGATGGGGCCAGACTCTTTTTGGTGGTGCCCAGCAACAGGACAAGGGGCAACAGACACAGACTGGAACACAGGAAATTTTGTCTGAACATAAGGAAAAACTTCTTTAAGGGTGACAGAGCACTACAACAGGGTTCCCAGAGAGGTTGTGGAGTCTCCTTCTCTGGAGATATTCAAAATCTGCCTGGACATGATCCTGTGCAACCGGCTCTAGGTGAACCTGCTTTGGCAGGGGGGTTGGACTAGATGATCTCCATAGGTCCCTTCCAACCCCTACCATTTTGTGATTATGTGAAATTGTCCCCTTGAGCTGATATAAAAGGCATCTGAAACATGACCCATTGCTCTAGAGACTTTGCACGCAAGTGTGAGGTGAAATGCAGCATGGTTAAAGACTGTGCCAGGGCAGTTGAAAGAAATGAGGAAGAAAGAAAGGAATGATTGGCCTCAGCTCTATAAAAGCACTTTAATGTGAGGATGAGGAGGGAATGCCTGCTCTGTGCTTGTGTCCCGTTGCTACTGAGGGGACACTCATGAGCCATGGGGCTGCAGCAGGTGTTTGTCTTGGGTGTTTGGGGCATGGGGACTGCAGGGTATGGCACAGCTCCCTGTCCTGCATGGTGGCAGCACCCTGAGAGTGACGATAAAGGCTGTACCTAACACGGGCCTCTTCTGCTGTGTTTTGGTGTGGTTACATTAAGAGACCTAATAGACCTTATGAGAATGTGTAGGGTACATTCCTTTTTTCTCAGAAAAGGTATAGTAAAAAGTCATGAAAGTAGGTATTTGAAGTCTTTGTATAAATATTTTCAAAGTTTCAATGGAAATAAATTAAAAACTAAGAACAAAAAGTAGTATAATTAGATAGAACTTTGTGATGCTGCTTTTCTGTGGTGGGGTAAAGCACACTGTTAATAATTTGAAAATATATGTGTATTTTGAAACCCCTAGAGGATAGGGCATAACAACATTAATGAGAAGTTGAGCTATACCAGAATAGGTTGATACGGTTATGAATTGTTTTGATGTGTAACTGAAGTTTCACAAAGTCAAAATGGCAATGTTTTCTTCCATTTGTACTAGCATTTACAAACTGGAATGGGGGGGGCAATAAAAAAAAGATAAAAAATAAATGTGTTATTGTGGGGAAGTACTGCTCATTTGTAGTTCTTACTAGCTGCATTTTTGGCACAGAGTACATGGAAAAGAATGGCCTAAGAATTATGTTGTACCCAAAAGTGAAAGCTGCTGTATTTCATATCCCTTTCAGTGATAAGAACATCAGTCTGTGAGCAGATGCCCANTCTCGTTCATCAGCGGGCCTACATTTTCCCTAGAAAAATTATGTTGCCTCTATAATTTAAAAGGCCAATATAAAAAGCCGCGAATGAATGTCAACAGCTTCAGAATCAAGAAGGTTAGTAAATAATATCCTTAATTTACAGATGTGGAAACTGAGGTGTTATAACCTTGCTCAAGCCACAGTCAGATCCAAGGAATCCATTGGGGCTAAAGCTGTAAATTTATGTATATTTATCCAGCAGACACAATGCACACATAAAAATACCGTCAGATTTGACAAAGTTGAGTTTTCATCTTTCTCCTGTTTCAGCTGTTGGGTTGCATTGCAGTCAGGGATGCATTTTATGCACGGTGTCAAGGAGCTGCACCTGTCACAAAGTGAGGAGGGTGATGTGTACATAAAAACACAGCTATTGGGGAATTGGTCTCCACATGACAGCTCTTTTTTTTGAAATTTAGCATATAGAAGGGAGAGCTGCTTCAAAACAGCTGTGATGGTCAGCAGGTTGGGGGTTTATTTGTAGGTTCGAGTTTTTTCCTTTGTTTGTTTTGGTTTTTTGTTTGTTTGGGTTTTGTTTCTATTTTTTAAGCTGACAAGCCCTAGGAGGCAGGATAGTACATTAAATGTAAAATCAGACAGCTTCTTAGCTTCTTGGAGAATTTTAGTCCCATCTTTAAGATATTTAACACACAGCTTCCTATTTAATTTATTTATCATAAAGAAATAATGAAAGACAGTTAGCAGTCACCCTTCTTTCAGCTTTTTTTATTTTGCCTTACTACTTTAAGTATCATTTCAAAATGATGTATAATATAAAGGCCACTATGGTTGATAGATGAATTTTTTAGCCAGTGAAAAATAATGAAATTCCATTTTACCTTAAAACTTGCAGGAAAATGTTTAAATAATTCAAATTATTTAATTGAGAGCTAAATAATTAATATGTTCTTGTTGTTCACCTTCACATGCATTTCTATTACTGCCTCAATTTATAACGTGGAAATTCTACTCTCATCTTTTAATTTTTTTTCCTCTCTTCTTATTTTTATTGAAAGACAATCCCTTGAACAATAAACTATGAAAAATTTAATAAAGAGGAAAGCTAGTTAGATATTTAAATGTATAAATCTCACTCGTCTGACATCCATTGTGTCATTTTATTTGTGACATCAAGTTTGCCTGTTTGGAATTTTATATTTCCAAACAGAAGAGAGTGTAAGAGTTCTAATTCAAAGCATCAATCACAGAAAATGAACATAGCCTAATGTCACTGCTGAATCAGGCCATCAATTTATTGCTTTGTAAAAGCAATCAGCAAGCTATCAAGCAATAAAGTGTATGAGATAAGTGCTTCTTTTGAGACAGCGCAGCCATTGACAATGATATACTGATGGAGAATAGCAACTATTTTCCAGCGTAGTATGCCTATTACTTGTTAAAAGCTCTGAACTGTTCAACAGATGTAAAATATGTTTCTTCTTATTACGGACCAATCTAGTTTGTTTAATAGTCTTGTATGCCACTTAGATTTGCTGTCTTATTTAATGAGGTTATATTTGCACTCTCTGGTTCTTTTGTTTTAGTTGAGGAAATTATGACTTCAGCTTTTCACTTGATTTTCCCAGGAACAACGAAGACATGGACAATGTTTGTTTCATTTGTTTATTATGGAAAGTCCTACAGAGCAAATTGCAGAGCCATTCAAATCCTGTCACAGTACCACAAGAACAAATATTTTACGCTGTGATAAGAACATGCAACTGAGTTTTGCACAGACATCTAAAATGCACGGCTTTAGTAGCGATATTCTTTTTTTCTTTACTCCCATCTTCTGTTTGCTTGTGATAAAATAGGGAGCAAGAAAAAGTGTAGGATAGTCACCTCACCTGATCTGTGCTGATGAGGTGCATATGTTATACTGGTATAGGAAACCCTGCAACTGTTATCTGCTCTAGGCAGGAGGTCTAGAACTAACAATCTCATCTGAGTCATCGATGCTGGGAAAAGCTGATGTGGCCTCAGGGACAGTAAACTGTTAGAAATAAAGCATTAAAAAAGTCTTCACTACTCTTGATAGGTCCTAAAGGATTGCTTTAGTAGTTGGTACCACACAGTTAAAATTTCTAGCCTGCTATGAGAAGGTCTGATGAGATTTCCAGCAGAATTTCTAATCACTTAACCTTTCCCATTGCATTAAGATCAGCTGTCAGGGGCCTCCTTTCTTAATGATTAATAAAAACCTCCATTGTCTCCACATTTTCTTTACCTTTTAAACTCCAGCATATTCCTAGAACAGTTTTCTACCCCAGGGAATTAGTAGTCCCATGTTAAGACCATATTTTATTTGCCTAAATGCGCAATTTTAAAAATCTGATTGACTGTGAATTAACCCACCGTTTTATGCTATTTTTTGGTAGGATTTAATGTTGGAGTTTCTAGATAAAGAAAGTTTAAGTTTGTCAATTATAAATAAATGAAGGATTTCCCTGTATAGTCAATCAATGAGTGGGTTGTTGACTTAGAAACCAGATGTTTCAAACCTGACCTCTCCTAGAAGACAGGCTGAGAGAGTTGGGGTTGTTGAGCCTGGAGAAGAGAAGGCTTCAGGAAGACCTTATAGTGTCCTTTCAGTACTTAAAAGGGGCCTACAGGAATAATGGGAAGGGACTCTTTTTCAAGGAGTCTAATGGTAGGACGAGGGGTAACAGTTTTAAACTGAAAGAGGGTAGATTTAGATTAGATACTAGAAATAAATTCTTTATTGTGAGGGTGGTGAGGCACTGGAACAGGTTCTCCAGGGAAACTGTTGATGCCCCATACCTGGAAGTGTTCAAGGGTCAGGTTGGATGGGGCTTTGAGCAACCTGGTCTAGTGGGGGGTGTCCCTGCCTACAGCAGGAGGGTTGGAACTAGATGGTCTTTAAGGTCCCTTCCACCTTTAAGAATTCTATGATTTTATGATTCCATGTTTTTTATTTTTTCCAGCTGTGTTCTAAAAAGTGTATATTCAACTCCCACTTACAAATATGAAGTAAATAATCATCACAAAGTTCCTTTGAGGATAAAAAGTATGGTTATTAAATTAATAAAAAAATGAAAACTGAAGAATAGATAGAGATGGTAACATTCTCTTATGGTAGCACTGTGAAGGGTGGCAGACTAGGAATAGGAAGAACCAATCCTCACTCTAAGTCCTTTTCCTCAGTTGCAAAGAGTTCTTAAAGTACACTTTTTACTGTATCTTTCAAACACTCTCTTATGGTACATAAGGTGCCATGACCAACAGCTTTCTCATGCTGTTCTTTCTCTCTCTCTCTCAGGAAGCTCCTGAAATTTTGCATTAAAATGTGCTGTGTTCATACCCTTAATTTTCTCTTGTTTAAAGAGATGTGCATAATAGTATATATCAATTCTAGAGACAATAAGGTCAAATATATGCATTTTGAACTTGCTGCTGGAAGTGATGGTTCTCTTTGATTTCCATGCGATGTCACTCATCAGTTTTTGGTCATCTCTCAAGGAAATTTCATGTCTTGTACAAAGGGCTTTATGGTTATTGTCCTCTTCTCTTATCCCTCAGTGTTGAATGTCCTATTTTGCGTTTCTTTACCAACTTGTAGACAAACTACTAATGAACACAGGAGGAGAGAACACGTATATTGTTATAAGTGTGGGCATGAAAGTTCAATAAGTAAAGGTAATTAAAATGAAATTTACTACTGCCTGTTTAAAATTTCTATTACAAGTGTAATTAAATAGCATTACACTACTTGAATATCTGCTTTATAAAACTCTGCTCAAGAAACTGAAAAGAACAGAAACCATAGACTAAGCAATTTTTAAACCAAGGTGGTTTTCTTTTCTTACCCGTTCTAATTGAAATTACCTTTCTCCCACCATTGACCTTTTCCTCTATAATTTCCTTGTTTGAGGAAGACCTTACTCCTGAAACGTAAAAGAAGAGGACCATTTCATAGGTGACTACAATGAACTGCCAAATCCAAAATTCAGAAAACACCTCTCATTGCATAGGCTCTCTGTTTTCACAATGCTTCCAGTTCAGATTTAAATTCCTAATTATTAGCTAGTTAGCAATGTTAGGTGAAAGACATTTAGCTAAGACAGGCTTCAAAGAGCTTTAAATACACAAGACAATTTGAGGTCTTGAACAGATTAGTCTGATTTTACCAACAACTTGGGCCTTTTTTGAAGTTATTGCTCCATTCACCCATGGCTTTCTGGATATAAATGTTATTTTCAAGAGGTTGGCTGGCTGAAGCAAATACATTAAATACTTTGGCTTGATGTCATAACCTTCCTGGAATGGAGGGGCAGCTATCCAGGAAAGTCTTTAAAAAATGTGTTTTCAAATGTTCTTTCTAGACATCTTGATATGAATCTGAAATGTGATTCTGTAACCCTACATACATTTTGCATTCAATTAATTTTTATATCCATTTGTCAAAAAAAAACACCTCAAAAAACAACAAAAACCCTACCTTTAAGTGTCCTTTGTGGGATATCACTACTTTTATTTCTCTTATGTTTAACTGAAGCATTTATGTTTCTGCTTGATGGCACAGGGTCAGCTAAATTCACACTGTACATCTGTTTAACTGGTTATGCATTAAGAAATCTCATTAAAAACTCAAGTATGCTTTTAACATAGTATTGTTTGAAACTTCAGTAATGAACTAGCTTACCCTAGGACTAGGAAGTGGATTTTGGGGAAAGAAGGCAGAAAAACTGTTGCATATATTGTTTGATCCCAATGTTATCTTTTCAAAATACTCATTTTCCAGTTTTGTCTGTTTTCAAAAGGTTTACATGACATACAAAAGTCACTTTCTTTCAAGAATAACAATGCCTACACAAAGTATTACATACCGGTTTAGCTTCACTGATAATTTAATACTGGTGTTCCGTAGACATGGCCTGATTGCTTGGCTTTCCAGCTTTACATTAAACCCTAAAATCTAATGGGATATGTAAGCTGATAATACTTTGTTCTGCCAGGATTTGGGAATTTTTGCCTTTTCCATGGAGAAGCCAAGTCTTTGGAGTCTACTTTCCCACTCCATGAAAGAAAACTAGTTTGATCACCGGATGGTTGATGTGCCAGGGAATTTTATTTATTTATATCTACTTCTGCATATGTGCTTGAAGAAATTAGGCTTCTAATGAAAATAAGAAAATAAATGTATGTCTTGCAAAACAAGTGTTACTGAGCACCAAACAAGAGTGGCTTCTTGTTATTTTTTCACTTTTGTTACAGATTTAATGATCTCTTCTGGCCTCAAACGTGCATGCTGATGTTTACAAAAATGCTTTAAAAACCCTCGATTTCTGTAGTTTAAATATCGTCAAAATGAATTGAAATTCCTACCACAGAAGAATAAAGAATGACAGAACAAAACCATAGATATGTTTATCCTGTGGCTAGAACTGCACTTATTAAAAACAGCAGAATATTCCCTCGTAGGAAAACTTAAATTAGTAAACTCTTACAGCTTTTAAGTAAGTTTTTCATTTGTTGCTCAATGGATTCATGCTTTCTAGAGAAACTAAACAAATCCACTGTCAGACATGCTATGAAGAACTAGATGAGCAAAGAATGCTTTCAGGTTACACGATGATCCATTAAGAAGTATAAATGCTTGCAAACAAGAGATACCGAAGGGCTAGTGAAATGAAGTTTCATTTAGACTAACTTTAGGAGGCACATAGGGAAAAAGGAAACTACAAATGGTGTGGGAAATGGTGCACAGATTGAGGACTATTAATAAGAAAACAGAAGAAACTTCTAATTTCTGAATATTCTGCCTGTCCCTCTATGGAAACTGAAAATATAGTTGGTTGTCAGAAATACACGCCCATGTGCTATTCATGATATGAATGTGTGGTTTATATGTCTGATCTGCAAAGAATATACCCTCAGCACACAGCTTTGCCTCTTTTTATTGTTCAGGCTACAGCCATCTATGCTGTAAACTTTGGAGGTTTCTGATTCAGTTCACTGTACTCCAGCCTCCAGAATAATCCTTTCAAAAACACCTGAATATATGCTGCTAATTTGTATGATGCGATTGTGTACTACAGCATCAGCTTCAGCCTGTTTTCTTGGGAAATTTTTGATGCCTCTCTATTTAACTTCCCAGCTTTGCAATAAAATAGCAGAAGAATTAGATTAAACAGTTCTGCCAATTTTAGCAATAGGCATTTGTTGCTGCCAAATGATGAGACCTTCACTTTGTGAATGGCTTTCTTGGAAACTAGCTTTTGTAGAAAAAGACACCTACTTTATTCTTCTGTAAACCTGGTCCTTTGCATGAGTGTCAGAAAGCCCATACTGATGCAATCAGAGGACTCATTGTAATATGGTCTGTAACAAATGTACCTTAAAAATGATGGGTGATTCTACCTCTGGGCAAAACAATAGAATGAGTACTTATGAATCCTTTCAGGTGGTGGGGCTTTTTTGTTCTTTTTTTTTTTTTTTTTTTTTAATAATGATTCTAAGACAGTGGAGTTATTTGCTCCGTATCAGTCTTAGGAAATCTCTCTGCTGCATCCTCAATGGTCACTGTAAGTGCATCACACATGCAATATTTCTTGACAGTCACAGAAGCCCTGCACAAAGAGGATAATTTTAGCTTAGTTTTTGTGTGGTAGTAAACCTAACTTGGAATTCTGCAGTCTGTTAGCCCACCCCTGCTAAGAGTACTGAATCTATGCCTTTAGGTCATTAAACTAGTTAAAGTCCAAATAAAGTTAGGAGCAAGCACATAACTTGTTAAACAGAATTTTCCTTTTAAACACCCATTTTCTGGAGGAAACAACCTGGAGGAGGTTGTTCTCCATCCTGATGAAGCAATCTAGAGCTCTTTTAACTCGGGGATTTGTTTAAAAAGTACACTTACTCAACAGCTACGCTTTTCCAAGGAGATGCCAGCCAAGTTTGAGTATTTTTCCCAAGATTCTTCTGCTTATTATACATTTATCCTAAGATTTCAAGATTGTAATTTCATGTCTTGTATGTCCATTTTATAACTGTTGTAGAAAGCTTAATCACCTCTTTATTAAAATTAAATAAACAGTTTTGTAACTTGGGACATTCATATAATTTGGAAATCTTTTTTTAAAGAGGCATTCCTTTCCTGTATTCATGGATAGTTCTCAGTAAATTCTTGATACCCTGTTTACTTTGTCTTCTTTTTGAATAAAAGTCCTTGAATCATAGCAAAGCAGTTTTGTTTGCTACAAAATGCACTATTGTTATACCTGATACCCCTGCAACCAGTACAGGAAAAAGAAAGCTTTAAATAGACATTTTCTGCTCTGAATAAAGCTATTATTCTATGAATAAACTTTGAAAAAAATCAGAACCCTGCTCTATGTGTACCTTTAACATGACAAGAGGGAGACTGTATATAACATTTAAGTTGTTGAAGAATTACTTGTTGATATAGATGCTCAGCAGTGTAAAATTTGTACAGTATTTGTGTATTTCTTCTCAACTTTTAACAGAGATCCACAGGGTTTATTTTGCAGCAATAAAGCATGCTAAACACAGTTCTTTTCAACTGTATAAGCAAGTTATTTTTGTCATGTTTTATAAAACTTGTGGTTGGATCTAAGTAAAACGTCCTTTATGCCCTTGGTTTGTTTTTTTTTTTTTTTAGTTTTTTTTCTGTCTGAAATTTTTGAGATGTGTTGATGGCCATTAGATACTCATGCCTTACACACATTGTACTTGCATGCAGAATTTTTCAGATTTGTAGACAGATACCTCATTTTGAAGATAATTTATATTTGCAGTAAAGGTAAAGTACCCTGTTGTATAACAGTAGACTTAAGTGATTTAGCGAAATGTAATATGATGCCACAGCTGTCACATCTCTAAACAGCTTCTATGCCACATAATAAATGACTGTTTCTATATTTAAAGTCAAAATAATTATGCGCCTGAGAAAATGGCCTGTGGTAAACAAACTTCTATGGCATAAGGAGAAAAACAGACGTCTAGTTAGAAAATTAAAATTTCATAATACTTACTATGCTAGATAGTCACAATTCTGTCTTCATCACTTCACCACAAAATTATAATGTAGTTATCTTAAGATATTTTTTCATAGATTTATGAGTCAAGGTATTTTTCCTGGGAAGGTTCAAATAAGTTCAGGGAAAGAGGAAAATGATTTTTCACCTTTTCCTTAATCATTTGTACTTATGATTCATTTGTGATTGAAATGTCTGCATCTCCTCTTTGATATATATCTATATTTTACAGAATCATGTGTAGAGCCTAACCAGCAAGACATTGAAAAGTATTGTGGTGGTTGCCTCTAGATTTACGTTTAAGGTTCATCTTTCTTGAGAGTACCTATGTAATAAAGCATTAGAAGTGATATTTTTGTTCTTTTTTTCCCCACCATTCCTTTCCTGAGTAAGAAACCTTGCTCAGAATAGCTGCTTTTGAACAGCTAACAACTAAGAGCCTAAGTAACCAATTATCAGAGATTAGGACTGACAGAGACAGGTAAACCAAGACGAGGAGATCTATTTGCGAGTTTGTTTTATTTGCTAGAGGTCTAATTATAATTGAAGATAGACACAGCTTTAGTAGTTACAGGGTTTTTGTAATGTTTCTAAAGTAATTACTTCTTTGAAACAAATGTGCAGGAGTGAAATTTGTGCTACTGCAAGGTCTTTCTTCATTAATGTATCTACTTAATTCTACAAGGATTTCTTATCTGTTCACAAGATTGATTTGAAGACCAACATCTGCTTAAACACTTTGCTCAAGAAAGAAGACAAGCATTCACTTAAAGCTGTTTGGAGAGCTAGCCAAAGTTTAGCGAATTTAATATACACGAGTCATTAGAAGAAAAGGTTTCTTTTTCTTTTGTTCTTTTTTTTGTTTGTTTTTGGACAAAATACAGTGACAAAGAATCTTTCTATAAGAAAGTCATGTTGGAGATGTGCTTTGGTGTTTATAGCAGGAATATTATCTCTTTGATAGGGGATTTATATTGACCTGACCCTTATAGAACTATGAGATGTAGATTTTATTATTCGGTGGAAGGCAGATCCCTTTTGTAGATGTTTTTTCACTTCCTCTTAGATGTGTTATGTGCAGAATTTCTGATTTTCACAAGATCCCACAGGGCTGTGGAGCTGGCTCTGCTCTTCTTCCACAGAGGTCTTATGGGTTTAGGGTGTAGGAATCAACAACTGTATATTATGTATAGGTGCAATGGCTGATTTTAAAAGACCTGAAGAGGTGTGTTAGAGCTTTTATAAGAGATATACACAATTTTAAATTATGTCAGAAAACATTTCCAAGGATCTGGGACTTACTTAAACCCATGTAAATGGAATAGAACTCTCAGAGCAAATTTGATGATACTTGAAATAACTACATGTGACACAATGAAACTTCACGTCTGACAGAACTTCAAAACAGGAGAGTTTTGTTACTGCCATATCTTGCTCTTTTATTACTTGCAGCTGAATTCGTATTTATTTATTTATTTATTTATTGAAGGCCACAAAGATCCAGCACTGAAACACTGAATGATTGCTGCAAAACAATTAACTGTCAAGAACATTCCCAGGTACAGATTTATTTTGGTGATGACACCGTGTAGGTCTTGTTATGAACACATACTATTTCCAGCTGTCATGGTTTAACCCCGGTAGGCAGCTAAGCACCACACAACCAGTCCCTGAGCAGTGGCAGCTCCAACCAACCACCACCACCCGCTCTCCTGTTTTATTGCTGAGTGTGACATCATATCATATGGGATATCACTTTGGACAGTTTGGGTCAGCTGTCCCAGCTATATCCCCTCCCAGCTTCTTGTCCACCCCCAGCCTACTCACTGGTGGGGTGGTGTGGGGAGCAGAAAAAGCTTACACAGAGTCAAGCTCTGTAAGCACTGCTCAGGAGTAACTAAAACATCCTTGTGTTATCAACGCTGCTTTCATCACAGTTTCAAACCATAGCCCACACAAACTACTATGAAGAAAATTAATTCTATCTTAGCCAAAACCAATACACCGGAGTTTCCTTTAGGTGCGCTTCTTTATGTTTGGGGGTTTGTTTTTGTTTTTGTTTTTGTTTTTGTTTTTTGTTTTTGTTTTTGTTTTGCAGAAAGTAGCTATGAATTAACACAAAGAACAAACAGAGGCTTTGCAAAGGAGCTTTCTAAATACAAATATTTTATTCTTAGAATGCCCAAGAAGTAGTGGATATGCAGAAATATTAGAGCCCTGGAAGCAGTGTCTCCTTTCAGTCATTACCATTTCCCAGAAATTGCACAGGAAACTCAGATGTATTTCTGAATAGATTTGTCTTGTTTGGATTTTTTCTGCTTAGTCTTCTGATTTTCCAAGTCAGTGAGACTTCCACACTGCTCTGTCAGGTAATTCATGAGGCAGTCACTAAGCTCTAGATACTCAGGCAAAGTACCAGCTTCCTCTTAGGTTGATTAAAAATAACTGAGTTTAAAAACCTAACTAGTTCAAAATATTGATATACTTCTTTTCCTAAAACCTTAATACCACTTTTCCCACCTTTTCATTTCCTACAAACTGAAAGAATTTCAGTACATGATGAGTGACAGAACTGAGGTTTATTTCAAAGTGGAGAGTAAATAAGACATGTGAAAGCACACTGTAACATCCTTCCCTTGCCAAAGATGTCAGACTTATCACAGGCTTATACAGTGGCAGTTTTAAAGGTGCTTCTAATTCTCTAAATCAGTTCTGGATGAAATCACTTTTAGATAAGGATCTCACGTATGTGTGGCAGAGCATTACTCTGATGGTAGTTAGTCCCGATAATCCTGATCTGTAATGTGAGGGGGAGCAGCTGGACCCTGACCAGGGAAAGGCACTGACATTTTGCTATTGGGATGGCCGGTGGGAACAAGGTTCCCATTAGACTAGATAGCACCATTCCTATTCTAAGCCAATTCCTATTACAAATGACTCTTAATTTCACAATGCTCATCAAATTTATTATAACTCAAAATTTTGTTCTGAGTACTTAAATTAAAATCAACAGGGGGCACTACCGAAGCTTGGCTTTCTAACAAATTCTGTGTCATCCATCTTCTTCCATGGCCCATCCCCCCTCAGGAAAAGCACCTCTTTTCCTTCTGTCCCTTATTATTCTGCCAGAGAATACCCTCAAATCCTCTGTCCAAATAAATTCCATTACATGACCGATTTTGCCTTGTTCTCTTGGTATCCACTACTCTAAACAGTTAGCAGAACTTCAGCATAAATACATGTGGATAAAATTTTCCTAAAAAAACTTGAAACAAATGAGCCCAAAAGACTAAGATGCCTCTACTGAACAGTCTCATAAGCTTGTGATTTTGTTGTCCAATATTGCTTTAGTATTTCTGAATTTGTTTTCATCTCTTGTTTTTCACAAAATGGTAATTTTTAATGACGATTTTTCTGCTTTTTATTGGTGTTGTTGGAAACATTAACTAGAAGCATATTGAGTAGTAGAAATGATCATGAAAAAAAGGAACTGCAAAGAGCTTCAAATTCATTTTAAAATTTAATAACAAAGTAAGAGAGTTTGCTGAGTCATTGTAAAAACTAGGAAGGGTTTGTGGGGAAAGTAACCTGCCTCGGAAAATCACTGTAGCTGTTTAAAAAATGTGCGAAAACACAAACTGGGAATTCAAATTAAATTCTATTATACAAACAGGCTTCAAATGTAGATTCAAGAGCCTTAGAGTGAGTGGTGAAGAAACACCATTCAGCTGAACATAGAAATCCCCAAATTATCAAAATATGCTTTTGCAGACCAATGACTGTTTTTTTTAAACAATGAAAAAAATAAAAGAAATATGGCCAGCAGGATAGATATTTTTAAATCTAATGTTGTCTTACTAACTTCTAAACCTGGTTCTCATTACCCCAATTAAAATTTTGTAAATATTTTAGAGCAAATCTTGATATGTAGTAGAATTTCTCTTGAAGGAGACATTTGATACATAAATTTATGAACTTCAATATTGTCTGAGTAGCATCAAAGCTTGCTTTCTTTTAAAGTCCATTTGATAATGGATTTGTAGTGAATATTTACTTTTTTTTTTTTTTATCCACCCACTCCCTCATTACATGCAGAACCTCTCAATCTTTCTTTTTGTCATGTTTGCCTCCATCACAGACAAATATAGGCTCTGTTAGTTTTTGTCAAGAAATGAAAATGGTCGTATTTGCTGAAGCAGAGTTTAGCAAGCGATATTTATCTTAAACTACTGAAACTCATTCAAAACTGTACCATTAGTTCTGCACCTTTGTGTATAGACAGAAATTCTTATACACAATAGAAGAGCTGCATTTTGGAGCCTTGTAAGAGTAAACATTAACAGCAGACAATATTTATGTTTTTACCCTCTACCCTGCAAATAGTGCCTAAGAAAAGTTTGATCCTGCCTAAAGCATTTAAAATAAATAAATTAATATATAGCCTACAGGAAAAAAAGGATAAGGAGAGCGTTTGAAGCTTATTGTTACCTAGTATCTTTGGGTAAAGGAAGATATTAGCTTTCTTTTTAGATTGTTGCAGGAGAGATCTATCATGACCCTGTAGAAACCACAGACTTGCTGGGAATGAAGGGCTATCGGTCTTCTCTTCAAAGGCCCTTGTCTGCCTTGCAACCTTCTGTGGTAGCAGAAATAAGACGTGTCTAATATAATGAGACACATAGTAGTGGTATAAGATTAAAGAATGATCATTAAAGTCATTCAGCATTATTACTATTGTTTGTGTCTGTATCTTCATGATCTTTGTGGTTGGTTGTTTTGTTTTGATTTGTTCTGTTTTTTAAATTCTATATCCTTACAGCATTAGAAATGTTCATTGCATGGTCATAAGATAAACATTAATCAAACAGTTCTTATGAAATGTTGTGTCATTATGTTCTGAGTTACATAATGGCAAGTTAAAGAAATTACAAACTCTGTCTAATTAACAGTCTTGTTTCAAAACTAGCTGGTACTGGAAGAAAAGTCATTACATCAATTTTGCTAACATTTGAAGTTTCCAGGAAACCAAACTCATGTTTTCCTGTTGCTCAGACCTTTGAGACCATTATCCTGACTTCAACCTGCTGTTAGGCATTGCACAAATTCTACTTGGAAAGCTTTTGAAGCATTATATTCTGCTCTCCTTTCTTTCTATACTGTAAGACTGTATGTTTCTGTGGTGGGTCCACCCTGTCTGGACACCAGATGCCCACCAAAGCCACTCAATCAGTCCCCCGCCTCAGCTGGACAGGGGAGAGAAAATATAACGAAAGGCTCATGGGTCGAGATCAGGACAGGGAGAGATTATTCACCAATTACCATCACGGGCAGAACAGACTCAACTTGGGGAAACCAGTTTAATTTATTACCAATCAAAATCAGAAAAGGGTAATGAGAAATAAACCCAAATCTTAAAACACCTTCCCCCCATCCCTCCCTTCTTCCTGGGCTTAACTTCACTCCTGAATTCTCTACCTCCTCTCCAGCAGTGAAGGGGGTGGGGAATGGGGGTGGCGGTCAGTTTGTCACACGTTGTTTGTGCCACTCCTTCCTCCTCAGGAGAAGGACTCCGCACGCTCTTCGCCTGTTCCAGTGTGGGGTCCCTCCTATGGGAGACAGTCCTCCACAAAATTCTCCAATGTGAGTCTTTCCCATGGGCTGCAGTTCTTCACAAACTGCTCCAGCATGGTTCCCTTCTACGGGGTGCAGTCCTTCAGGAACAGACTGCTCCAGCGTGGATCCCCCACGGGGGTCACAAGTCCTGCCAGCAAACCTGCTCCAGCACGGGCTTCCCACAGGGTCACAGCCTTCTTTGGCTGTCCACCTGCTCCAGTGTGGGGTTCTCCACAGGCTGCAGGTAGATATCTCCTCCACTGTGGACCTCCATGGGCTGTGGGGGGACAGCCTGCCTCACCAGGCACTTCACCAGAGGCTGCAGGGGAATCTCTGCTCTGGCACCTCCTTCATTGACCTTGGTGTCTGCAGGGCTCACTCCTCTCTCTGGCTGCAGTTACTGTTGTGCAGCAACTTTTCCCACTCTTAAATATGTTATCACAGAGGTGCTACCACTGTCGCTGATGGGCTCAGCATTGGCCAGCAGCGGGTCCATCTTGGAGCCACTGTAGCGCCCCCCCCCGGCAAAACTTTGCCACACAAACCCAATACAGTTTCCTACCATCAAGTTATTGTATGTTTCTGTAAAACACGTGTGTTCTCTGCTTGGACATTATCAGTTGTTCACATAGGATCTAGTAAACAGGTCACTGAACTCTAAATAACTGAACAGTTTAAAGAAACTTGTAATGCAGGTCTCTGTAAAATGAAATCAAAGACAACTTCATAGATTCTTCATGCTTCTTGTTTTACCTGGAGGATTTTGTTTTACAGTGACTCTCCAACAAATTGTGAGCCTAGAAAAGGAAGACATCTTGCATTTGATTTTTAGAGGCCAGTGTAGTTTACTTAGATAACCGTTTCTCTTTTTCTTCCCTTTGCTCTTAAGCTGGAATTGCTCACTGTGAAAAACATCTTAGTCCCTGGCTGCAAGAGAGCTATACTATTTCCTGGCCTTTTAGTCAATCATCTCCCATTCAGGGGAATCAGTGCTATTAAGTACTGCTCCGGTGCTTTGACATTCAACTCTGAAATGATATGCTGCTTTTTTTTTTTATTTTTTTTTTTTAACCCTCACTGATTTTGTAGTTCTTGACCTGATGTAGACTGGGCCTTGAAAGCCAGTGTTAAAAATTATTAAGGTGTGTTAGACATGGTAGGAAAAGGAGGTAAATCTGATCCTGTGGGATATGGGCTGAGACAAAACATGACCCTAAGAGTAAATATATTCAAGGGAATATATTCCTTCCTTCCGTTGAGATAATCTGGCATCTGTGACTGCCTTTCTTCAGGGACTCATTATAGTTTGAATACCAGTGATGCACGCTCTGGGATGCAGAACAACTAGTAAGTATATTTAATTTGTAACAGCATTGGATTTAAACAACACGTTTCTCCTACTTGGTCTCTCTCTTTGAGCACATTACAAATATTCCAAAGGAAGTGTTTTTTAAAATTTGCTCTCTGTAGTGCAATAGTGTTAAAACTATACAAGTAAAATGCAATGTTTTTCCAAACTGAAAGTCTGATTTTCTTGAACTTTACTTTTTAAAGAAAATCTAACAGATTTTAAAAAGAAAAAGTCCTTATGTAGGTCCTGGTGTGCTATTTGTACTACTGTAGCTGTCTGTATGTTCCACCTGTTTTTTTCAGTTAAGTCTTTTCTGGTCTATGTTCAGAGAGCAGAGTAGTTTAAAATTAAGTGTATTTCTGGTAAGGTTCAGGTGAATGGAAACTTTTTTTTTGTGTTATCCCCAATATCTGTTTTTTCTTTGCCTATCAAACCTGTTCCGAACACAGCTTTAACTGATGAGCAATCAATGGAATGTAATGGAGATAGAAAACTTCTTATAGAATATACCTCTTCGTCAATGCGAACACCTGCTCCCAACAGGAACAACGTTAAAACTCTTCCTTCATGCTAGAATGGTCATAGTAGTTATCATGACTCTTTTTACTCACTTAATCAATTTAATCTGGCTATAAAGACAATGATGACTTTTGTGGACATTAAGCATTTCTCCAAACATAGGTCAAAACCTGCAGGCCATCAGACTCTGTAATAATTTACCATGTCCATAGGATTGTGCAAGTAGGAACCTACTGAACACAGTCACTAAGGAAAATAAGGTATATCTTCTTTTGTATGGTCATGTTTCTTCCACTTAAAATCAAAGTATTTAATGGAAATATATATTACACTTCATTTTTAGATGCTCTTTGTAACACTCTAATTCCTGAGGAAGCCAGAAAGCTTTCTGCTTTTTCTCTCTGTCTCTCATGAATGAATGAATAAACTTTTTTTTTTTCCTACTTACAGCTTATGGCTGGCCATGTGTCCAAGTCACTAGAGTAAGACTCCAATACATTCTTACTCTGCTGTATGCATGTAATGGCACAAAATGATAAGCTGCCAAAATATACTGCTTATAATGTGAGTTTTCTTGTAAAAAAACCTCAAACCAACAAAACAAAAAACCAAAACTCCCTGTTCTTTATACCTCTAAGAAACACTACTGATCTCTGTTTAGATTCTGACCCACTACATACATCCCCTGGCAACTTCTTTGTCTTACTAAGAAAACTACAAAAAAAACATAGCTACAGATCCTGGAGAAAAAGGACAAGAACAGACTTTGCAGCTTAAATATCTTTCGTTTTGTCCCTGCTAATGTACCCTCAAACTATGTTGGGTCCTTGGCAAGGAAGCTGAACTTGAAATAAATGTATTCTTAAACCATTTGATGCCGTTAATCTTTTTTGTTTGCCAGTAGTGAGTCAATGCATGATGTTTTCTGAATTGAATACAGAGACCTGGCATATGTTTTCAAGAACCTCTCATTTTCACTGCTAATATAAATAAATTGTTGCATAGTGAGTAATAGGCATCTTTAAGTTTCACATGAGCAGATAAAGGTTTTTAGTTCTCATTTTTAAACTCTACAAGTGTTTTCTATGGTCCTATGAACTTCATAATAATTTTTGGCATGCTACCTTGATTCATCATTATTCATTTATCCAGGCAATTGTGTTTGTAATGAGCCTGTGTTTATGTATTTCCTATAAACATAGAAATCAGTTTCTCATAATATTTATGTAAAATATTCTCAGCATCCACACATCAGTGAACTGTCTCTTTCTCCGCTTACAGGGCTTTCAGCTATATTTGTTGGAAATGCTGTGCAGTTTATCACCTGCTATGCAGGATCACCATGTAGTAGATATAGGAAACCACTTGTTTTCCCACTGTGGATCCTTTTTTTCGATTGGTATATTGAATTTCACACTATAGAAGAATATTGATTTCTTTTTTTTCTTCATTTTTTCTTTTTTTTTTTTTTTTTT